>KZ308846.1:216687-349281 GCA_000376725.2 Ladona fulva | reverse complement strand
GTTACTATTCAATAAGAGAGTTCTTTGAAGATGTTGATATAAATATATAATATGATTTGTGGTTCTGCGCAAATAGTAATCACTACGCTATATTATGAATTTTTATTTATGTATTACGTTATTTCTATGCACCACGCTACTTTCAGATATTATTTTATTTATATTATCAAATTTGTATCGTAAAAAATTTAATTTTAAAGGAGGTTGTAATCTAATCATAAGCTTTAAACAAACAAGATATCAACTTACTAACAGATTTTTCCTCTGCTCTGTTAGCGCTGCGATTGTTTTGTATTATTAAAATATTCTATTCACATTTTTTTTATAGAAAAAGGCTCATATGCATGTGTTAGTCATTCAATCCTTAATTAAAAGAGGAGAAAATGCAAGATTCTAGTATCTTTGGATAAATCATATGTATACTTTCACAAATAGTTCCTTCTCACATTTAACCGAATTGCACTTCCTCTGCGGATTGTCGCTGGAGTCTTTGGAGGGCAAGCGATCGGAAATGCTCTCACGGAAACCAATGGTGAAAAAAGGAGGAACTCTTATTCATGGACAAACGGAAGGGACTAAGAAGAAGATGACGAATTTTCAATAATTCGTGACCTCGCACGATTCGTGTGACGAATAGCGTACGGGGAAAACATATCTATTATTAGAAAATATTTCCAAAAATAATGATCACGATAAAATATATTTCAAGGTAATATTTAAATCTACATATTTGAAGGTAATCTATCAAATTTAATATTTTTTACAGAAATGGTCTACTGTGAAGGCGTATTTTCTAAGCTGCGATATTGTAAACCGACTTCGATACATTTCCTGGAGAAGATTAAACGAATAACTGGAGAGAGGTTAAATGCAAAAACAAGAAGAGGATTAAGTGCAAACGATACATGTAAATGATGGACGGTTATGTATAGCAGTGAATTATAAACGAATAATTTATACGTATTGAGTAAAGTTGCCTACACTGCAGCTATATTGAAGCTGAAATCAACCGATGACAATCATTAAAGTTGAAACTAGAGAGAGAAGTCCTAAAAATTACAATAAATTAGATAATACAGATAATTTTTACATCGAATACAAGGTAGTAAACAAATCACAAATTAACAAACAAAATATCGATATGCAATGAGGTAATATTTTAACGTGGGTAAAAATCTTCTCTAAAAGTATCTCTTGACTATCCAAACTTGTACATGTATGTAAATCTGTATTTTATGATATTTGATACGTGTGACTTATAGGACACAATAAAATTATACCCGAACTCCATCTGCTACATCACTATAAAATGGACGAAGCGTACAAAAATCAACTTATGGAATAAAAATCGCCAAAAAGAACAGTCGGCATAGGAACCACTGTGTTGATAAATGGCCGCAAGAAATTCCCGTGTTTCTATCACAATGCTTAAAGGTGTGTGTTCCGATGGACGACTGTTAACTGTGAACAAAAGAGAGGCTCATTAAATTCTGCTCGATTCTCTCTTTGTCCAATTCTCCTTAAAATTCCCAACTGCTCCCAATGAAATATTCTCGTCTTGCGCCGCGCGCCGCTTCTTCGCCTCTTTTGAATGACGATACGCTTCCCATAACGCTCGAGAGAGATCGCTGGTGTGCGATCTGGTGCATAGAGACAAATGAAGATTGCTATAACTTGCATTCAGGGTAGTAATTAGCCGGGTTTACATTTCAAGAGAGTAAAGTCCACACTTTCGGTAATAGCAAACTATATACGTGAAGATAAAAGTAAATTTATATATTTAATGAATTACGATGCATCAAATATTTGAACTGATTAATTTAAATGGCTTTATAGTTAACTACGAAATATTTCATTAATAGATAAATAGATGAAATGGTTTTGAATTTCGACGAAATTGTTGATGAACTCTCAAAACTAGGATCTGCAGGGGCGTAGCCAGGATTTGTCTCTGGTTCAAAAGCGCAGCCGGTACTTTTGGTCCGCTACGATTTGGTCCCACGACAATTTGGTCCGCGGCGACTGGGTGCTACGATGGTTTAGTAACGACACGCGATAAATTGGTTGTTGGGCAAGGCTGAGATTTGTCATAATTAATTGTTATTGCTGGATAGACTGCAATAATTTTGGTAGTAGTTACCCTTTTGTTAAACAATAATTATAAGACATATTAAAACGCTCCATTAGAGTGAACTTTTTACTATGTTTAAAATTAATAATTACCACAAGGTTAGCCCTGAGTCTGTATCGTTTAATAATTATAAGTATGCCTGACTGGAATCGGAGCGTGCAATAGGGGAAGAAAGCAGTTATCCAGACGTAAAAATATGACAAAAGTATTGTTTATGTATAAATTGAAGTCTTTGATACGCAGGGAATAGGTACACATCCCGAGATAAATGAGTGTTGTTTCAGAGATAAATATCAAACCACTCGTAAGTTGTACAGATTACGAATAAAAATGCATAACGTAATAAATGTTTGTATAATGGAGATGATTGGAATAAGTCGGGGTTTCATTACCCGCATCACCCTTTCTTATCTGGACTATCTTAGAAATAGAAATTAACAAATTTATGATGCTTAAAAGGCAATCGTTGATATCAAAATCCTTAGAAAGAATCTTAGCTATATATATAAATATATACGAGTATTTAATGAAAAGGGGAAACAGATTTTAATATATTTATTCGGTCAAGATATGACTACTATCGGATTTTTAATTATGTGCCTCTGGATTTTGTTAATTTAATGCTCAGCGCATATGAACAATATTTACACCAAAGTAAAGGTAATTCTATATTCCTTTCCTGGGATCTTTTTGTTGAGGGCAATGAAGAACTAAATTTACCGTGAAGAAATATTTAAACCAGGGTACCCAAAAAACGGCACTTTTTGCGAATATCGGCTTTTTCGTGATGTATACAAATAAATTGCAAGGAAACGGCTCAACTTACGGCAACTCAATTTCTTCCAGAGATGCATAAGAGCGATGTCAGTCTGATGAGCTTTTCATAAATTTCGAATATGCGTTATATTGTTGTTAATCGGCGTAAAAGTTTAAAATCTACCAAGTCCAAGAGTTTTAATATTAGGAAAATTTCATTGGACTGTCGCATTCTTAATTTAAACATTTTATATTTCCAGTTGCAGTTTGGAATAAGAATTATTATAAATTTGAAATTGGTACAGATAAGCTCGACAAATCCACAAAGTACTTCCCTCCGTGTGAGATACATTGGCTATCAATATACGAGATCAACCTTGAGAGATCAAATATTCCTGAGATGAATGACTTCTTCAATCTTCACCACGATCTTGCACGGCCATTCTTATAATTTTACGGTAACTATTGTGTTGATTGAGCTAATTCCTTTATGTTTTATGAAAATCCATTGAGAAGTTTACTTTACATGTGTGTATATATATGTTTGTGTGTGTGTGTGTATGAAACGTTTATGTAAATTTTTGTGTTTGTAATTTTTATTTTTATCAGTTTATTATTCCTTACTTTTTATTATTTCAATATTTAATATTTAATCTATTTTTTCTTATTCCTTTCATTATTATGTTTGATTACATTTTACTGCCCACTTCTCATAATTTCAAATCCAGCATCTATCCTTATCGGAGTTTTTAAAGGATTATTCATTTTTTGTCCATTTTTTCCAGCTGTGTTTGTGGCATTTTTCTTTCACTTTTTCCCCCTCTTCTTTTAAATTTTAGTTGCTACTGTCAGTAGGTTTCGCAGGTTTTCCACGCCACCCTTCTACTAACAGGTTTTTCTTCTGCTCTGTTTGCGCTGCGATTGTTTTGTATTATTAAAATATTCTATTCACATTTTTTTTATAGAAAAAGGCTCATATGCATGTGTTAGTCGTTCAATCCTTAATTAAAAGAGGAGAAAATGCAAGATTCTAGTATCTTTGGATAAATCATATGTATACTTTCACAAATAGTTCCTTCTCACATTTAACCGAATTGCACTTCCTCTGCGGATTGTCGCTGGAGTCTTTGGAGGGCAAGCGATCGGAAATGCTCTCACGGAAACCAATGGTAAAAAAAAGAGGAACTCTTATTCATGGACAAACGGAAGGGACTAAGAAGAAGATGACGAATTTTCAATAATTCGTGACCTCGCACGATTCGTGTGACGAATAGCGTACGGGGAAAACATATCTATTATTAGAAAATATTTCCAAAAATAATGATCACGATAAAATATATTTCAAGGTAATATTTAAATCTACATATTTGAAGGTAATCTATCAAATTTAATATTTTTTACANTTACGTAAAGTATTTAATTTTAAATAATATTCACGTAAAGTATTAAAATGTAATTATTTATTTATTTTTTATAACTAATTTTACATGTAATTTACGTGCATTCTAAACAAAAATACACTTAAAAATACAAAGTTTCAGAGTCTGGAACGGATTAATTGTATTTACATTAATTTCAACGGGAGAAATTGTCTCGGTTCACGACCAATTCGGTTCACGACCAGGGTCCAGGAACAGATTAAGTTCGTGAACCGAGGTTCCACTGTAATTGCAATTGTAAACAATATTGTGCTCTGACACGTGGATTTTATTCTCTAATCGCCACGGAAGCCTTTTCAGCAATGGAGCGTCTTTTCTTTCTTCTAGGAATAGGTGCTCTTTTACGAATCTCGTTTCTTTGCTTCACTAATAAGCAGTTTACGTTCCTGTGTGCATAATTTTCGCTCCGTCCACTTGAAAAGCCACGGAGTGTCAAATGGGCCGGGAAATATGGAATGAGAAAACGTTGTCTTTAGATCCACGCTAAGAAAATCCAACCAAAAGTAACCAAAATCCTCATCGGACCACATTGTATTAGCAACGATCACTCGACTTGGTTATTCTTCTTTCTTATTCTAAAGAAAGGCCTCCAAATACTTTCCCGAATACCGCCCAACGTATCTTATGTATATTCAAAAAAAACCTTAACTTCTAGTTTTGCGAAATTCTTCGATGACATTGTTCATTTTGAATGTTCTATGGGGATTTAATAGTAAATTTTGCTCTTAAAGTAGGTAACCATTAATTTTCATTGGCTCTTCTTCATTAGCGACATCGCGAAGCTTCGCGTGTTAATCTGCCATTGCTCTCTGCCAAAGATGGAAAACATAAGAAGGGTCTGTGGAGTAGAGGAGTGGCTGTAGAGGAGTACTTTTCAATCCTCGTCAACCAGACTATTCGTCACATGAATAGGGACTTCAATTATTTCACAATTATAAAAAATTCAACGACTGCGACAAGAGTGGTTCTCGCGCTTTAACGGCTTGTAAGTGAAACCGAACCTTTTTTATTTATTAAAGAACGATATCATAATAATAGCGGAAAAGGGAACAATACATATAGATATTACGTATTCCCTCGCTTTAATTATGCTTTTCATTATTTAAAAATTTAACCCTTAAATCGTTTGATAAAACGATTAAAAATAAATTTAAACCATAAATCGTTTAATTAGTTTCCATCCATACGTCAAGTATCGTGTATTTTCAGGAAACAAAAAGAATGAGAAAGTTGATTTTCCTTGAATCATTTCTGTTTTCTCAGATGCATTACATTTATTTAACGACCTTTCGAAGAATCGGAAGCTGCTATTCGAAAAACGGCTCTTAGTCATTCGCAAAAACTCTTTTGCCAGGGTCCCCTTCACTACATTTGTACTAAACGAGAGGTCACTAACGCAAAGCAACATTACTTGCGGACTTTTCCTTCGCTCCTACCGACTATTCTCTTCACTAACCCATAAACAATATGCCGGATATAATGAAATTCAACTTTCTCCCGATTGCTTTGTTTATATAATTATTAGAGGCATAGAATATTGTCCTAAAGCACAAACTGTTCTGAAGAGTACAGATCTTGATTTCATGTAAGTTTACATTTATTAAGACAAAAGGGTCAGACCGACCACCATCATTTGGTCACATTTCATTCGACTTCTTTGAGGCATTTCATGATCTTTTCTTAAAAGGCGAAATCTGCATTGGGCATCAAACGATTTATTATGGCTTACTGGAGTTTATTATTTTGAATACTACGTATACTTCCTGCCGAACTTTTGATCCGAATAGTCCGATGATAAAGGCAATGCCGCACTTTGTCTCACACTGCCGCAGAGGGGGTTCTTCATGGGGGCTGCACCCTATTGGGAGAATTCAAACTGGGGCTCAGCTCCTCTCTAAATATAATAAGCATTTTTATTCTGCTCTGATGAGCTCACTAAGGTTCATACACTGCCTTGATTTAAAGATAGGTGTTCTCGTATTTTCAATTTTGAGTAAGTATCCACAATTCTATCTTCTATTGTTTAGAGACCCTCTTTATGATGATTCCTACATGTAAATAATCCAAAAATATCAATATTTTCCAGACAATAAAATCTTACGTAATGCGATTGGGTTTTCTTTGTGTTACTACAGGATTATGCATCCAAATGAAAGTACTGATTAACCAGAATTAAAGAAGGCACTTCGTAGTTTCCACACTAAATGTTTTATTTAAAAACGACCGGTCGTTTTTAAATAAAACATTTAGTGTGGAAACAACAAAGTGCCTTCTTTAATTCTCATTATGGCTTTTCACGAAGTCCGGCCTAATACTATAGAATTTACTGATTGTTTTTTGATTTTCCTCAATCCCAATGACCTTATGGCGAAATTTTCTCCGGAAATGGATTCATTTCCTAGGCTCAGTTCGCGAAATGTGCACAAGAGGGGACTTTTTCGAACCTAAATTATAGTGTACGGGTGTGAGTTGTGTATCTTCATCCAATACAACCGACATTGTTGACACTTTCCTTTTACTTATTTTCCCCTCTTCTTTTAAATTAAACTGCTGCTATCAGTAAGTTTCGCAGGATTCTCAACCTCCGTCACTTGTGTGTTTTAATTTTTTCTTAAGGTCAGACTTAGGTTTTCAAACCCAAATAATAGTTCCTTCTTTTATTGTTTTTCTTTAGTTCAACTCCCAATACCTCTTCCATTTTACCTGTAATGACTAAGAGATAGATGTAAGAAGCTAATAATTATCAAACTCGCCCTAAAATAAAGACGTTTTATTATTATTATATCTTATTCAGCATTATTATGTATTTAAAATAACTGTCGCGTAATTATTATTATAAGTGAACGTAAATTTACTGAAACCCAAATAGTCTGACTTAAAATGTGAGAAACGATAAACTGAAAAGCAGCTAAGAATATGAAGAAGCCACTGCTCGCGAGTACTTAGAACGTCCTCTCAACAGCACATTAACGCCCAAATGCCTTCTGCTTAAACAGCCGTGCATACTTCACTAAGCCTATTACCACGCTATGAGCCTATGAATAAAAAGTCCTCTTTCTTTATTTTCTGCCAGAATAACGGGTTGTAATGACATTATAACATTTTAGGTTTATTTATTTGTCATATGAAATACCGCTCAATTTGAAGTCGACCTCTCCGAGAGGCCTTCAAAAAGAAACAATTACTCACAGCGAATAAATTGATTTAGACTACGCTTTTGGAATCGGTTATCAATTCAAACGCACCTTAAAAGAAACATTTCGCCAGTAAGATGTAATTCAAGAACAATATATGGCTATTGTTTTTATGTTTGTCGTCTAATCTATTCGATTTATCTACATACAAACAGATGCTTTCTACCTTTCGTTTGGTTCGTGTGCCCTAACATTCCCTATTCAATGCAATTTCTTTCGTTTGTTGGTAACTTATCCCGCCCTTTATGTCATCTAACACCTTTTGTTTCCGTCTTTTCCTCTGATTTTTCCCTTGTGTTCTTTCCTCAATCACATTCTTCAGCAACTCCTCTCTTCTCAATATTTGGCTCATCAGTTTCTTCTGTCGACGCTTCATTATTTCAATCTAAACCCACTCTTCCCCAACCATCTCTAGTACCTCTGTGTTTGTTTTTCTATGGACCCAACTTACCCTTTCCATTCTACCCACATCTCGAAGGCCTCTATTATTTTGATGTCCTCATTCGGTAAGCTCCACGTTTCACACCAATACAGTAAAACACTCCACACCAAGAATTTTACCAATCGTTTCCTGAATCCTTTATGGAGAACTCTAGTCATCAGTTCTCTTTGTTTCATGAAAACTTCCTAGGCCAACACTACCCTTTTTCGAACCTCATCTGTACACTTCCAAAGTAAAACAAATAATCTTCCTGAACTAGAATTTCACCATCTACAACGATCTTTAGCTTAGCTTTCTTTCCTTCGGTGAATCTCATTACTTTAGTTTTTCTTATAATTATTTTCATTCCAAATTCCCTTTCTTTACGTTTAGTGCATTTTCTAGTATTTATCTAATTATCTACAGATATTACATATACGTTCCATAAAAGAACTTACATAGCTGTCATGGAATTATTTCATTAATTACATAACTCGAGCATAATTTAGCCACGGGTGATTTCATCGGATTATACTTTCAAATCTGTACTCAAACGTCGTAAGAAAAGCTTTAATTGCCTCACCAATGACCATATTATCACTATCGGCTTCTTTTTTGAATAATAATTAGTTTATAATACTGTTTCCTTTCCTGAGGCAGAAATACTTTGAACTTTTCCTTGGTGATAAAGAGTCATTCTCGCAGACGCCAACACTAGACTCTTCCGTGTACTTTTCTCACCAAAAGGAATTGTGAGGTACCAATTAAGAAGGAGGCTAAGCAGCAATCACTCTTCTTTTGTTCTGACAAAAATGAGCCAATGAGGGCAGCGCTATCATGGACAAAGAGAAGGTACATTTAAGTTATCGATTTCGGAGAAAAAATTAACTTTCCTTGGGTGCTGCAGTTGCTCTCTACTGACCTGCGAATGTTGCCAAGAAGGAAAAACATTTTCTATGGGCTACTTTCCCGTTAAACTCAAAAAGATAAACTAATGGCTTCAGAAATTCAGAGGAAAATACAGAGCAGCATGTTAAAGGCGAGGAAAACACCTTCGCAAGCCATATCACATCGCTCGTTTTGTGATCTCAGAATGCCAGAGAAAAGAACTTTCAAGACGCGAATGTCTCAAAAGCAATTGAAATCAGGAAAAGATACCGCGAAATGGGAGCATACAAATTCTCAGAAAATCAATTCTTAGAATTACAAATTCTTTGAAAATGAATGGAAATTATTGAGAGAAAAGCATAGACAATATAATATTATACGTTAATAGTAATACTTAATTAACAATACTACTTTTCTCAACTTCAGGTTGTCCTCAGTTTTGTCTATTGAAAATTCTCGTTTATTGTCCATTGAAAATTCTCGTTAAGTCCTCATATCATACCCGAGATACGAGACGTGGGTATGGTATGAGGACTTAACGACACATTAACTTTAGATATTCACGAACTGCAAATTTTCTGATGATTGGAATAAATACTTGAAAACTTTTAGAAATACTAGCCAATGAGTGCGCCAATTTTTAGCCAAGAAATATCTATTTGTTAACCGCATCATTCCATATGAAGGAATTTAAAACGAAACTTTCACAGATCGAAATTCACGTAATCGAAATGGTAATTGAAAGGAAAGGACACGTAAAAGCAATAAAGCTTATCTTTTGTGAACAACAACTTGGCTGATGAAAAGAATAAGAAACACTTTTACAGTTACCACAGGATAAATCCTGTGGTAACGTGTAAAAGTGTTTCTTATTCTTTTCATCATGAATAGCTACCACAAAGTTGAGGCCGAAGTAGTGGATTTTGGAACAACTTGGCTATTATATCCTTTTATTATTTTATCAGCTCATGATCTTGAAGTGAATTACCTTCCACGCAAAATTAAAAATCCTTTTCTTAAGTTCTCTCGCTTACAAAATTTTAAGTGAAGTTTCAAAACGATTTAGGATACATACGTCGGGTCTATTATTATTTTAAAAGATTTCTAAACCTCGCGAAATCCTTTTAACTTGAACTAAAAATTTTTATTTGATACGTACCTTATTTCCTTTTTTAAAAAATATAACAAAGGAGATTGTGAAAATATTGAAGCAATATCAGCATTATTACCACCAGTGTAACAGTGTTCATTGTTTTCCAAAGAGGTATTTTTGCAATCAGGCTTGAATCATTTCTGTCTTCAAAGTTTTAGCGACGACTTCTCAGCTAAAAATCATTTCGTGAGAAAAAATTACCTTAAAATTCAATATATTATCAATATTTTGTAGAGAAGAAAATTGACGGTAAAAGGATGGTCTTTGAAAAAACAATCCTACCAATTACCGTTATTTGCTTAGCTCATGAAGAGCCATTCGATTTTTTGTTACGTTCCATTCAATACCGTTCAGAAGATAAACAAGTTGTACAGGCTATTAAAAGCATACAATAAAAGATAATCCATTTTGTGCTTGAATATTTGTATAACATCATTTGGGTTCATGTCACCAGAATAATTAAAATAGTGCATGTAAAAGCCTCTTGAAACTAAAGGGTTCATAGATACATTTAAGAAAGGTCTTCGCTTTAAATGAAATGATGAATCAGAGCCAGCAAATTGTAATTCTCATCTGAATAAGATTTCATAATTAAAAATGACTGAATAATGTTGTTCCTTTTCTAAATATAAAACAATGGCAGCCTAAATTACAATGCAAGCGCACAATGAATTCTTGACTTCCTTCAAACATTCCTCGAGAAAGTCTGCAGAAAATTACCAAAAAGAGGAGTTGGTATTTTTCCCGGAAACGCCATTGTATTCAAGCGAGTGGACAGTCTGATTTGGAACAAGGAGTTCATTTACAGTTTATGTAAAACACCGTTTTCTTGGATGGCGAAGAGAACGGGGAGAATGCAAGTGGGCCACCTATTTGTTATCCCACATTAGTGAGCGTCGACGAGTAACAATAGCCGTATTCATGAGGAGAGAAATGCTGAAGAAGTTTCGCCGAAGAGAACCTCGGAGGTGCAACCATATCGCCAACATGGAGCAGTGGCATAGAAGGATGCATTAGTGTACACTCTAAATGAGTGCTTATGAGTACAGTCCTCATTCGTGAAAATTAGAATCACAGAGAGGAAAATTACTCTTACTACCAATCTTAGAAGGAAGAGGCACAAATCTCTATCTTGGGGAACGATAGTCTACTGAAGTCAAATGAATATCCAAGCTAAAAGAATAGTCGATGTATGAACAACATCCAAACGCCTTCCTCAGTATTTTCCCTTCTAGCGTTCCGCGACACACTTCAAAAATTGGTGGAATTCTGTAAGCGACATGTTACATACAGCATAGTACAGTTCTTAATCTCTTATGCAACCCAATAATGTAAGCTATCTCCCTCTTTCTTTCCTCTCTTTTCTTTCAACTTTCGCAGGTTTTCCTTCTCTTTGTGGCAGAAAATGCTTTATCAACAGTAGAATCTGTGAAATATATATATATATAAGAGTAACCGACACAAATAACCTGACATAGGGTACCACATTCGTAATATATGTGGACGAGCACTTAAGAGACACGGATTCGTTAAGAGAATAGTCGGTAGGAGCGAAGAAAAAGTCTGTGAGCGACGTTACGTTGCGTTGGTCAGGTCTCACCTTGAATATACGTGTATGGGATACCGTTGGAAAGTGCTGTAGAATTATGTATTAGAGAATTACAAAAACTATTGGAGAAAATTGGAAGAATTATGGAATTGGAAAATTCGAATGTATTGAAAAATTAGGAAAAGTACAGCAACAGGCGATACTTTCGTATAAAATTGGTATCAGAGATCAGTGAGTGTTACTGAAATGCTTCAGGACGCAGGATGGGAATCTCTAGAAGATTTAAACGAAGAGTCTTAATTTAACAAATACACTTAATGAGTTCAGAGAGGATAATTTCGTAGATGTAGCCGATATTAAGCGTTCTCTCTGTTAAATTGGCCGTTTTGATTCTTAGAGAAAAATCAGAGAAATAAATGCTACAACAAGTCGTTTCAAAAATTCACATTTTCCGCGAACGATACGCGAAAATAATCGATTGGGGAGGTAGAATCATAGTGTATGCACACCCTGCCACACACCAAAAAACGGATTGCAGGGTACATATGTAGATTTTTTCCTGTAGTGTAAATACTTAAGTAGTAGTCGTAGTAACTTTTAAAAGTATTTCAGCAGCTAAGGTAATTTCGCACGAGAGTCCCCACCGGTATTCGAACCCGGGACTGCTTTAACCGAACTCGAACGCGTTACGCCTACAGCTATTCGGAGACCGGACATATTTTACCTGAGATTAAAAATCGCAGTTGTTATCTCCTCAAATCATTTGATTCTTCTACATTTTATTTCTTATTTCCGCCGAGCATGTTACAAGTCCAATCACGTCGAGTATATTGTTACAAGTTTGTACATATTCTAGCTTAAAATCTTATATCTTGCTATGAATTCGTATTTCGTAACTCGTTCGTTCGTTTCTGACGAGTTAAGCAGAAGATGGTACTTTGTATTCCCAATTTCGCCCAAAAACGACGTTTTGCATTGTACTGTATTGTAATGTAAAGACAGTTGTAAGTAGGTACATAGTTGATTCCTCGTATGTTATAACTTTAATTTAACTTTCCCCATTATCTGCATCTTTTGAACTTGAATTAGCATTTCTTACTTCGTTTTGTGATTAGAGTCAAGTATCAAACTTTATTATACTGAGTTTTGCGTATTTTTTACCTCCGTGACTCCGTGAGTTCATTACCGATGTTGGTTGTTTCTTCGTCAATATTAAGTTGCGAAGATTTTCCAAATCACACCCTTTCTTTTTTCATTGATTCTGTAAAATATATAAAAATTACACGCGATTAGATGAAAGAGGGCCAATTGCCCAAGTTTTAAGATAAATAGTTGGTATAATTTGATCTGCAAATGTCCTTACGAACAAAATATGTAATTTCGAGCTCATTTTAGCGTAAAAAATCAACAGAAGCAGTTAAATAGACAGAAATTAAAGTAATTGATTGTGGATAGCCACCCATCCAGGGTGCAAACAGGTGGTGAGGGTTTGATTCGGATGGTGTCCTGGAAGACACCATTAAGAGAAATCGAGCTCGGACTGTTTTGACGTTCTTCCACGTGCTTTCCGACATTCTGTCGACTAATGTCACGCGCGTAGCACTTAGTCAAGGGCGAGGAAATCTCGTCTGCTCGTGAGGAACCTTCAATCAAGGTTGATTGAAAATAACCGCGAGTAGTCGTTTGCGGTCGCGACGAATTGAATACGAGTCTCGTTTGACCCGCTTCCTCAAGATGTCACCCTCCGCTATTATTATGAATATAACGAAGAAATCTCCTCGCGTTGCGGGAAAAAAGGAAAATGACATTCGAAATTGAAATCGAGAATCCGTTGGCACGGACCTTAAAAGTAAAGTGATTTCTCACTTTAATTTTTTAAATTCCGTTGTCGTAAAGCCACGACTGCTTGATAACTGTAATTAAGAGAATTACCTCCAAAGGGCGGTGGATGAGATGGAAAGCTATTACAAAAAATGGAGAATCAACTTGAATCGGGAGAAAACGAAAGCGCTTCTCTTCCAACAGTATAAGCGAGCTGAGCCGAGGCTGTATTTGGAGCTGAACGACCATGTAATACCCTGGAGCCAGGAGGCAACATACCTTGGGCTACGGCTTGATGCAGGGCTGACATGGAAGCACCACACAACATATTAGTCCAGTCAATTTATACATCCGACCTTGCAAAATATCATGTAGTTCTGATTTTTTAATATGTTGTTCGGACCTATGTGGGTACTAACATACCAATTTTGCAAGATCGAAAGACTTGTGCAATTTGCGCTATTCCAAAAAAACAACTTTTTTTGCACTTTTTTCCATTTTTTTCTCAATATCTCCTAAATTATGCGTCCTACAGAAAAAGTTAATCAATTGTGTATTAACGTACACACAATATCCTACATTTTAAGTCCACATTCAACTCCGTGCGTCCAGAACTTCCCGAGATATGACTCATCAAATATTGGCCATTTTTTACAAAAAATGAAAAATTTTCGTTTTAGTCTTGTATCTTGCCAAATAACCTGAGAAATACTCATTGCACAGGACATTTATAAGGAATGAATTTATAGCATATTTATAATCCTTTCATTTAAAGTAATAATGACGCTCGTAGACCCAATAGTTCCTTCAAAAATGGATTCCTTCCTTCAATTTCTGAAAAAAAAACAAATACTACAATTTTAGCAGAACAAACATCAAAAATATGCTAAGGAAATTAGTTATTAGAAACTTTTGCATGTTTTTGTTGTTGGTGTTGTTGTTACTTTGATTGCCATCCCCTCAAGGACGAAGGAGATTTAAATCACTCTTACTCTACGGTCGGAGGATATTTAAATGGACAAGGACATTTTCAGGTGCTGCGAAGTAAAAATTTAATACTTAGCATTCATAAATCCGAATCACTTCAAAATTTAAATATGTTCTACTGAAGGATTAGTTATATTTCGTTATTTTTTCGTTCATCTACATTGCGTAATTTGTAATGCAAAACCTTATGAATGTAAAATTCCATCATTTCATCGATGTTTGCTGCGAGTTTTAGCGCCAATACAACCATATAATGCCTCATTGCGTCCATTTACCACATACTAAGCGTCGAGGTGTGCTCTTTAAACATTTTTGATGGTGATACTTTGTTTTGAGAAAAAAAGAAGCAAAAGATGCCTTCGGTCCATCGAGCAGTCGGACCGCAGGCATAATTTCACAGAGTCAGCAGGATAAGATGAGAAACCACTTTAGCTTGAGCGTGAGAATACGATGATAGTATGTGGTAAATGGACGCAATGAGGCATTATATGGTTGTATCGGCGCTAAAACTCGCAGCAAATATCGAAATTAAGAAATGAAGTCGCCAACCAGTTCTCGTTCTATTCACGTAGAGAAAAATTCAAGCGAGAAAGTTTCTAAAAAACAATGAATTTATTTTCTATGAAAGTTTTAACCCATAACAATTATTATTAACGTCAGAAAACGAAAGTATAATACGGAGTCGGCGCTGACACCGGGCACATTGCAATGATTCAAGAGACCTAAACGCAACAACGCCGTCACTCCATCTATTATTCTGATTAACAGATGGTAAGTATGCACATACGTAGAACGTATAATTAGTAAAAGTTAAATTCGCTTGTTTGAGGGTCGATGTTAAATGTTTGATAGAAATGCGAAGTAAATATAGTTTAGCATGCGAGACTTTTTTATGGAACTACTGCCGTGAAAATGATAATATTCAAACACAACCTTTTTAAAAATATATGTCATAGCCCTAATTAAATATGAACAGCACCACCACCTATTTTCTGTGAAATCTGTTGTTCCTTTTTTTCATAATCTTTTTCGTAATTGTCATGGCGTGGTAATCCCAAGATCTAAAAAGAAACTTAGCTGGGCTGAATATTTATCATAGTAACTCAGAAATTGCCTCTCTCTATATGGGCGACGATTTATTACTTAGCTTTTTACGATTTCCCCTGCAATACGCCGATACGGTATCGTCTATGTAAAACTATGCCGATACGGTATACTGCCGACCGCGGTGGCGGAGTGGTTAGCGTGCTAGCTTTCCAACACCCCTGGTTGTGTGTACTTGTAAATAGTAATAATTATTAAAATGGATGTAATTGGGGTTTAAAATAATAACTTCCATTCTAGAATTTATTATTATTATTATATGTGGCTTGCAGTGGATATAAGATGTATGTTGTTGATTAAACAAATGCTACCAAGAGCACAATTCAGAACATACATGAATACACAAACGCTGTAGACGAAAAAGTCCTACGGACACAATTATCCAAGGACTTACGCACAAATAACCATGTAGGCTCAAATGGCCAATTCGAAATACAGTGTTATACTGTATTAGCGTAGTGATTGAAAGTTTAGTTGATAATACTTGAGAAATTAAGTGTGGAAAAAGTGAATAGCAAGCTGCTTTAAACGAAGTTAGAATATTCTATTCAGACTATTTAGTCTGGAAATTTGTCCATTATATTATTGTTCCATTATATATATTAATTTATCACATACCACTTCCTTAGTATATACTTACTTTTCTGAGTGAAAAAAATTGAGTATCGGCGAATATCTGCGCAGATATCCTAGAGACTCATTACTGCCACTACGAGAATAGTTGACGAATGTCGTTTTCGAGGTGAAAGACGAATAGGAATACATCCTAAGATCGTTTTTACAGTACCGATTCACGGAGTTTTCCAAAACCGTATTGCATGAAAATTCGAAGTCCTTTCAAACCAAAAAAGATTGAAGAACGCAACCAGCGGAGTCACTGACGAATAAAGACAATTTAGAGAAAAATCTCTTCAGCCAAAATATGAAGGATAAGCAAAGTAAATTGCCTGCCCCAGCAACGCAAAGTTCGATCAATGAAGAATGAACGACTGTTTTTGAAATGCGTGGGCATTAAAAACTATTAAAGTTCGGAAATTATCAAATGCCATATTTTCGGTATGGAATTCCCATTTACAGGAGGAAACTTTCCAATTATGTAACCAGAAGAAATAGAAAAATTAGTAAGTATGATTTTGCTGAAAGCATATTCAACTTAAATACCCAAAACTATGAATCAAGGTGAAAATACCTGGTCGGGACTCGAACACGGATCATCCATTTTTCGCACGGTTGCTTTCACCAATGGAGCTCTAGCATCAAAGTCTCACTTCGTTTCTTTGGGGTACAGAGTTGCTTCTGTGATATCGATATGATTTTCTAAACGCCGATGTTTCAACCGAAACCGAAAAAATTGACTCTCAATCCGCGATTTTTGTTGCAAAAGATTATGTCCATGAGTTTAGTGCAATGCTGTTAAGATTATACATAAATAACTTGAACAGAAGTAATATAATTTTGGCGTTGCTTTGTATAACTTAACAGCAGATTTCTATAAGAGTAAATTATGTACACGAATAATGTGAAAATTACAGATAACTATTTACCAATTACTTATCGTATCTATTCTTTTACAACATCCAGAATCTGAATGTACTCGTATTTTACATTTACAAATCACAACCGCAATCACATTCAGACTGCACTCTTCAACTATGTGATTTTCTATTGATTTGTTAATAGTAGACTAATCTCACGCAATCTCTCGTAAAAGCAGTCTCACGACAGAAAAATTCTTATTAATGAGTTGGCAAACCCTAATAGAGATCCTGGAGTGGTTCGCGGTATTGCTCCAGCAACAAAGCACGAGATCCACACGAAAATGCACGATCATTTCTAAAGAAATTTTGGCATAAAATGCTAGAGCAATCGTCATTCCTTCCATCGCGATATCTAGAACGAAGATGAGAACGATTGTCACTTAGACATCGCAAAGGATGACCTCCATACGCTAACCACAAAACGAGGAAATGATCGGATCTGTAATTTTCATACCACGACAGAACTCGGAGCTGACGAGCGATGGAAACCAATTATTATTGTCACGCCACAAACATTCTTGCGAAGACCCTCAAAGAAACGACTGAATAGAGACCGTTTTATATGACAACCTAACGATGTGAGCGATCAAACTGCAGGGCCGAAGAATGAGAAAGACGGAAATGGAAGCGCAGGGGAAAAGAAATTAAAGAAAAACGAACATTCGCTTGACGACATAAACGTAACGTCATAACGTCTGATTTACAGTTTATCAGACAATGAATCATTCAGCTGAATATAACTTAAGCATTCTAATAAATACGAAGAATGATTTCTATTTATTCACACATCCACGGAAGAAGAATTTCCGTAGGTTATTCAAACGCTAAAATGAACGCCTAAACCTCAGTTTATACGTCCCGTGTCCACCGAACAGAATTCATTCATTAATTATTTATATAAAATGGGGTAAGATTTTAGTCTTGACCTACCCTTACGAGTCTGGACTGCAACTCATAAAATTAGAGTGAAATGGAAGAAGAGTCTGGAGATGATGAGGAAGAATAATTCCGTACTGCTTCTGGAGGAGCAAAAAAGGAAAAAAGAATCCTACAGTAGAGAGAAAGTACGACCTGGAATAACGCCAGATGAATTTTGACTAAATTTCGAGACACTGCATCAAATTTTTCGCGATTTTGACTAGAAAACTATATTTTACGACAAGGAAAATGATTTAAGGAATTTTCTTACATATGACCTAAGAGTATAGATGTTTCATAATAATGTTTTTGGATTACGTATAGTACATACAGTATAGTTGTCTCGATTAACAGAATCTCGATTAGCTGAGTTTCCGTATTATTAGCAGTGCCGCATATCCGGTGTTGCTAGGCTCTTTCCTATGGGGAAGGAAAATGAAATGATCTCAGATCGGTACCGTAAATCGGAATATTGGATTTCCCGTAATATTGAAGGCATTTCCTAATTGTATGCCCAAATTTTACTTCGCTACCACGTTGGTCTGGCTTTTATGGATTATTACACTGGAATTTTTACTTAGTGGAATTCTGCCACCTCATACATTTTGCTTTATAGCGAAATATCTTACACAGTAGTCCTCTGTGAAATTACGAGGAGTCGACTATTATCTTTCTGAATAACCACCTTATAGATAATCCAAACGTGAGTGACCACTGTAAGTACCAAATGACAAGGGCCTCTACGGAGCATCTTTTCACAAAAGCAGCCTTTCAAAATGCATACTGGTGAGACTTCCGCGTTGATAAGAAAGTTGAATTCCAACCGGAATCCATCCCGTTTTTGGCGACACTTAGCCCCTCTTTTTCGAGCTCGTGACGCAGTGGGCCTCGGCTTTTCTCGCGGCGTGAACGTCCATCTGCATGCCGAAGACCACCGGAACACCGTCTATTCCTCCTCTTTATTTTCATACATAGAAAATGTATGTCACTTTATTAATATCCTAATCATGACAGCTTAGAGGAAAATAGTCTACGACATTATGTAATATCTAAGGATACCAAAGAAACAAAATAATCTATCATACTTTGCGGAAATTTCGAGGAAAAATATACTCAGGAATGCCCTGAAATCCAACTACTTATATCCAGCCATCTACCCAGTTCCTTTGTAATAACAGAAAAAGTTTTCTAACAATAGAATCTCAATCCTCTATGAAATTTAAAAATTACACTGGAAATTCTTGCTCAAATAGCCAACATTCAAGGCAAAAATCCGAAATATCTTGTAAACTATTCCAAAAAATTTAAAAAAAGTATACTTTCAAACACTTTGAGGGCTAACGCCATCGCTCACGTCGACTTAACTTTCATTTTATCACCGATCTCATTAGAACACAAGAAAGAACGAGTAACAAACGGAGATGCTGCATAGGTGAAGTGTTGCCATGCAAGCTAGGCTGAGTAAGTTTCCGAGTCTATTTTACTATCTCTAAAATCAAAACGGCAAACTTCAAAATTCTACCATTATCAAATGATAATGTTACCGAAGCTGAACTTATTTCGAAAAGTTACATCTATATAAATACCCTACAAGCCGCCCTTCGGCGTGTGGCAGGGGGGTTAAAATCGTCGTTAAAGATTCTGTTGAGACTCACCAATTGCCTAAATTTTCATGAGGAATAAACTGTGGCATTGCCTCGGCACCGCGAGGTATTTCACCCAAGGCGTAAATAACAAAGAAACCAAGAAGAAAAGTACTCAATAGTACAGTACGATACATCCTTACTTTATTGAGAGGAAAGAGATGAGGCGTTGGCATGGATACCGGTCACAGCCTCCGGATCGCTTTTGAAGACGGAAAGACATCCGGTGGAACAGGAAATCGAGACAGGGAAAGGAAATGGACATCTCTTAGACAATGCAAAAGCTGCCTCAACCGCCCAATAGTGAGGCGATCCCCGGACTATCGCCGCTGCCAGTCTTCTCTCCGTCGCCAAACACGTGAGACAGATCAGAAAAGAAAAACATCCAAATACTAAAGAAAGATGTAGAGGTATAGCTTCCCGAGTAGGACGCAAAGGTACATGTAAAGGAAATTAATTCTGTATATATTCACTGTTTACGTCTTTAAGATGAGAACTTTCAACCACAGATTTTGTCAATAAAATTGAGCGAGGATAATACACAATTTAGATGTCTATTTGTAGTCATAGAATGTAAATAAATAATTCAGATGAAATTATTATGCTTCAGAAATCATCGTGAATGAAAATGTGATTCTCTTTGGTTGAACAGATCAGCCTAAATTAATTAATCGATATCAATCTCAAGTGTATTTCTTATATAAAGTCAAACCTTGGATTGCGAGAGTAATTCGTTCTGGAAACGTGCTCGTAATCCGAAGCACTCGTTTATCAAAGCGGTTTTATTATAAGAAATAATGGAAGCAGATGATTAGTTAAACGTAAACATATTCAAACACACACTAATGATTACTAGGGAGGAAATTGTAACGTGACTCTCGGCAGACAAAACAGTATATATGTATTTCATGTACTGCTCGTATTGCAAGACTCCTCTCTTATATCAAGGTAACATTTATTTAAAATGTTGTAAAACACTCGCTAACCAAGTTACTCACAGTCCGAGGTTTGACTGTACGCTATTTCTTTTTCTAAAATTCTGGAAAATTGAATTCATTAAAATTTGTTTCAAACCTGTGAGCGGCCCAAGAAAGAAAATCGTTAGTTAACTAGTAGAATACATTTCTCTTTAAGCTGTATAAATGTAAAGAGAATATGAATAAACGATACCTATAATTACGAAGGCAAATTTTATTTTTATGAGGAGAGCAGAAGTCATACAGCAGAAATATATCTGCTGAAATATATTATGCAGGATGAAAATGCGGGTCAGTAGAGAAAATACAACACAAAACCTTTTCTTGTGAGATTTGTGCGTTGCTAAAGATTTCAGGTTTTAACTCCCTCAACGCGTGCCCTTATCAGCTTTCCAAAAGTCTTCTTTTATTGCTGTAGGAGTTTTGTGAGCGCTATGTGAACAGAGCATTCTATATTGTCCATTAAATGCCGATTTTAGGAATCTAAGAGGATGGACACATTGACAACCGAAGAGTAAGAATAATTGTAAGTCAGACAAGAGGAAGCCTTGCGAAGGACACGGGACTAGCAGTGATCACTCAAAACAAATCGGTTGATAAATCAATTGAGGAGAAAGCGCAGGCTCGAAGATTTGCTAGGACATGGGCTTTTAGTAATTGGAAGGTAGGTATTCGAAACTAACAGAAATAATTATATGAATTCATTAGTTCGCACTTGAGTGTCACATTTCGTTCATTTCAAGAGTCCGTCATTATTAAAAAAAGGAAAATGAATTTGATCGCTAAATAAACTTAAACGGAACATTTATAATTTTATTTTAAGCCACACTAATAAATAAAATCGACAAATAAAAATACTATAAAATGAGAGAATTTGTTTCGAGAAGTGACGAAAGGTTACAAACCTCTATTATATTATTAATTACTTCATCGTTGGTAAAATAAAAACATTAATCACATAATAAGTTTACATAAAAATTATTTTAATCGTATAATGTTGCGAAAATATGGCAAGATGTTTAAAATCGATGATAATCTGCCCTTTCGATAGTAAAAGGTTTCTCGCCCATTATCTTGCAATTTAAAAGAGGAAAGAGCAATGACTAAGAGGAAGATTCAGATTAGCTAAGAAAAAAGAGATTTAAACGGTAAATAGGAAACGATGGAAAACATTATATCTTCCGAAAAGAAACTTAACAAGAGTGATTATCTTCGAGTGACTTCGGAGTGTAATCGGTAAATGAAGCATCACGTCTTGCCAAGAATCTAACCTCGACTTAGATAATGGACAACAGTAGAAAAGACTAATAAAGAGTAATTACTAAAATACAATTCCGTCCGATGATATCCACAGCATGAACAATTAATTACATCATTCTTGGTCAAATGAAAACATTAATCGCTCCCGAAACTTATTTTAAGATTATTTTAACCGTACAATTTATTCGGAAATATGGAAAATGTTTAAAGGTTTAGAGAGATAGAAATCATAGAATTTTTGCATTTCGTCTCAGCTGAAGTAAAATTAGTTAAATTATTAATATTGATAATTATAATTGGAATAATTAAAATTGTTTTTAGAAATTTGAGATGAATATCTGTAAAAAGAGATTCTCATTTCTTCTCCTCCATTACCGTGGTCGATTAATTGTGTATTGTACGTTTATTAATTTATTATATAAACCAAAGAAGTCTCTTCGAACAATGACCGGCTCTTAATTGGTTCCTAAGCTGATCAATTAAAGCCATGAGGTCAATTAATGAAAAATTGCATCAATGCACACAAATCAATTATGAAGATACTCATGAAATATGGGGTCGTAGGGAAAATCATGAAGCATTTTTTTGTTTTTCGAAGTGTTTAAATACATAAAAAGCAAAGATCAATAATTTATATATTGCCTGTTTTTTTATACACTTTTGCCATCTAAAAGAGAAGATTTAATCAAAGGTTTAATTTACTTAATAAGTTCAGTGAAAGTACGTTAAGAAGATTAAGCCGATATTATGCATCTTCTCTGCAACAAAGACAGTTTTTATACTAGATTCTAGAACAAGTCGTTTCAAGAATTCATTTTTTCCCTCGAACGGTACGCAAAAGAAAACGATTAGGGAAGTAGTTATGGTGCATGCACCCCCCGCTACACGCCGAAAGGCGGTTCGCTGGGTGCATATGTAGATGTAAATCTTTCAACTTTGTAAATATCGTTCGTAGGTTCGAAGGACCTGTCTTTATTGGCGAAAAACTGAACAAAGTGGTGATTTACAGTCTCATAAGATTTGAACTTCAAAACAAGCAACGAGTTTCAAAGTGGAGAATTATGACGGCCAGGAGAGTGTTGTGGGAGGGTCAACATATCCCATAGGAGGGTCAACATATCCCATAGGAGGGTCAACATATCCCATAGGAGGGTCAACATATCCCATAGGAGGGTCAACATATCCCATAGGAAGGTCAACATATCCCATGGGATGGTCAACGTATCCCATTCTGCTTCCAACAATTTTGGATATCAGACTTGTGTGTCGCGTTGTCATGATGACACGCCACTCCTTTACGATTAGCGATCTCAAAGACCCAAAATAATTTGTAAGAAATAAAATAATAACTATCTCGCATATATTTACTGTGTTCCCTTAGTGTCACTCCTTAACCGTGTGAAGTGCTGAGGTGTGGTGTGTCGAATAGATGGTTAATTTGTCAACACAATAAAAAAAAGCAGAGAGAAGCGATGGAATAAAAATTTTTTAAACAGAAAAAAAAGCAAGCTACAAGTGAAACAAACAAACAGTGTGACGGATATGAGAAGAAGCTGATGCTTCTTAATGAAAATTGACAGAGAAATATCATCAGTAGAGGAATGTAAAGTTAAATGCGCTTTTCACTAGCCAATATCTTCAGCAGCTGAAGAGTTTTAATTGGATCAAAAGGGTCGACGCTTATATTTGAGAATGGACCTGTTGTTCATTCCATGGCACTGTTGTCTGAGATGATGAGAGATAGCCGGTTTCAGCGACTGAATGCGATTAAATTGCATAGGACCAGCGTCACTGCTCATCCTGTAATATTGAGGATGAAGCATTCATACTATTTTTGTTTAAAACAACCAAGAATAACATCTGAATATATCATAATTCTTAAAACTCCATTCTGGAATTATCAATAGTTTAAACTCTGATTTACTTTTATAACTTTGACCTTAAGTAACTTCAGTAAAAAACAACAAAGCATCAATAAACATAAGATCATGAACCGTAGAATTACGATATTGACGATACAGATGTTCGTGAGAAATTAAGTAAGATTTGGAAAGAGACAACTACGCGAGTAATTTCAATTGCTAGTGGTTCATTCGAATGGTGTTATTTAGGCGATGAAAACAAAAGTACTGTATAAGGACAACTCATATGCGGTGAGTAAGCGACGCTTATGAAAGAGAAAGAGAAATAAAACCACGCATACTGAAAAACGCTCACATTTAGTGATTTCTGCATTTATAAAAGGCAGTCTACTCCGCCAGCCTCAATAGTAAAACAGTAGCCCATCCATTCCGGATAAATTCATCACTGAGCTTCGTATTGAATTGAATTCGATGTTTCCAAGGAAAAAAAACATGGCTTGTGCTATAACTCTCGTCTAAACTGTCTCGTCTATCCAAGATTGAAAATGCTTTCACCACCTGTCGTCATCTAATTTGGCTCGAAGTACACTTCAAGAGATTACTAATTAGTTTATGATGTTGCCACAGTATGGATGTCGAAAAGTGGAAGCTTTATCTCTCTTTGCTTGGCCATTGGCTTGACTAGTCCCTTTCATATCACTTACAGGTAATCAGGAATCAAAAAGTTGAAACTTTAATTATTACTGTAAGCATATTATAGGTTTCTTTCAATATAAATGAGCACACTGTATTCAATACGCGTACCTACAATCCTTATTGTCCCGTCCTATGAAGCCTTCCACGATATACTTTAACTCATGAATATTTACAAATACATTCTTACGGATATACTTCGGATATTTCTGTGTCATTATCACTTTAATTAAGAGAATTTAGAATACATTTATACCGTCTTAAGAGCTTCGTACAACTTTATCTAAACTATTTGTTTTCGGTTACAGCTCGTACACCTCTTCAAGTTAAATTCCACTTTCTTACCTTTATACCTATTTACTAGTGTACAACTCAACTTAGATAAATAGCGGATAAAGTCATTAATGAACGATATTTAAAAACATTTTGAGGAAACAAAAATGATATTTTACACCTTTTTGTGTCTCCTTGGATAAGTCAAGTTATTCAGAAAAATCGGCATAAAAAATAAAACAAATACATGTCATTCAGAGATAAGGGCACCACGAAAAACTACAGAAACGAGAATTCTTAGAGAAATGTCTAGGGAAGTACAATTTACGTTCCTTTAGTGAGAAAAGGCCCTTCAACAAAAGAGTCCTTTATTTTGAAACGAGACCTGCGCTTTAAAATGGTGAATAGGCAAGAACCGCCGGAGGAAATACCCTTGAAAGAAATACAGCTCACTGAGCGCAAAAACAATGCACGTACGCAGAAGCGAACAAACAAACCCCATAACGTGCACGAGGTACTATATTTTTACAACTCGTATTTTTTTCTTGGTATTGATTTCCTCGTAGATGCTCTGTTCTGCGACCCAAGTGGTGGACGAGATTTCAACCGTAGGTATGTACAAATTACACATTTTACCCCATGTTGATTTAATAGCATTTCTAATTCTATATTTGGAAGCTAAATGCAGATTAACGTTTGAATAATGCAGATTAAGTTTATTAAGTAATCGTAAAATAATAGAGAATCAAGAGGCAAATTACATTTGCAAGCGACGGAGGAAACCGGCTCATGTTTCTTAACAGCAGAAAAAGTAAACGAATTTCCACGTATGATTCGTCAGAACGAAACGTTCTTCCAACAAAATGAACCAGATTCTGGAATCAGTTACGTCGTAATGATCTTCGAGCTGAAAACGGGAAATAATAATTAGAGGAGCGGCTGAACAAGAAAATGCTACGCATACAATAGAGCCAACATCAAGAAATCTACAAATGAGCAAACTCAACATGCCTTATTACAAGGGTTGGTCAAAAAGTAATGTCCCACATTTTCTTATCCAGACATAACCAATGCTAGTTATTCGAAATTGTAGGTTCGATTATTTTTTAAATATCCCGCATGTAGGTGCATAGTTTCAGTTTTCTCCTGCAGAAGGCATAGCTGTAAAAAAAGTTGAGTCTAACCGTGATAAACGTTACAGACAACGTGCCGCGATTGAATTTCTGTGCGTAGAGAAGAAGCGGCAGGGGATATTCACAAATGTCTGTGCAAAGTCTATGGAACATCTGCAGTCATAGGAGTAGAGTTGGTTGCTGGATACGGAGGATGAGTGAGTCAGAAGGCGGTTGAAATTGAAATCCTGAGTCCAGAACCAGAGCGAGGACTGGTACCGACAGGGCATACATGCCCTAGAAAATCGCTGGAGGAAGGCAATAGAACATGAACGAGAATATTTGGAAGAATAGATTAAGCGGATAAAGCATCATTGTTTCATATCTGTAAATTTCATTTTTGTAGAATAAATCGTGTGCAAGAAGAAAAATGAGTGGCGTTACCTTTTTACTAACTCTCGTACATACAAATATGCGGAACATAATGGAAATTGTTAATTGATTTATTTTAAAAGCTGCAACATAAAAAAGAATCATTATTGCGCGACAAGAAAATATAAATAAAAAATAAACTATGGCTATATTTTGGAAAAGGAAATCGAATCTGTTCGTCGGAAGTAAGACGTTTCAAGCTGTATGGGAAAGGATGTGGAATGGATTTAAACTAAGCTACAGTCACAAATAGGATAAAGATTAATTTAGATGTATGAGATGAGGAATATATCAAATTGATAGGAATTGATCAAATGGGCGTTATCGATATCTTAGCATAAAAGTGATCGGATCACAGAAATCAGTTTAAAATACAACTCTTTCACTCAGCTGTTTTGAGAGAAGACCAAATTTACGGGATTAAATCATTTGAAACACACCCTTTCCACTCGAAGTTGATTCACACCCAAATATCTTAAGAGATCCTGCAGTGAATGGATCTATCGATCTACTTAAAGAGTTCTTTCTTATCGATTGCTATAAAATAAAGAACTTGTTTTTCAAAACACTCGCTATCGCTTTCACACATTAAATATTATTCACATTATTAACATAGTCAGAGACTCAAAATATATTTCCTTGCGTTTAGTATAGAGACATAATAATTATGACTACAAGATAGCTTCCCATCAGCCAACATAATGGCTCAGTCAACAATCAATTGTAACCGTTGCCACCGGGTACCACGACCTAATCGCGACGGGTAATTCTTAGATAAATAAATAGTTATACATTATTCTTAACGGAAGGAAATTTGTAACGGTACATTATTATTGAGAACTCCACATATCTTTCGATTTAAGATCAAATATTATCATTCATTTCTCAGCCATAGCAGTGATTTGGGGATATTCTGATTCTTTAATGTACAGAAAATATAAGAAACGGTATTTTAATGCCAATCAATTTTGAGGTAACTTAATTCCGGAGCAACCTCCTATACGAAAGCTTTTTCTAGTAGTGAAGAGTAGTTTCTTCGGGGTATTGTAACATTGACGACTTCAAAGAATCTTAAGGAATTTAAAAGAAAGAATGGATTCTATTTCCTCTCAGTGGTTTCTTTTATAAAATTTTACTTTCTAAATACTTCTTTATTCAAAATTTCCAGAAAAAATAGACTTCTGCTTCTTTATTTGAGATGATTTATTGCAACATGGCTTCCGAGGATGTTAAAGAGAAAAGAAAGTTGAGAGCGATTTGGAGAGATGCGAAAGAAGCGGTAAGAGGAGACACACACAGCGTTTGCAGTCCTTCCGAAATCGATAGACGACAGAATAGGGCTTCGAAGAGTCGCGTTCGATCGCAGCTGCCAAATCTTCGAGGAAAAGGATGCTTCGTCTCTTTCGAATGAAAAACAATCGCTTTTTCCCTGTGATTTGGGAGAAATGACCTTAACAATGCAGAGCTGTGACGGAACAGATATTACGCTTTCGTTATGCGATTCTCTCTGCGTGAAGACCCGCAAAGTATTCCTTGAAACGTGTACGACTTCGCTAATGCTAGACTTCTCTTAATCAGTTCACTGCCCCTGCACTGGTAAGAACCTTACCAATGAATACCTTTTTCCTAACCCCTCACCCCTCATTTCCCTACTTGCCATTCTTTTCCATTGATGACTTCAGTTTTCCCATCACCTCCCCCTTCCTCCCACACTCAACTCCCCTCCTTCCTCCTCTTCCTATATATTCCTGTATTTCTGTTTCCGTTGTGCCTGAAGATGTCGTTTTATCGACGAAACTAGTCGCCTTAAATATATTCTGTGAAAGCTACGAGACTAAGTGTTTTTTTTTTCATTTTACGGGTAATAGTTTTTTCAACCCTATATCATCATCTATACATTCTCAATAATCTACATATCTCATATGGGTCAAATATAAGACGGGACTAATTAGTCCCAATTTCTCCCGAAAATAAGTCGTATGTTTGAATGTATAACTGTACATATAAACAGCATAAAAATTTCATTTCTCAAAATAAGAGTAGAAAACGAGCAACTTCTTTCCGTAGAAAAGAGGACAATGTTGATCGAAATCTCTTTAAACGCTTTCGGGGAAAAGAAGAGAAATGAAAAGTTAAAACGGGTCAAGATCGAAGTTGAGCAAAGCACTTCTCGGCCTTCGAAAACGAGAAGTTTCATTAACAGAAGAATCCAAAGGTTTCCATAGAAAAGTCACGAGTAAGATGAAGAAATAAAAATGGAGAAAAGAAGAATATGTGCTGCTGTATGCAGAGGCACCGGAAGCCAAATAATGGCTCAAAGCTGCACCGAGTATCGGAGAGCAGCGAAGGGATTCCAAATGCGGGGAAAGAAAAATGTCGCTCTAAAGAGACTTCCGGGAGATGAGAATCGGTTGTACTGGGTTGGACTTCAAACAAGCGACGTACACCGAGGAAAAGCCATAGAAGCGCGTTATGCAGAAAGGAAAGAAGTATAAAGGTAAGTGAGAATATAAGAAGAAAGCAAGTTGCGAAAAGGAGAAGAGCTCAGATTGTGAGCAAGAATGAGATGTCGGCGACGGGCAGATTAAAGTTTTCATCTCCGAGATGATATGTATAAACGAACCAAGAATGACTTGCTGCAGATATGGAAGGTAATATCATGCAACATATCCTCAGATAATATACCTTAGTCTGTCGGATTAGGCCAGATTCACACGGGAGACAGTGAGCCGGCTACTGAAAGCCCAGAAGGTTTCTTTTACCTAGTGACTAATTGTAGCGTTCACACAGGAGCGGGTGAACTTTTCAATTAGAAGCATTAGAAAACGCCTCGGCTCTCGGTAGCTAATCTTCCGTGTGAATTGGGCCTTAAGTATTGATTGAAACATAAAGCATTCATTCAGAAAACCTCGATTACTTTGAGCTAAAGACGAGATTGTACCAAGCTGCGTGTTATCTATAAAAGTTTATATTCACTAAAGTTGGCATTCTAGCCGAGGCTCGAATACAAAGCCACGCCGTCCTGTGGGTGCATCGCACCCGGGCGGCGGCATCGTAAGAGCAGCAACAGAAGCGAAGTCACCATCATTATTATTATTACAACATTATTTGTTGCTTTCTGTGTGATAAATAAGAGTTATCTTGAAAAAATTATGATGTGGCATTAAAGATTGGCAGACATATTGGAAAGGATTATGAATAACTCAAGACAAGAAGGGAATATTAGTCCGATGGATTTAATCGAAGAATTGGAATCAATAAAATATTTTCTTGTACCAAGAATAAATCCTCTTCAGGTTTTGTAATATATGTTTACTAGAAATTTGATCGGGGTCCTTCCTAATCTGCAAAAACCTTTGCGAGTTTAACTTTTCCAGTGACTTTTTCTGGGGAATTGTTCAAGAAACTTTTGCGTCCATCGATGAGCAAAGACAGACTAAAAGATTCGGCCCTCATCAGCATAGAGAATGAAATTTGAGATGGACTTGCTTTTGATGATATTGTGTAAGAATTCGCAGTTGAGATCTCGAAATTACATTACTCTCTGACTGACCCGCGTAGATATTCAAAAGAGTCGATCTAATCGAAAGGTATTTTGTGTTCCATGCAGAAATAGAGTCTGAAAGAGAACCTTTCAACAAACGCACGCGTTCAATTGTGAGCAGCTTGCACCCCCTGCCACACGCCGAAAGGCGGCTTGCAGGGTACTCATGTAGATGTAGATATAAACCCATTCAAACGTTTGATAGTCCATGTTTAATCCTCTCCAATGCGATTTTAAATATCCGACAGTGTCCGTCTATTGGATGCACTTTTCAAGGGAATCGATTTGTTCTCAGCGTCGTGAGTGTGTTTTAGTCTGAGAAGCAGAAGATTGCGGGGGCAAAAGGAGATGAGGATGGCTAATGGAAAAAGAGAAGGCAAAGAAAGATGGACAAAAAGAAAAGGTTAGAGGATGAAAGGAGAGAAATTGAAGAAGAGAAGTGAGGTGATTCCTCCTGAGACATAATCGGGACTAATTCGACTCAAAGAGACCTTCAGAATAGGAAAGTAGCAATGCAAGATGGCCAAGAAGATCGGAACCGTACTCTAAACAAGAAAATTTACATTTGATAATTAGACGGAATGCTCAGTTTGAATGCGTTTTACTAATAACTGACTCCGGTTTCATACGCTACAACACCAGAAAATGTAATTAATGCGAATAAAAAAAACTATTTTACACCTTTACGTTACATCTGCAAAGCCAATCTCTTTCTGGTTCAGTTTCTGCAGCTTTCCAAAGAAAGCTACGCGATTAACATTAATGCGTAATATTTATTGACGCCCTGTGGCTGAAAGACACCAACCATGAAAATAGGCTCCTATCGGGAAGACAACCCAACCCACACAAAACCTACAAAAGAGGATTTTTTTAATAAAAACAGTTTTGTTCAACGAAGGGCTCGATGATGGCTATTACGAGCCGAAACTAGTCGCCGTCGAAACACACATTGTGGATAAGTAAAAGATACTCGTGATACCAAAATTCTACAAAATGACGACCTCCTCCGTGAATTTTTTTTAGTTCACGGAGGCTCCCCTCCACAGCCAAAATCAGAGAAGTACAGTCGATAAATGAGAGGAATTTTGCACTTTCTGGCTCAAGAAGACAACATGACCGCGGAATAACATCTCATATATTTCCCTCACTCGGAGCGGTAATTATCACAGTGTCTGAAATTACTAATTAGAAATTCATCGGAATATTTTCGAGAATTTCCCAAAAATAAAATAAACATATCGTTGTAAACTTGCGAAATTAAAAAAAACCTAAGAAGAACAAATTCGGTAGGTAGGGAAATGGTTAAATTGGCTTGACAATTGTTAGAAGTTTAAACTTGAGAACTAAGAACCGCTGTTATTATTATTATTTCTAAAATGGGAGCAGCAAGACCCCAGTTACATTCATTTTAATTATTATATACGAACACAGACTATATTTCCCTAACCGGAAAAATTCAAATAACCGGGACTCACCATCTTGGCGTTAGAGCGCTAGCACGCTAATCCGAGGCCGGTAAACAACATGTAAGAAGCTTAGCTTAAAGTGAAATTTCTGCGGGAATCGATTGTTTTGTTCGCAGTAATACGCCACCAAGTAACAGCGCAGATTTCAGACGATTTTCGCAGGCGTACCCGGGAAACCTTACAGTGTGATGTAATGAGCTTCCACAGCTTACTGCTAACGGAGTAGATTCAACAGACTATCACTGCTTTCTCCATGACATTGGGGCAAATGAAGAGCCGCCTTATACCTTCATTGTCTTGATGACGGTAGAAATCGATGTCCCTACACCATTTCCATTCCAATTTGCCTACTCCACCGATTATCCGACCACGCCCTTGCGTCTCTTTTTCTCTTCCCTCCGCTATACCACTTCTCCCTCTTCTTTCACCAAACAACCGCCTCTTAACCTCCCACTCCTTAACGACTCTTCCTTACAAACCGTCTCAATCCTCTTTTCTTCAAATTTCCCTTTCTCTTATTCATCAACTCATCTTCAAGGTTTGGAATTCTTACGAGAATTTCACCATCACGCTTAACTTTTAATACGGCATTTTCAAGAGGAATCAGTAAATTGGTAATAATTGAAGTCCAGGATCTATACCATATTGAAAAACCACTTGGCGTTAATCACCTTAGTTAGAGTGTTACTTATTTAAAATACTTCTAATCATTCTGTGATATTCCAATACATGGAAATCAAAAGCAGAGTAAGCTTACTTTACAATTCGGTTTATCTTAAAATACAGCGCAGAAAATGGTAGTCTACAATCAAAATTATATGGAATAACCTTTGATTAGAAAGTCCGAGAAATTTGGTTATCGAAATAAAAGAGCAAAGAAAGAGTTCTAAGAAAGGCCAATCAAATTTTAATAGAAAACGTAGACTGCAACAAAAGGAACAATATGAGTAAAACATTTACCAAATGGCAAAAATAAGGATAAAATTATTTCTATTTTTATTAACCTTAAAATAACCTAACGCAACATGTAGAATTACTGCTAAATTAACATTAATAAATACAATTAATTGCTAGTAAAATTAATAAATAAAATTTTTAACGTATTTTCCCCCGCAAGCTTACTCCTTTTTTGCTAAAGATACCTCATACTTCTCACTTCTTATTGGATCATTTGTTTCCAACTACGGTGAATACCAGACTCCCCATCATTTGAGTAATTTTCGTTACTACATTATCATCGGTATCTTCATTAATTACTCTATAATGTTGTGGTTTATGTGGCTGACAATAAGGCACACAACCTCAAACGAAATCATTCGTACAAATACCTCCAAACTTTTAAAATAAGCATGAAAAATATACGGACAGAATTTCCCTGCTTAAATATAAAGTAAATCTGACAGCGAGAAAAACATATATATCGAGCGATTTTCATGTTATGGTTAAACATAAACCATAAACATTCAAGTTCGTTAGAACAGAGAGACACTGGCTTTAAATTTGTCCTCTTTAATAGTTAGTCTTTTCGTACAACAGCTTCGAAGAGAAAATCTTCCCAGAGGCACTCATTCCTTCTCTCAGACAGTCCTTAGCATTGAGAGAAAAAGAGCCCATGAGACACCCTAATCTATGTTCTATCTATCTATGTTATATCAATATATAGATTACATCTATCTATATTATATCAAAACTTTGAAAACGTATCTCTGCTCATTTTATCGTCCTCCCGACGGCGACGATGAATCTATCGAGGTCTTGTTTGAATCCCTTACCAAACTAAGAGAGAGTAAGCCCTACGCAACCGTCTTCATAGGAGGGGATTTTAATCTTCCCAACATTAACTGGAAAAATATGTCCGTCGCTAGCAACAGTCGAGATAAAAAGGCATCGCAAAAATTAATAGATTTATTCTCGGTCTTCGTACTTGAGGAGATTAATACAGAAGCCACTCGAATGACTTCTCTCGGTAAAGGTAATATTCTCGATCTCCTAGCCACTAGCCTTCCTCACCTTCTTCACAGATTAGCCATAGATGAAGGTATATTCGATCATGAAATAATAACTGCGGTGCTTAAGGTAGATGCATTCCGAGTCACGAAGCCTCCACGAATGTTATATGTTTTTAAGAGAGCGAATTTCCAAGGGTTTAAGGAATTTATCAAGGCGAAAAGTGGTGCTTTTATTAGTTTCATTCAGGATAACAGGTGGACGACAGCTGGTCTGAGTTTCTTAATATCCTCCGCGAAGGTACATCTAGATTTGTCCCGACGAAAATGGTACGAGATCGCAAAGAACCGCGATGGGTGAAACCTAAATTACGTTCTCTCCAAAGGAAACAGAGTTATTTTATTCCCGCATGAAGTCTAGCCCACATAACAGTAATGAATACGAAGAACAGCGGCGTAAATATGTAGACATCAAAAGTAAAGCAAAGAGCGAGGCTCGTAGAGAATTCGAAGCATATAGATCTATCACATTGCGCGAATCGTTAGAGCAAAATCCTAAAGAGTTCTGGTCTTATGTTCCCGAAACTAGAGGAAAACAGTCCACCGTCTTACACTTCGTCGATGAAAATGGAGTCTTAATAACAGATACCCGCGATAAGGCGAATATTCTTAACCAGCATTTTAAAAAATGCTTCACATTAGATAACGGCAGTGTCAGTACTTTTCCTGCTCGCGTTACTTCAATAATGAGTAAGTTAAAATTAAACGAGGTAGGAATCAGAAACCTATTATCACAGGTCGATAGTCAGAAATCTCCCTGGCCAGAAAGCGTGCCTGCCTATGTAATATCTACGCTTGCAAACGAACTTTCGCCCCTCCTTCTTGCGTTTTTTAGTAAATCTTTAGAAGAATGCGGCTTCGTGGAAAATAGCTCATATAACTCCTATGCCAAAAAAAGGACGCAAGGTTAAGCCAGACGACTTCCGACCGATATCTCTGACGTCGATATTTTGCAAAGTTTTAGAACATATTATTTGCAGTTATTTAATGCGTTTCCTCAGCGAAAATGTTGCGATTACTCAAAGCCAGCATGGCTTCCGGAAAGGCCGCTCCTGTGAGAGTCAGTTAGCTCTTCTCAACCATGATATAATGCAAGAAGCCAACGAAGGCTTTAGGACTGATGCTATTTTCTTGGATTTTAGAAAAGCATTTGATACCGTTCCGCACTCAAAGTTGATACAGAAACTCAAATCTTATGGAATCAATGATCAAATCATTCAGTGGATTAAGTCATTCCTGACATGCAGAAGTCAACGCATAGTCTTAGATGGAGTTTATTCCGACGAAGTTGAAGTTACATCAGGGGTTCCTCAGGGCAGTGTCATTGGGCCAATACCATTCTTAATTTATATTAACGATATCGCAGACAATTTAAAGAGTAACGTAAGGCTTTTTGCGGAAGACACACTTATATACAGAAAAATCCTAACCACGGAGGATTCATCGATATTACAGCGTGACCTAGACGTTGTTTCTAAATGGTGTAAAGATTGGCAGCTTGGTTTAAACATAGAGAAATGTGTAGCAATGAGCATGACCCGCTCCCCAATCAGAAGCTCGAGCCAAACTCCCTATCATATTAGTGGTGCTACGTTAGAATTCGTAAGCCAATATAAATATTTAGGTGTCGTATTCAGTAGTAATTTGTCGTTTAAAACGCACATACGAGATATAGTGGGGTCAGCCAATAGGACTCTTAGGCTATGTAACCGCGTTCTCAGAGGCAGTCAAACGAGTGTCAAAGAGGTAGCTTACTTTTCGTAAGGCGTATGGCAGGGCGTGTATTAACGCCCCCTGCCACACACACACTTCAGACAGAGAGTGTGGTTTGAAGAAGTTCCACTTTTCCTTGTTCTCACCGTAGAAAAAATAAAATCCAAAGTAAAACTATTTCTCGTTAAAGCTTGTGAAAAGTCGAGATGAGAGGATGTGTTTCGATGCTGAATGCCAGGTCTGGCGATGAGGAAACATAATCGCAGAATAAATATATCGAGGTAAAATAATGTATTTTTTCTTGATAGTCGATAGATGACAGAACTGATAGTTATTTATTCGAGTAAGTATTGATCTGTAAGTATCTGTGATTCTGTGAGAATTAATAGTAATTGGGAAAATGTAGTTGAGCTGTTTTCCGTAAAAGGTTGCGAATTTGGCATTTAAAAATCCATTCGTCTTCCATTTTAATGCGTAAGAGGAAGAAAGAACAGAATTGAACATTAATTCGTATAAATTGGAACCGAACTTGAAAAATTCGCAATCTATTGACACTTTCCTCATTGAAATTTCGCAGACCTCTGTAAAATTGCAAATAGTTAACTGAAAGACGATGATTTTTACATCATATATCGCCAAAACTTCTCTTTTTGGATCCGTTGACAAATGTTTCATACCAAATTGTTTCCATAATAATACTTTCTGCATCATTTCCCAACGGATACGGAGATTTCAAGATCAGTACATTTCAAAGCGAACGTTTTATATGGCAGAGCAATCGAATAATCGTATTATCGAAATTATTGTTATTATTATTAGACCCTTTAATGGCGGAATTCAGTCGAAGAATAGAAAGAATTCCTATAGAATTATGATAAGGCTTGGAAGATATTCTGGAAAGGCTACGGAAACGAAAGCACATACCTTAAGTCGACCATAGAAAAAAATTCATCGTAATTTCGTGCGAATGAATGCCGTAGTTGCAAGCAAAATAGATCTGGAAACTTACCTGCAATAAAGAAAAGAAGAAAATTAGAAAACGCATTTAAAATAACTCACACCATATACCATACATATAAAAAGCAAATGTCTGTCAGTCTGCCCATCCCCCTATTTATCTCATAAACGGCTTGCCTTAGAGACCTGAAACAAACTGCATTGTGTTTCTACAGTGCTGAAACGCCAGGAAAACTATTCTCATCTCTGTAAAGGCCCAGGTTCGAACCCAGGAGCACAATATACGTTTCCATAAGAGATGAACTTTAAGTACATTTTCATGACTTGCAGAGGTAGTTTCTTTTACAAAATTAAATTAGAAACATTGGTCCTACGAAATTGAGACTAGTGTCACAAGAAATGAAAATGTTCAAAGAATTTGCGAGAACATTGATAAAATACACAGAAAATTCGTAATTTTTTTGGAAATAAACAACCGCTCAACCCTGGTTGGCCAAAATCGACTAATAAGGAGAAAGACCAACATTAACGCGTTTCCATAAGAGATGAACGTGAAGTACGTTTTCATGACTTGCAGAGATCGATTTTTTCAGAAAATTAAATAAAAAACAAGGGTCCTACGAAATTGAGACAAGTGTCACAAGAAAGGAAAATGATCATATATTCTTATTTTAGTCCTGAAATATTGATATAGATCCGAACTTTCCAGGATTTTGATAAAACACACGGCAATTTCGTAAATTTTTTTGGGAAATAAACAACCCGTCCCTTTGACGACTAAGGCCATTGTTGAATGTTGATTTCATAAATTATCCCATGTAAGTGCACTGGGATGATCAGTTCTTATAATTTTTATAAGAAATTTACGTAAAGTAGGCTTTCATGACTTGAAAACAGTAGAATAAATATTATAAATAATGGTAAGAAATATATAGAGTTATTATGATCTTACGGCGGGTTTTTTTGTACTTAGGAGTGCCAGATATATACGATAATAGATATATGTTTAAACAAAATGAAGTCCCGTCAGGCTTGAAGAGGGCATTTACTAGTATAAATATAAAACACAGCATTTTTATACGCTTTGGTCATTAAATTACACATTAGGAATCACTAATAATTATGACTAGTTCACAGCTTGTTTTTGTACAATTATCACACAAATTTTGCTATAAAGACATGTTTGTCCGCTGGCAGCATGTTAATGCTGGTAGTCTGATTACAGCAGCTTTTGAATAGATGGGGATAATAGATTACAGAGCAACTTGCAGAAAAAATCTTTGGAAATGAAGCATTTATAGTACTGAATCTCGCGAGAAAATGAAATCCTATTATATCTATGAAATAGAACGGCTGAAAGAGATAAGTCAGATTCGGAAATACAATGAAATCCCGATCTTTATTCACATTCGCGCAGAATAGTACTTCGTACTGTATTTTCTAATCATTAAAAAGTAGGAACGTCGAAATGTTCTGGGTATTTTCAACCCTCCATAAATAATCTCGTAGTAGTAGTAGTATTGTTAAAAGTGCTTCGACAGCTTAGGTCATTTCGCACGTAGGCTCCCGGGATTTCGAACCCGGGTCCGTTTTCACTGAAATCGAACGCGTTGCCCACTTGGCTATCGGGAACCCGCACAAAAGTTTCGTTTTCCGACGTTAAATTTATAATACAGATTATCTAATACAGCACAAAAATATATTCAAACGTATATCTTCTATCGTATTACAGCCTTGCTCTATCCCTTCCTTTAGAGAGAGTCAAGAGTCGCGCAAGACAATGCTTGCTATTCGGAATCGGTCATTAACAACACACCTGAATGCGATGCAGCAATATTGACTGTCGAAATGGTCAAAATAGAAGCTTATTTCAGCACCTTTCTTGTACATTCTATTCTACACACAAATAGATATTCTTAAACACTTCAGTTCCCTTCCCTTTCCGGAGACAATTTTAACAATTAAAATGTTTGAATTTCAAATGAAGATAATAAGTTTCGGTAGGACTTGGACTTCGTCAGTGCTCCGATTTTAAAATAGAAGCTTTTTACATTGTCATTTATATTAATATTGAAAAGTAAATGGATAATTGCATTTGTGTGCAGGTCGGTTGGAGTTCCTTGCACTGGTGAAAGAACACTGGAGATATCCCATGTTGCTCTGATACTCTTCAAGAGTTCACTGCACTTCAATACTAACATATCCGATAACTCAGTGAGAAAGCAAACCAACTATAAAAAGGCCCTCTGCTCCCTCCCTCTCTATGTTTCACTCCGCCTCGAAACAAAAAGTGAAGCCGCACAACACGTCTCCTCTTTTTACAACTGCACTTTACGTATGCAGAGGAGGGAACACGTCGCCATCAACGAAAAGGGGACAAGAAATTTGAATATTTCGTAGAGGGAGAACTCGGGGAAGACCAGAGAGCGGTTCTAAGTAAACCTTTCCATCGGATCCGATGATGCACGAGTAATTCTTCAAGAATGAGTATATATTGATCTTTTGAGAGAAAACGATGAGGACAATTTAATTTCCCTCAACCACGAACCTACAGTAAAGTACGTACATAACTTCAAGTGAATTTCGCTGGAAAGAATTGCACTGCGCAGCACTGAAATGAAGAATAAGTGGTCGAGAGAATGCTCTCGATATTATCATAATGCGTGCTTTCCAGCGATTTAGGCGATACAGGACTGTGTCTAGTAGAATATTCGGAGAGGATTGTGGAAGATCCTTCTCATATACACATTATAATATACAGTAGTTAATACTGTAGTAGTTAAACTGTACTTAAACACGCCGAAAGGCGGCTTGCAGGGTACTAATGTAGATGTAGAATACTTGTTTATAGTATACATACTATAAACAAGTATTAACTATATGAGTATTTTACTGATACATTTTCCTTCTTAGCCTCATTCCAATCACTTATTGGCGGTTGACCATTTTTGGTGATTGGTGATAATGATGATGAATTTGTTTTTGGGGTTAATTTTGATGGCCTCCCTGACACTAACCCTTACAAAGAAAACGTAAGAAATGAAGTTCAATTTTCATCATCAAAGCAATCAACATGTTTCTTTCTTATATTTGGATATTTTTCCGCAGTTGTTATAGCATTAAAGAGGAATTTTGATAGTTGCTTTCCATCATCCTTGTGAAATTAATTCATGTTATTTAACATTTATCTTCTGGAAGAATAGGAGGAGCTACTCAGAAAGTACAATTCCTGCACATAAGTCAAGAGTTAAAGGTCGCACTGAATATCAAGTTAACGTATAACGAATTAGAAGCAGCATTTGGTGTATAACCATAGCAGAACTTTGATATATCTTCGCAGAAACAAATATACTACATCTATTCTACATAAATACCTTGCAAACCGCCTTTCGGCGTGAGGCAGGGGCAGTGTTAACACCAATAGTTCGAGTTATTTCTTTACCTTATTGTTTTCGCGTATCGTTCTCCGCAAGAATGAGTCCCTAAAACGACATGTCCTCTCATCTATTTCTCTTATTTTACGCTCGGATCGATCGAAGTAGCAGAAAGGGGTCGCATAATGCAGATTACGTCTTCCGCAAATGTACTTCCTCTGAATTTATCCAGCAATCGCAGCCGAGCTTCTAATCTCATTTCTTTCAAGGATTCCCAACATGCGTCTGAGAGCATTTGCTTAACGCTTGCTTCTCTATCGTACCACTTTTTATAGCCTTGCGCTGCACTTTCTCGAGTTCGCGAGCATTCGTTTCATCCGCTGGGTCCCATATACTCGCCGCATATTCCAGATGGAGCCTAATTTAGGTGAAATAACATCGCTCTCTAACCTTTTCATCGCATCTATCTACAATGCGCTTTATAAAACCGAGCTTTTGAGTTGTTTTACCGCAGATTTTTCGAATATGCGTGCTCCAGTTTAGGTTTTTTTAAGGGTGATTCCGAGATATTCAACTGCGTGAATTTGAACCTTCCCTTAGATTTTTACATAGCATGCTGCCAAAGAATTGTGCCACTCTTATAAATATCCCTTAATGGATGAATAGCTAAAATATATACAGTAACCGGCTGCATCCTTCTAACTGCTCAGTTTCAAAAAATAGTAATAAAGTCCTTAAAGTAATAAGTCTTTCGATCCTAAGATCTTCGATGTGGTAGTTTTTTGGAGCCGAATTCATATTTATGGAGAAGAAAGAAAGACACGAGAACCTTTTGCCTTCTCTTCGAGAACTGTAACGGCAATAAAAATGCTATAATTGGAAGATTAGGACAATGCTACTCATGCAATTCCAAAGCAACTGATTCTTGCTTCGAGAACCACTCATTTGGAGCATCGAAACCCTTTATATAGGGGAATTTTAAACGAAAAAAATGTGAACGGATGTAAAAGAAAAAATTCAGTGCGAGGATTAGACATCCTTCTCCTCTGAGTTCCCATCACTTCGGTTGGCTCCGTCATACGTTTGGCACACACAAAAGCAACAGAATTGCCCGTAAGTCATATGAATATCGAATGTGTGCGGCATTTTTGGGTCTACTTGGAGCGACACCTCCGTGAATAATAGATGTATTTGGCAAAAGAGCCCACGTCTCGGGGAAAGAGTTTCCGCCCATTCAAGGAGACCTTGTTCCCTTCCGGATGTACGGCATCTAAACTTCTTATGCCACTTTTCTCTCCCTATTTCAACCGGCGCTTATTCATCCGGCCTGCGTGACTCCATGTGTAGTACTACCTTTAAGTTGGATAAAATAAAAGTCACTACGTAAAAATTCACTTAAAACATTTCTTTATTTTATCCCGCCATGGATTTCCACAAAGTGAAGGCTTCATCTACACCTATAATCTATTGGGTATAGATAGACAAATAAGAACGGCCATTTTATGACCTAGGGCAGAGATGGCAAATATTTTCACGGGATTGCTATATTTGATGAATTAGTACTGGTGTGCTAATGCGGTGCCAAATCAAAGCGTGAAATAGAGAAATGATTACGTCAATGATTGACTTAAGGTGTTTCGATCGGCGAAAACCCAATAGTCATTAATGGAATTGCCAATCCTTTTTTGAGACTTAATTTGAGACTAAGGGCGCCTATTAATCCGTTCTGCCTCAATTTTTCTTTCGTGAAGCAAAATTCTGAAATTCTAACAGATCAACAAGGTTATTTTATGCGGTACGTTAATATGTAAATAGTATATAAACATAACAAGTAAATATGGGAGTTCAATGACAGTACAAACTCCATGCAGATTGAAGAGCCCTTGATATTCCAGAATATTTACGTTTACATTTTTTATATTTAAACTTGGCGAAGTATTTAAACGAAGGATACAGCAAGTTTCATAATTCTTCAAGGATCACTCGTTGGGCATTACGAAGCATCAGTGCTACTGTGAGCATTTTCTATACTGCGTTAAATATTTCGGGGAATGCAGAATGAAGCACGAAGAAAATATACAAAATACCAGTTCCTTCACTTGTTAGGCGCTTATAATATAGCTTAAATCGTGTGTAGTTTTGGCATCTTCAATGTTTCTGATTACAGATTCTGAATAGTAGAATGAAAAACGACATATTACAATTCTATTATCCAAGTGGAACTAAATAGAATGCCAAAATATATTAGTAATGCGTAGCATTTAGTTAGTCTCACAGAAAGAGAAGCACACGAAGAAGTAAATAAAATGATGTTGAAATGCATTTATGCGCTAGACCCTTACTTCGTTGAAGTATACTTCTTCAATATCCTCCGCGTAGTAATATAAACAAAAATTAGATGAAAAACAGAAACATTTTTACTGTAACATAGAAACAAAAAGCGAATGCATTAAATGCCGTTTGTCTGTTAAACATCTGTTAAACAGACAGAGCATTCGCTTCATCCAATCTTCATCGAAACCTCATCATTCTTACGCTATTACGATATTTTTACGCTAATTACGTCGTTCTTAAAGGCTTCGCATAATTTAAACATCTTTGTTATCTTTATCACGTTTCTTCGCTCCAAATTTGCATGGAATATTCAGCCGGTTCTTTAAAAACAAATTATTCACATGAAATAAAACACAATTCACTTGTTCTCACGACACAGGATACGTGCTCCCTTTCCTGGCGGAATAATGAAATACTTAATTTAATTCAGCACCGTGCCTCATTTGTCACTCAAATTCTCTATAATAAGAACTCTCTCATCAGTTAAGATTAACAATAATTTAGCCAATAATCAAAATATAATAGAAATTGTTATTAAATAGGGACGGGTACACATGAGTTGAAGACCTATCTACGTCTCAATCAATATAAGTACCCTACAAACCGCCTTTCGGTGTGTGGCAGGGGGTGCATGCACCGTGACTCCATTTCCCCAATCGATTACTTTCACGTATCGCTCGCGGAAAAAAATTATTCTCGAACCGATTCGTTCTTCCCTGATTTTTCTCGCAGTATCAGAACGGCCTATGGTGGATGTGGTAACAGATATGGTAGACTACATAATCTCTGAACGTGCTTTCTCTGAATTTAAGCAGTGAATTAATATTTTATTTAAATATTCTAACTGCCAAGAATAGCTATCCTGCGTCCCGATTACCACTCGTACTTTGGTTGCAACATCAATGGAAGCAGAAAAAGAGGAGTGGCAACTAAAGGTAAGAAGGTATTCTATCGAGGAATAAAACTGTTTGGTTATCAGGAAACTGTTCATAAAAATCTGCATATAGAATATCATGTTGTGAAACATGGACTGTAACAGCAGCAGAGAAGAGAAGAAGCGATGCTTGAGAATGGAAATGTTGGGGACAGAGCGAATTACTACTCCATTCAAGAGCTAATGAAACCTCAATGGAAATCTTTGACAAGAGAAGAGGAAACTACCTAAGGCTCGATAACTTCCCCAAGAGAGTACTTGAAGGTGTGATGCAACGGAGAAATTATAAGAAAGGTCTGAGATGAGCCAAATGCACCCGTCATTCTTATCGCTAGTTCTGAATTTTAATTAGAATAATCAACTAATAAATTATTTTTCCAAACATAAATAGAATAGAAAATCTAAATTATGGACGTTTCGTGTTTTAATATTTCAAAGGTATATGATAAAAAATACATATTCAATTTTAATAATTTTAACTATAATCACGAAATGATTTATTAAAGGATAATTCCCAAATTAATTAAATCATGCCGTTACATTGTAGTTCTCTATGAAGTCAGATAAGAAGGATAAAACGTAATTATAAATCTGTTTCTAACGTACAGAAGAAATGGCAACGATCATTTAGTAATTCACTAAATATGTTGAGGAAGTTGATATTTATGCAAGAACTGATCGATAAATGACTAGATATTCGCGTAGTAAGTGAAGAAGATGATGTACATTTATTATTCTGGTATTTAGATCCTTTTAAATGTTCGTAGCGTTTAATGAAACATCGGTGGGAGAATCTAATTACATAATTTTTTGATCTGATAGAAAAAAGGACGAAAAATATCCAACCAATCGTTTTGGAATTATTCGATGAGAACAATCGAAGGAAAGTTGTGTAAGTTATGCCTCATCTTAAATATGCACGTAATGCTTGGGCCCCTTCTACTTTACTAGTAGCGTACTCGGCAATTAGAGAGGCACATCTAAAAGTGATAGGTTTTGTAAAACATTGTTACAACAAATCAGTAATCGTTAAAAAAAATCAGTAAGCGTTACTCAGATGCCTTAGGACGCAAGTAGGAATTACGCCTTAGGAATCTTTAGAGGACGGAAGTATTTTAAACAAATTTAAATTTACTTAATTAGTTCAGAGAAAGTACATTTTTAGAACATGTAGCCGATATTATGCGTCCTCCCTGTTAGATATGCCGTTCTAATACTGCGAGTAAAATCAGAGAAACAGATGCTAGAACTAGTCGTTTTTAAGAATATTTTCCCGCGAACTATACGGGAAAAAATCGATTAGACAATTAGAGGTGCATGGAACCCCTACCACATTCCCGAAAGGAGCCTTACGGAATACATTCATTCGTTGATGCAAATGTAGAAGTCAAAAACAGGACTCGTTGCATATCGACATGTGCGTATGAATGACAAAGGAAATCCGGAAGGTAAGAGGGGAACGAATAGAGGAGCCTAAATTTCAATGGAATTCGGTAACAGGGGGAAAGGGTCGGTAATGGTTTGGCGGAGATAGTGAGGGTCACGTGACCGCGGAAAAAAAGCAGCGCACATGCGCAGACGAGACTGCGGTCGCCTTTCACTCGTGTGAATAGCGGTGTGGAGGGAAAGAATGAAGCGGAGGTGAATGTAGAGGACCATATTCATGGCGAAAATACATACAGTTTTGACGGACGGTTGACTAGCAATCGGCGAATTAAAATAATTTCGTTAAAATAGCCGTGTCAATCTACAGAATTAAAAAAAAAATCATGAATGCAAAGGAAGGTCACGATTTATTGTTATCGAAAAAAGGAAATGAATGTCATATTTCTTGAAACCCGAAGATTTGTTTTTTCATGGAATAAGCCGTCATTCATTAAGTTTTCTACCTTTCGGGAGGTTCATGTGCTCCAATCATCGCCATTTCCTTCTTCTCCTGGTAGCCCTAATCTCATCTAACAAGTTTTCTGTTTGTCTTCCTCTCTGCTTTTTCCCTTGTATTCTCCCCTCAGTAACATTCATTAGCAATCTCTCTCCTCTCAATATTTCACCCACCCATTTCTTTTGTCTGCGTTTCATTATTTCAATCAAAACCCTCTCTTCCCCAATTTATCTCTAGTACTTCTGTGTTTGTTTTTCTAGCAACACAACTTACCCTTTCCATTCTACGCCATACCCACATCTCTAAAGTCTCTTTTCATTTCTTCCTTTCATGAGGTCCACGTTTCACACCCGTAGAGCAATACACTCCACACCAAGGATTTTACCAATCTTATCCTAATTCCCTTATCGAGACTCATCAGCTCTTAATCATCAGTTCCCTTCGCTTCACGAAAGCTTCCTTGCCAAATTCTATTCTTTTCCGAACCTCGTCTGTACACCTCCCATCCAAAGATAGATGATAGGCCATCATAAGTGCTTAATTTATGCAAAAGATTATGCCGTTTAGCTTTCATAATTATCTTTAACCTCTCCAACAGTCAATTCCCGATTTTGGCCTCCATTTTCTCAGAACGATTGCCAACATGCGATTTTGACTTGATAAAAGCCAAGACTTCGGAATGTGCGTCAGAATATATTTCCCTGTAGACAAAAAGATGAAATAATTCTGAAGTAACGAACACGATCTGAAATAATGAAGACATTTCAGAAGTAAATTGAAAAGGAAAGAACGCGATTGAAGGTTCGAGTATCCATCGCAAAACGTTAAACTATATTTCATCAAAGAAACAATATGCTCCTGCAATCTACGGGCAATCTGAATTATCTATCTTACTCCTTTGTACATATCGCCTTTTTTAAGTATCATATCAGCATTGGGAACTCAATTATGTAAGCATGCGATGTCACCGAGAGAAACCCGAATCCTTTACATGAACGGGTACGCAAAAAAATTAATACTAAGAGAAAATTTTATTAGAACGGATTCATTTTCCTAAGGACGTCGCAAATATTAAGCCAATGGAAGAGAGATCTTCAAAATCGCGTTTATAAAGAGAATTAAAAAATAAAACGAAGAGAAAAAAACGGCTGAGAACATACGTATGGGAAGGAAGTAATCCTCATGGAGACAACAGAATTGAAAGGGAAGCACTATCACAATCAAATAATTACCAGGATTTCTCCAAGAATGCATAGCGCCGCATTTGATGCACTTGAAAGTAAACAGATGAAGGTCTTTCCGCGGAAATAAGCTACAAATTGTTTCGAAGGCCGTATATCTCGATGAAAGTAATGCAGATGGAATCCGAGGGATTTAATTTTAGCGAAATTTATGAAAGAATCGAAAGTGTGAGAGCGTAATTTCGCAGACGTTAAATACAGAATAATTAAACATCGGATCCAAAATTTGGCACTTCCTTGATCGAAGGGTTTTAAGGTCTTCTTATCAGAATGTCACGCGTAGACATTTCTATAATACGTAAGTAATACGTAATGCAAACAGCATTTCCTGTAATCAGAGTCAAAAACAGGGTTGATAGACTCTTGTCACTTCCAATGTTATCCGCAGCTCGACCTACATTGGGGAAAAAAAGCCAAAATGCAGTTCACAGTCATTGTAAAAATCGTTAAGAACATTTTTTAAACATCTCGTTTTGAAATTACTAAAAAATGAAAGGCGTTAACTACTTGATATTCGACTCCGTTTAACCTTTCTTGATTTAAGGGTTTTTAATATGATTTTCACCGGTTGGTAAAACCGAGATGACAGAAAATAAGATTTATAATCTTTAACAAAATATTTGAAACCATAATTGAGTTAAAAATATGCTTTGGTAAATTGCGGCAACTTTGAAATCGATTTAATTCTCGCATAAAAATCTGTATTGTGGGAAACGATAAAAAGGACACGGCCATGGCGCGGCACAGCATTTCAAGTTCTAGTTTGGCAGCAATTAAAACTACGTATTTTGTTAAGATGTTTAACGGTCTATCCTTAACTTAGCTTGAAAAAGTTATAATAATATGGAAAAGAAGAGAAGACCGTAACCGCATAGTAAGACCGTAAGAGAACCGTAACTATTGCTGACAAATATATGAAAAGTATTTGAACTAATTCTTAAACGAGAAAGCAACACTGAAGAAAAAACGTTTTGTGATATACTCTTAATAAAAAATACAGTTAATGGTATGAAGATAAATATGGAAAAATCAACATTACTTAACTTCAAACAATCCAAAAGCAAAATAAATGGGTCACTTTTATGATCAAGAAGTACAGACATAGGATTAGAAGAATATACCAGAATATTAGGGGTAGTACTTGATGAAAATTTGACTTGGAAAGAACAATTAAGTGCGTTGTTGAAACAAAACAAAGCATGTTTCACTATATCATGCATACCTACAGTCACTAGTATGTCAACAAGTTTAACTGCGTGTTATGATTATTTCCATTTTTTCCAGACAAGAATGGAATTTTAAATTCAAAATTTCTTCTCACCCACGACATCAAAATTCGGTGGCTTGAATATATGTATTCTATTAAATGTAAGATTTAATTTTTAAAATTAAGTACGTCGTAGTTTAGCCAGTTAATAATCTAAATTTGGAACACTCTGTAGTTGCAACGACTGCTCAAGCGGCGTTCTAAAATCATTTCCTCGGTGCTTCAAAATGGCGATGGGTATTGTCGCTGAAACTTCGTCATTGGAATTTACTTGTCGGCAGAGGGAAAATCCGTTAATTATTCCGTTCATCACCAGGATTAAGGCAGAGAATTTTATACATAACAAATAGCGAAGCAATAAGGGCAAAGAATTTTATAAGTAACAAAATTCATTAAAATAGTTTCCTTTTTTACGTAACAACTGTCGATTGTTGACCAGTTAACTTCCGTGAAGACCTGCGATGAGATTCTAAAATAAGGATTACTATAAAAAGTCAACAAAAATCCACAAGGAACCCTATCTCTAAATAAGTTGAACAAAATTGGCAAGGCACATACATCCATAGTAACAATACCTCAATGGTATTTGAAATGAGTACTTAAAATTCGTAATAGAGGGAAGACGGATTTGCAAAGTAAAGATATGCGAAAATCCGCATATTTCAATAGAGACAGTGAATAAACGCAGCCCCTGCCACTTGCTTTTAGCTATCTGGGAAACTTGACTTAGTCGGACTAGAAATCAGCAAAAGTGAAAAGGGCAAAGTGACCTATAACTGGTCCTCATTTGAGACTGACCCCAACTTCTGTGCCGGTCAATAAATGGGATTTCTAGAAGGGGAAATGACAGAGGCCATTCCCATGGAAGAGGCCAAACGCGCGCAACACTTCCCGTTTCTCAATGGAAGGAGCACACACCTCTATTTGCTTCACATATTTACACTTTGAGTTTGCTTTCGTTCCTTCGTGTTAATTAGTTTACTAAATAGTTAAATTTTTTTTATTAATTAGGGGTAGCAAGTAAAATAATGCGGGGATTTGTTGACATGATTGGGAAGTGCCTATAAATGGCTATAAATTATAAACATCAAATGAATGAAAATACAGATTTAAAAACTTTAACGGAAACGGTAAATCTAATATAAAAGGGTGTGTGTACTTCGAATTATCCCACACATTTATCTACCAACTAAATTCCTTGAGCTATCAATAAGAAATTGCCTGTAACTCAACTTCATACACACAAATACAATTTAATGAGTAAGGTTCGTGTAAGTTCCATGGCTAGCTAACCTAGGAATACTTTTAAATCAGTTAATTTGTAACTTTAATTTTCTAGAGCTTTTCTTTTTGATAATTTACTATTATGTGTATGATAATACGAGTATGATTTAATATAATTGTGAGTTTAGCAAGATGACCTTCATTCATGTCTTTCTCAAATTATCGTGAATATTTGCACACGACACTTGAAATTTGCCTTTTTTGCGCACAGTACCTTTAATAAATGCAGCATATTACCAGAGTTTTCCGGAGATTATTTACAGATATTTTGCAATTTATACTGCAGATAATTTACCATAATTCACTACAGTAAATCATCTGTACCGGCAACTCCCTTCATCGGACAATAAGTCAAAGTACTGGCAAAATTTCATTCCCAAACGTCTTATCGCCTTTTTTCCAGTACGATTTGCTTGCGATATTCTATAAGATGAGAGAATGAATACAATCAAAATGCTGAGTTCGGATGGGAAGTAAACGGTAAACAAAACGACAGAAGGAAGGTACCAAATTCTACCACCGTGAATTGCGGTTTCTCTTGTACAAATATAGCTGGCAAAGATGTTGAATTCGCATGAAGACGTATGGAAATTCCGTCTCTTCCGCCCATTCGATGCGGAGAATATGGGTCAGAAAGGCCAAGCGGTTGATTCGAAAAGACGTCCGTTATTCGCACACGTCAAACATCTGCTGAGAAAGGCCCACCTCTTTCGAACAGAATACAAAATCAGGGTGTCTTCCTTGGTCACGAATATGCAAAGTCCAGATGCCTAAATGGTAAAGTAAGCAAAGCTTCCTTACATCTACTATCTTAACCAAAGCTTCCGCATTATCAGTGTACATGCCATTTGGTGCAATTTCCATCGACATTTTTGAGAGATGGGGTAAAGAATTGCAGTATCATCTCCATTCCTAAGAAGAAGATGCAAATATATAAATAATTGCTCTGTTGTAAACTTCTTCGAAAGGAAACAACTGCGTCGGAACCATCCATAAAAATCAGCTGAATGAATGTAAATGTAGTGGACTCAGTTTAATATCTCGGAATCACCCTTACAAATAACTTAAACTAGAGCACGCATATTCGAAAAATCTGCGGTAAAGTAACTAAAAAGCTCAGTTTCATATAGTTAATTGTAGGTTGATGCGATGAAAAGGTTAGAGAGCGAAGTTATTTCACCTAAATAAGGCTCCATCTGGAATATGCGGCGAGTATATCGGACAAAGCGGATGAAACGAATGCTCGCGAACTCGAGAAAGTGCAGCGCAAGGCGATACGATTTGTTAAAAAGTGGTACGATAAAAAAGCATGCGTTACAAAAATGCTTTCAGACACAGTACGATAGTCCTTGAAAGAAAGGAGATTAGAAGCTCGGCTGCGATTGCTGGATAAATTCAGAGAAAGTACATTTGCGGAAGACGTAATCTGCATTATGCGATCCCCTTCTGCTACATCGGCCGCTCCGACAATGAGCGTAAAATAAGAGAAATAGATTCGAGGATCAGTCGTTTTAGGGACTCATTCTTTCCGCGAATGATACGTGACAGCAATAAGCTAAAGAGGTAACTCGAACGCTTGGTGTTTACACCCCGTGCCACACACCGAAAGGTTGCTTGCAGGGTATTAATATAGATGTAGAAGCCGAAAATACACAGAACGATTGAGGACAGGCGCAGGGCAGGGATTAAAGTGCAAAATAAGGCTAAAGCACGGAAATACGAGAAACAAATATTTCCGATTCAGCAAATCCCGAATTTTGTTTGTAGTTGGTTATAGGAGATTAGTATTACATTCGATCTTAGCGGATTACGTTGGGCATTGTAATTATTACCTAATAGTAATTTGAAAGAGCATTCGGCCAAGGGTATTGCCTGCGAGTTTACCTTGTTCCTTCAGTAAATGGAAATTCAGAAGGTAAAGCAAACCACAAATCATCTCCCAAATAATTAAATGTCAAAGATTCCTATTATGCAGTGTCTGAACGAGACTAGATTGGATATTGTGAATGAATTTGAATTCGACTGATCGATAAATTATAACTGAATAGCCAAGAGGCCGAATGGCATGATACCAAACCTACAGTGATTCTGCCTGCCATTCAAGGAGAAGAATGGAAGCGGATAAACTTATGCCAGCAAAATTTCCGTAAGCGGGAAAGAATAGTTCTATATCATATATAAAAAGCAAATGTCTGTCCGTCCGTCCGTCCGACTGTCTGTCCGTCCCCCTATTTATCTCCGAAACGGCTTGACTTAGAGATCTGAAACAAACTGCATTGTGATTATACGATACTACCCCCAGGAAAACTATTCTCATCTCTGTAAAGGCCCGGGTTCGACCCATAATACATTTCCAAAGAAGATGAGCGAAAAGTACGAAAAGTACGGAGTCATCTACACCGTTTACTTGGAAAAAGCTCAAACGATAACTGGAGAGTATTATGCGTTGTTATTGAACCGATTGAGCGAAGAAATCAAGAAAAATGTCCTCATTTGAAAAAAAGTACTCTTTTCTCAAGACAATGCGTGGGTGCACACCTGCGCAGTTTTGATAGCCAAAATTATGGAATTCAAGTTCGAATCTTAGTATCGAATCGAATTTTAGTAACTCCTTCACTGAAACTACAACAAAGGATGATTGGTAATGTGTCTACCGGGTCTGCAAATACAAAAAACGCTGACATTAGGAAAATAATTCCAATTGCGAGTTTTTCAAATTCAGAAACGCCCATAATCATCGTAGAATTATATTCGAGCGGTGATTAAAGGCAAAGAGTCGGAGATTAAAGCGTTATATGGGAGGGATTTGTTAGCAAAAGGCGTCAACGCATTGCCCCTCGTGTAACAGCGATAGAGTGGCGAGAGCTGTTTAGGACGACTTCGCGAGTGTAAGGTCGTGGGTTCAAACACCGTGCGAGGAATGAGTGCTTTTTCACAGCGCGCGATAATTAATTCATTGACCTTAATTGATCTCGAAAACGCAAATTAAGAGCGTCCGTTTCTTCCGTGTTTTCCCGTGCGATTGCGAGAACTACACATTCAACCACTGATACAAATTCTATAATCGATCGAAAATTTGCACGTCTGGTTTTTTAATTGTTTCTGAAGTAACTTTTCTGAAGACCTTATGGTTTACTTTCCCGGATATAACATATGTTAAACACGTCGATAGTACAATTCATATAAATAGGGTAACACAAACCGGAGATTCCTAAACTTTTGCTTTATATACATACTGTAACCTCTTTTACATAGAATGGTTCTTGTTATGTATACTAATCAGATGAAAGAAGACAACTTCAGTCTAGATTTCCCTCATATAAAGACGTTGTTTAAGGACTATGGAAGTCTCGCATGACGTCATAAGAAGAAAGCAGGTGGAATGGTGTGGCTACAACCAACGAATGGGAAACTACCAAATGGATGTGGACTCCTAATGCGAAGACGCAGGTGAGGGGTTAAATCGAGATGAAAGAGAGGAAAAATGGAATGACCGGGAAAAGTGGAGTTTGGGAGGACACCAAAGAGCGTTATACACTACTAATTAAGACGTTATTTAAGTAGAATTCCATTTCCATAGATTTCCTATATTGAAAAAATTGAATCTTTCCTCAACGTCTTATATGTCTATCTTGACAACTGAAATGGAAGAAACCGATGTCTGCTGCATAAATGCTAAAGCTGTTCTTTTATTATTATTAACTCATACGAGTGAAGGTATTTATCTGGGATTTGAACAGAATAGGGAGAGTGAGATAATGCGATTGTAAGGGCAGCAAAGTGGCCGAAGAGGCAAATGTTTGGGAGACAGGCGCCCTCCAATTTCGAATTCACGTCAATGTCTTGAATCGAGAAATTATTTAGAGTTCAAATGTAATGACATCAGAGGCCGTGGGAGGAGCGCATCCATGCGGGGTCCTCATCCGACGGAAGGGAATGATTATGAATCAAAGATAGTTAAATAGGTCCTGACACATGCAGGCGAGTGGGGGAGAGCGCATGCGCGATGAAAAAGGTCGACGAACAGGGTGGGAATACAATGAGGTGATGATTGAATTTCAATCACCATTACGGGTGAGTCAGAAGGGAATGTTACGGAATAGATACGGCAGTTGATCGTCGGAAGAATTACGTGGAGCGAAAACGAAGGGTGAGAATGGAGAAGGAAGAACGCCTAAGGAAGAGTTGACACCCTTTTCTCGACAAGGGGTTGATGGCTTTCACGGGAAAGGTGATGATCTGATCGAATATGCATTCACCAGCTATTTGAGATATCAATGTGCGATGTAAAACCCAAAATGCGAAAGACACCGACATAGGACAAGGCAGTTTAAAGCCTGTAAGAAGGAGGTATAAACCCATCTTTATATCGAGGATAAAATCAGATAAATATTCTGAATAAAATTCAGATTAAAATTTTTAAATTTTAAATTACTTTCGGAATATGGAACAAACCGAAGGAATTACAGGCTTCGCTAAGTAGAACCTCAAAAGGACACAGAAAATTTAAGATTATTTGAAATAATAAACGAAAAGAGTTGGTAAAGAAACGAAAAAGATAAATTTTGACGTAACTGGAAGTCAAACCCGGATCTCCCACTCGTCGAGCGGTTAGAACCATTGCCCGATAAGTAGGATTTCCGGGTTCGAGCCTCAGTTATGCCTTCTCTTCCTTTAAAATGATGCAAGTGTCCCATCGACGCTTACTTAAAAAATTAAGAAAGAGGAGATTCTTGAGGAAATGTTTCCTGATTTAGCGTATTCTTAATATTTTCAAATAATTATACTCTTTAAAAATTAACGAGTTAATTTATTTCACCATGCAACATCAGACAGATTTACGAATATTTTCACATTTTATGACAAAGTCCAAACTCATAGCCTGCGGTTTTGGGGCGTAAATTGGTTGTTGGTCCCTGAGTCGAAGTGCTTAAGTTACAGCAATAAGTCTATGCCGTAAAATTACACTAAATGTTCAAAATGCCCCTCTTGTACCTGAAGATACATTGTTAGTAGCTTGAAAAATTAACCCTGAGTTTAACTTAAAAGTCTCCCCTGCCACACGTCTGACCAAGCAGTCGAGTCTACGTACAATGTTTTGACGTGGTTACTATTTCAAGAAAAGAGACGCAGACATTTTCCAACGATCACCCGATTAAAATTGTTTCTTTATTTAATTCCTCATCCATATTAAGCAATGGAAAAAATGTCGGTAAATTCGCATTCCAAAACGCAGTGAGAAGCATCCATTCGCAGCACTCTAATCGATGGTAAACTTTACATTCCTCCAAGAGTGGAAACGTCTCCTGAATACAGAGCTCTCCTATTTTCAACTCCATATGTTTCGGGGATACACATATAACTACAGACCGACTTCAAAAAACACTTCCAGAGGATCCATAAAAGAAGAGAAGATTTAAGGAGAAGTCAAGAGAAGGGTCGCATGGAATGAAGTGGACAACGACTAACAGAGGGCCAGAAAAGAAACCCTGCAGTCACTATTAGTATACAGGTAACCCTCAAGAAAAAAGACAAATTATTCTTTTTAAACTATGTTCCCAATGTTGTTTTTACCAAATAAAAATACCACGACATTGACATTTTTAGATTTATATTTATACACCGACAACTTCCCGTGGCCAAAACCAGAAAAGAAACCCCGCAGTCACTATTAGTAGACAGGCAAACCCCAAGAAAAAGAAGGACGCATCATTAATAGAAACCTCCTCTGTCCAGCGATGCTATTTGGTAGTTTTTTAAATTGGCGTATGAATGGAATCACTTGTTGGTAAATTATAGTATTCCTGCTACGATATCTGAATCGATGGAATATATTTCTTTAGCCTCTTGGTATACTATGCTGGAAAGTGACGCTTTTACATCGGCGCCCAGCCCATGGACGTTTTTGACTTCAATTTATTCTACAACATATTCCACTTATTTAAAGATTTTTAGATTTAGATGTGTACCCCGCAAGCCGCCAGTGGCGTATGGCAGTGGGTGTATTAATTCCTTACCTAATCTACCCTATTAGCTTCTCCGATGCTATGCGGGCTATGCGGAAAGAACGACCAGAAATAACTATGTTTTAGCGATTATTTCCTTGTAAAGCTTCGTCGATGCTTCTTGGAGATCGCGCTCGTTGTTTTCCGGAATGACAATAACTTTTACTCCACCTAAAAATTCTATTTAATTCCATAAAAAAATTCTGGGCCGATGAATTTTTCGAAAAGCTAAAACGGGCTGCTCTACGCTTTAACCAACTCTAAATCTAATACGAACTCTACTTCGAGACTTCGAGGATTCGAGACTTAGTCGAATGAGGGAAAAGCACGCAATTTCTTTGACTCTAGATGGGCATCCTCTCAGGGTTATATTCGTCAATCTTTGTAATCATTCAATTTTCTTAAGGAATATCGAATATGTTCCTTGAACGATAAACTACTGCTGAGTGTAACCCCTAGGTATTTATTGTGACGCACGAACTCCTAAGGATATCCTGAAATAAGGTATTGTTTTTGAATTATGACAATGATATTCCCGTTTACGATCTTTGGAGTTGGACCGAGATAAAAGATCGACAATAGTCAACACACTGATGGCAATGAATATTCACAATGACACAGTACCGCTCTAAACACCATCAAAAAAATTTAGAAAAGTTTCTAGTGCTCACGTCCGCTATGATGACTTTCATTTCATTGGTCATTCATTGGTCAATATGGCTCATATATACTTTGTGTGAATGTATTAACAGAATGATAATGATTTCTGTGACGAAATATTTACTACCACGGAGTGTGAGAAAAGCATGAGATTCAACGAAGCAATTTATAGCTTTCAAAAAGGACATACGTACTTAAATGAGATAAAAGCTGGGCCGTCGATAATCAACTTATCTAGACCTCTTAAAATCCTAGATTACGTTTGGTTTGAGACCTTCTGCTACAGGTGGTTTGTATGCTCTGATTGGCAATTTACAACAGCTGTCAACACAGATGAGGATGTAATTCTAGATGTGCGAGAGATTTGCGAAATCTTGTCGACATACTAACTTCATCTACAGCCACTTTCTTGCGGTCAATTCGATTGAAGGCTCATTTCGATGAAATTCCTTAGGTCTAGCGCATACATACAATTCTTCTACGACTAAATAGATTAGTTGTTTTGTGCAGGTTTCACGATTTTACTTCGACTAAACTGTTTAGTTATCAAAGGTGCACATACAATCAATAGTTGTCGTGAGATTTCATTTAGTTTGCGCATCTCTCAGCCGTACAACAGAAAAGCACTTGCTTATGTTTTTGGCGGATAAGAAAAGAAAGAGTAAATACAGTGTACATCCCATAAACAGAGACAAGTTAATCAAAGAGAAAACCCACACGCTACATTACAATCAGAGGACATATTCAGACAAGTTTTTGAATGAGTGAACACAGTTTTAATGAAATAATGATTTATTTAATCTTTTCTTTAATAATCTCTTTCATGATTTTAAATACATCGCATGCCTCTTTTCAATACTGTTAATAAATGACTCAATTTAGCTAGTAATACCTATCGCCACTTGATAAAGTTTTCTATTCACTTTCCACGCTGAAATGAAACACAAGACTGACGTTCTCTGAACAACTTTTCAGTCGACTGTACGCAAGCTCCAATATAAAGTCGTGGACATTGAGTTGTCGACCGATAGTTGTACAATACTTTTGTCGAAAGGCGATCGTTTTATGATTTTATGTCGCTCAACTATCATATCAGTTGTAAGCGCACCTCCATTAGTTCCCATAGACTTTTCACATCCAGCTAAACAGTCGAACGATTCAAAACTGTATGACTGCGGTAGGCCTTACGTTAAACAGTTCGTTATAGCAGAACATGAAACAAGTGATGAAAGGCCAATAGACGCTGGTAATCCATTTCCTTCAATAGGAGACAAATGGCAGTTTGACGGATTAATGCACTGGCGCTTACGATCTCTTCTCACGATTAATGGCGATTCGCCTTAGCAGAGATGAGAACCTCGAAAGTTGTTCACCTCACTGCAATTAAATATCTTCGAAACAAGCAATAATTACTGCCGCTCTAATGATATTGGCACTTAAGTGTTTAATTGGTACAACCGAATTAAAGATCTGGATGTAATTCGTCAAGCATTGATTGAAAAAAAACAACTCACTATTTCGGCGCACCTAATATAAAAAAGAGGTAGTTTGTTACTACGCATATTTTTCAATATTTTCGACATGATGACGTTGAATGAATTCTGGAAATCGATGGAAAGTTATTAAAATCACCAGATAATAAAACAGCACCAGAGAAGAACTTACAATTTAAAAGATATTAAATACGGACACCTTGACTCATACATGAGTTTCATGTTCTATTTACAGATTTCTGGTTCTATTTACAGATTTCTGGTTCTATTTACAGATTTCTGGTTCTATTTACAGATTTCTGCAGCGTGCATGTAATCTGTCGATTGTCGAAAATCCGCTGAAACCAAATTAATTTGATAAAAGAAGAGAAATTCTGTAGAAAGAGCAAGATCGGCAACTATGTAACTATGTGTAAGAACAATGAATATTAAATTAGAGATATATCGGTTCCGTAATTTTCTTCATAAAAGATAACAAAAAATGGAATGTCAAAACTCGGTAAAATAATTTCAAATTTATAGTAATTCAATGTTATTTACAGGCGATATACATGATTTCTTTTCTAAGAAGAAATGGATAAAAAGAGATTGGTTGAAAATCTGATCGAAGATTATTTCTTCCATTGGAATATTCCTCATGACATCATGGTGAAATTTGAAAATATTTGGAATTAAACTAAATCTTAATTGTAAAAGTATGAATGTTAGCTCGATGGACAGAAAGTAAAACAATTTAATAAAAAAAACAAAACCAGAAGTAGATCAAATCAATAGATCGACAAAATGTTAATGTAAAGAATGACACAAGAATAGGACAAAATGGAAAAAACATTCTCCAAGTTAATACTTATCTCGAGTTGCACGGCACATTTATGACATTCTAAAGTTTCCTACTTTCTGCGCTACAGGTTTATTAAGCTCGGATTTAATTTATGTTCACTTAGAACTAAGTGTATAATAAGAGCTTTTCACTGCTCGGTAAAAGAGAAACGATAAAATAAATTACAATTACAAGTGTGTGTAAAAAATTTACAAAAACCGAAAATTAATGGAACACGAAGAGCTTTCTCACGGCACACTAGTTTAGAAAACCTGGCAAAGGGAACGCGATAAAAATTAATTCATCGTTAAGCTGAAAGTGGATCGCTGGTTTTCCCTCGGAAATGTAAGTATTCTTCGTTGGACAATCCAACCAAAATTCCTCTTATGTTCTTCCAAAATACTCTCCCATAACTAAGGAACACTGCAAGAAGATCTCTGAAATGATAAGCATAGCTCTCATTAAATCCTAAATTGAAATTTAGACGTAGAAAAATAATTTATTTTAGTCTCAAAAAAATCTATTTTCGGTTGCAAATTTCCTTGCAAAAAAATTAATCAATTGGATATCTAAACTCAGAGAGTTACATATTATAATTTTTCAGGTTTTAAACCTCATTGTATAAATCTTTCTCCTTGAAGGAGCTCTGTGAGGAACATAGGGAATTCTTCGATGAAATACGTTTCATCTCATGCCCAAATCTTTTTAGTATTCGGTGAATATCGAGCAATTTGGCGGTATTTATTTCTATTTGACGAGCATCAACGGTACGGTTTGCTACTGTCATTCAATTCACTTCATCCTTTTGCTCTTTTGACGTATCATTCTTATCTATTTTCCATTCCTTAATCAAAATCCGCATATACATATCTCAAGTTCCACTTCAACGCAATAACAAGACGCGTAAAGATTCTAGCAATCAAGATATTTAGAGGGAATTTAGAGTAAATGGTCTTTGTATGAAAACGGCTGAAAGACTTCATTTATTAATCAATGTACTTTCTTAGCCAACAAACAAACACATCAATGCCTACAGACTTTAAAGTTTTATCGGTTACTCGATGAAGTGCCCGTTGATTCCCAACGGGGAAAAGAGAGAATTAAATACAGTAGTCCTATTTTCACAAAAGATAAACTAACATCTCTCATCGGACGTCAATTCCCAGTGTATTCTTATGTGAAATCGGATTCAACTATGGAATTAGTCGTCAGGGGACGATTGGTTTACAACATCAAAATTTTAGAAAACTTTCGTTTATATTATCAAAAATCACGTAATTCTGAACAGAAAACAATATCCGACGACCAAAATAAGAAACTTTATTCAGTTTCCCTTCTCTTGGTGCTTGTCTCGATATCATGCGAACAATCTTTTTTATTTAATTTTAAAATAGGAAGAAACGCTGAAAACGATAAAAGTGAACTCAAATGGATGAGCTCGGATTCAACAACTGGGTTGGTAGTCGAGGAGATCGGTTGTTTACAACATTTCACAAAATGTTCGCGTATTTTATCAAAATTCTCCCAATTTCGATTCGATAGTAATGTTCAACGGCCGAAATAAGAATTTTCATTCAATTTGCCTTCTTTTGGTGCTTCTCTCGATTTCGTACGACTGTTTTTTCTAATTTAATTTTGCAAAAGAAATAATGTCTGTAACCGATTAGATTGACATAATGTTTTATTTTACATGTTTTTCTCATGGAAAACTATCTGAACGATCTTGGTTCAAACCCAGCGAAGTTATCGAACGAAAAGGTGAAAATACCGGCAAATTCCGGGTCTCAGAGAACACGTAGGCAAAGTTTGACGCAAATCGAGCAAACAGTGTGGACTCCAATTTCAGATAAACATACAAACGCATACAAACATACAGAAAGACAAACTCAAAAACAAACTCACCAAATTTCTGCTTTATACTAGTATGTACAGATTATCGTTGTTCTGTGATTTTCACCAAAATAGCAGAAACAGTTACCTAAACTTCGCACAGTTTTTAAGAGTTCATGCTGAAAATATTGCCTCTGAAACTTTATCCACGTATCACAAACATTACATATACCTGTCTTTTTTAGCGAAGCTATTGTACTTATACAAAGGAACTTTTGTAATTCAACGAATTTAAGATTTGGCGTGAGGAATGAATGCAATTTAAATAATTTCAGAAGAGATTTCAATATCAAACTCAAGCGAAGTAAGAAAAAAAGGAGTTTCCATAAAGAGCGAATCACTTCCTCTGGCGGAGTCGGCTCAATATTCGGGAGAGACGCAAGAAAAACGCGTTTATGGTATGATGGACAAATTAATTGCATCCATTTGGCGATTCAACCAACTAAATCAGTGTTCTATAGACAATGGTTTCGTTAGGGAAGACCGCGCAAGTAATAAAAGAATACCTCCGAGTTATTTCACATATAATTAGCTTAATTTTGTTTAATTTTGCGAAATTTAAAATGAATAACGTCACTGAACGTCATTCTACTCCAGCTCTCGTATAAGTTTGAAAAAATAAATTTCGTTTGCTCTTGAAAATCCTCAAGACCAGCGGTCGCCAAGCTTTTGTACCTTCCGCACCACTCGAGTCTCAATGCGGACCACTAATATGATTTTATTTAAGTGATGAGAGTGCATCAGATAATTATGCTATTTACTGTAATGCGTTTTTGTGAATCGTCTACCCAATTTGACAAGATGAGGATTCAGTATATATTGATATGATATAATAAACATAATAATTGCATTAACGTCACAGAATCAGGCGAAATATTGTGGATATTCACAATGGAAAGACTCAGAAAAAGTACTTTTTTCACAGGACTTTTACTTAACAAAAAACGCACGGCCATGTTCCATCCAGAAGATGACGACAATTCTTAAGGATTGAGGAAAGGCGAATTACCTTGCACGATCAAGTCGTGAGGCTGATACGCGAAAGAGACGCGGCACGGTAGTTCAGTGGTTAGAATACCTGCCCGGAAAGTGGGAGGCCTGGGTTCGAGTCCCACTCATGCCGCTGTTTTTCACAATTGTAATTCCTCTGATGACAATTCGTTGAAACTAGTGTGTTTTTTGTTTTTAGTTAAATAAAACAACTTGTGGAAAAAGTACTGATTTCTGAGACTTTCCATAATAATTGAAAATAAAGCCTAAATTTCTTCACCGAATACTAAAAGCTTCTCTTCTCACGAGGAAAGGGATTGCACGAAATTTCGCGCGGCTAAGAATATTTCCCGATAAGAGATGGACATGAGAAAGTCTGACCTAAACAGCCAACAATGTCTCCCAAAACGGTATGGAGAAGTGTTCTGACACGATACCTCAATAATCATTCTCAAACCTCAACAAGCATTCTCCCGGCAAGCGGAAGACACGGATTCGTGTCCCAGTCCTGTCAGTCTTCCATCATGTCCGGGGAAGATTCTCTTCCCGGTAATCCGCGGAGCACCAGTTGGTGACAAAAGGGTCGGGAAACTTTTTTGCTGTAGGTACATACCATTAAGCAGCAAAATCTGTCAGGCTACCCTTGAGTGAGATGTTGCATATATTCAAAGATGGATTCAACATCGAATTTGCAAGAGATAAAACGAATATGATTTCTAAAAGGACATGAGAAAAGAATATCCGAAACCGATGACAGCTTTTCGAAACATTCGTCCAGAATTTTTATACGAAGTAAAAGACATTGTAATTCTAGTAAAAACCGAGCGCGATCTCCGAGAAGCATCGACGAAGCTTTACAAGGAAATAATCGCTAAAACATAGTTACTTCTGGTCGTTCTTACCGCATAGCATCAGAGGAGCTAATAGGGTAGATTAGGTAAGGTATTAATACACCCACTGCCATACGCCACTGGCGGTTTGCGGGGTACACATCTAAAATCTAAAAATCTTTAAATAAGTGGAATATGTTGTAGAATAAATTGAAGTCAAAAACGTCCATGGGCTGGGCGCCGATGTAAAAGCGTCACTTTCCAGCATAGTATACCAAGAGGCTAAAGAAATATATTCCATCGATTCAGATATCGTAGCAGGAATACTATAAGTTACCAACAAGTGATTCCATTCATACGCCAATTTAAAAAACTACCAAATAGCATCGCTGGACAGAGGAGGTTTCTATTAATGATGCGTCCTTCTTTTTCTTGGGGTTTGCCTGTCTACTAATAGTGACTGCGGGGTTTCTTTTCTGGTTTTGGCCACGGGAAGTTGTCGGTGTATAAATATAAATCTAAAAATGTAAATGTCGTGTTATTTTTATTTGGTAAAAACAACATTGGGAACATAGTTTAAATAGAATAATTTATTTCGAATGATGGGAAATCCGTTTTAAACGACCGAAAGGCCACTCGCGGCGTTTTAAACCTAGGCTCAAGAAGCTTTGAAATCGGCAAACTATCACACTCATACGCAGAATAAAATATCGGAAATTGAATACGTTTTCAACATTAACAGAATACATGGCGCTAAACTCTATGCGAAAATATGCTAAATCTAATAAATACGCCATTTCGTAATTTCGGTATGCAATTTGACGACGAAAAGTATTCAAAACTAGGCTCCGACATGTAAAGTTTCTAAGTCTTAGAATAATTTCCTCTAACTTTCTTGAGGAATGAGATGAGAATGGACGTGAAATTCGTATTTTATAGGAGACATTTTGCGATTACGATTAATAACAAGACAAGAGCGGGGGAATAGGCATGAGAGCCTTCCATATGGTTCCCTTTAAGAAAAAAATTATTTCGAAGGGAAACGAGGCTGGAAAGAGGTCAAGGGTCGCATGTACTGACACACGCTCTGCCATTACGGGAGTGCCGCTTTAAGAGAGAAAATTGAGCTAATTTTAGTCGACGTAAATATTCTGAGCCTAAATCATTAGCGCTTATCAGAACTGCGCTCCGCTGATAAAAAATATTACTCAGTTTTAAAGAGTATCGAGGATCGTTGGAATATTTAAGCAATTAGAAGAAGTTCCGTTTACAAGAGGCGAAGGACAGTTTGAATCTAATTTTTATTAAATGCGGCCATTTTGAGCGGAAAATCTATTCCCAAGGGGATTTTCAATGTGAATGGACCCAAACGTTTCGCATCATTAGATTAGAGCCTCAATTTAAAACTGCGTTGTCGGGAATACTAGCCAAAAAAATATCCATATTTTATAAATTGTATTTCTCGATTCCTCCTGAGATCTGTGATACGGCTTAACATAAAGTAATAATAATAAAAATAATATATGTATAAAAATAATAATCGTAAGAAGATATCTTAATCTTTTACAGGACCAGTAAAACAATAGTTGAGCCATTCAACGATTGAAGGGACATTAAGTTGCAGCTAAGTGGAGATAGCTAATTTTATTATTATTGTTTTGTAAACGGAAACAGGAGCCCCAATTATATCCGTTTTTATGTAGAACTATAAAAGTCACTAAGGAACACAAACATCCATACCCTGACTCGGGTAACCACGGATAGCCAATACTCGAATCCGGGACCACAGAGTTATAACAATTCCGCCACCGAGGTCAGCGGAATTGTATAGAAAGAGTATAGTATTCTCGCTCAAAGAAGAAAGCAATGTCATAGGGACGGCAAGCGAAGCGTAGCCAACCATTATTATTATTACAACGACATTATTTGCCATTTTCCGTGTGATACACACGACTTATCTAGGAGATATTATGATGTCAAATTAAATATTAGCAAAAGTTCAGAGGAAAGAATTATGACTAAATATGACTTATACTCAAGATGAGAAAGGAATACTTTTGCAGTGAATTTGATCAAAGAAGTGGAATCAATAAATGATTTTCTTATACCAAGAATAAATCCTCTTCACGTTTTGAATATACATTTTCTAGAGATTTGATCGGAGTCTTTCGTAACTAGTAAATAGCGTTAAATGTTTATTGACACTTCCGGAGACTACTGCTACTAAGAAAATGATAATCAAAACTAATGCTCATTATTAACTCATATTGAAAATTCTGAATGTCAGTATGCGGAATACGCGTAAATTATTGATGCTCTGTGACTGATGTAAGCTGGGGAACAAAGTCATAAAACAACTGTTTTCTAATTCTTACAAAATAATTTTCACCTGTAAATCAGGATATATATGGTTTTGGTACTCAATTTTAATAGACGGCAAAGCTGATGACTTGATTTCATCTTCACACCTTCTGCAGATATTTATGGGTTGCATTTGTTTCTCAAGCGATTACAGTTAATCAACAGTTCCTTCTCAGCACTATCATTATGAAGCAAATACTGAAATCTAAAATAAACATTCGAGTCGACGCCAATGAGAGTTCTTTTCTTTTCACTCTTCTTCTCCTTTCCTCAGCAGCGAAGACCTCTTTTCCAGTCATTCGCAGACATTACAAAAGTAGTAGGTACTCCTCTCGAATCGATTTATGAGTAAATTCGATGGCAGTTCTTCTCTTCGATTTATCGAACTCTCCGATAAAAAATGGCGAGAGCGTTGACTCAAGGAGTGTCGGAATTGGGACACGCGGTTCTTTTGCGTCAAACTCTCTGACAGCAATTGAGCATAGAAACAAGCAGATAAAAGCACGAGAAAAATAGTGTATAGGGGAACAAATGATGAAACATCTGTCGATCTGCTGCAGAGGAAAAAAGAACAGCGTTCCTGTGCATCGAGAAAGGGTTATGTACGATTGAAAGCGTATTTAAGGGAAAGGAAAAAGGACATTAGCAACTCCTTTAGAAAAGGGGGCCCTAAAATTCCTCTCTTTCATCGAAAACTATAAAATATGTATTGGATAACAATTGATAAAGGATTTGTAGTAATTAATTTTAACGATATATCTTACAGAAAATCTTTAATATTATCTTTTATATACTATGATCGTACTGAATTAAATTATTACCTGTTGTATAGTAAACACCTCAAACTCAGTGCGTCGCAGAAAGCGAGATAGTATAGGATACATAGTCTTGGATCAAAAATGAATCCTTTCTCGATTAATTCATAAGCAATAAAGATGTCGTGCCTCAAGATCTGGTCGCTACCTCAAATTTCACTCTGAGAGGTTGGAAAACCTGCATCCTCAAAGTATCTCATATCACACATCAACAACATTAGAAATCTCATTGGTAGTAAAATTAGAATATTTGCAGACGACAGTAGTTAGGAAATTTGCAGTAATTTACAGGGAAATAGAGATTAGAGAGGATAGATTAATCCTGAAGAATTACTTAAATAAAATTATGAAATTATGAAATGGTGCGATGATTGGCAATTAGAGCTAAATGTAGGCAAATGTTCAGTAGTTAACTTCTTCGAAAAAAATCTATTATTAAAGATTATCCATGCAGTCTCGGTGGGATAAACTTATTAACGGTAGAATTGGTGAAATTTCTTGGAATAACTCTCACGAGTAACTTCACATGGAGTACCCATATTCATTATATATGCGGAAAACCACTTAAAAAAACTCGGCCTTGTAAAGAGAATAGTCGGTCGGAGCGACGAAAAAGTTCGCGAGCGATGTTATTTTGCGTTACTCATCTTGAGTATGCGTGCAGTGTATGTGTACAGTGCCGATAAGTGCGGTATTCGAGAATCAGAAAAGGTGCAGCGAAAGGCGATACGTTTTGTGAATTGCTACGATAAATCAGTGAGCGTCACTCAGATGCTCCAGGACGCAAGATAGGAATCTTTCAATCAAAGAAATTCAATCAGAGAAAGCACTTTCAGATATGATGTAGCCAATGTAATGCATCCACCATGTTAAAAAGGTCGTTCTGATACTGCGAGAAAGATCAGGGAAGTATATGCAGAAGGAAGCTTTCAGGAGGAAAATATTAGCAAGGAAAATTTATTTGAATTTGAGAAAAAAGAATAATAAACTGCATGATATGGAGTATGTTTATAAAGATTAAGATTAAGATAAAAAAAAGGAAATATGAGAAAATGAAATCGAATTTTCAAATTAACTTGACTTCCAAATCATCCAAGGATTACAAAGGAGAAGAAAATGACGATAAGGATGCGTTTGAAAGTAATAGAGAGTTAAGGATAATAATAAAAATGCTTCTAGACGATTAATGGATACGAAATAACAAATGACATTGCATTCATATTCCTAATCTCTCACATTCGAAAGAATTTCTATCCATTAAAATGATAACAAATAGATATTCGAACATGTGAGAAGGTACACAAATCTTGTCTCAGAGTTAACGAAAGTCTGGAGGAGCGAGAAAGAAAGGCGAGTGAGAATAGAGATGGCGAAGGAAACTTTTCGGAAGAAGCAGTAAAAATTAACAAATAAAAATGATATGAAACTAAGAAAAAGAATGATAAAGTGCATGGTACGGAGTGTGTTTATGCATGGCCTTGTAACATGGATCCTTCTTAAGAATGAATGCAAAAGAATAGAAGCTTTTGAAATGTGTGTCTGGAGGAGGAAGTTCAACATAAGGTGGAGATGCAAGATGAAGAACGAAGAGGTTCTGAGGAGATGAGGAAAGAATATAGAATAAATTAATGGATCAAAGGAAAAGGAACTGTATTGGACATTCATCAAGAAGATAGTGCTTACTGAGAGAACAGTAGAGGGAAGAGCAAAGGGATTTGCAGAAAGGGCAGAGAATTAAATAGTTGTAGTAATTAGGTTAATGGCGCCTCAGCCACTTGGCTGGAAACATGACGCTTGGAACCTGAGAAAGCAAATTTTCTCAAGTTTTCGATCAATCAAACTCCTGACGCAAGCGTCATCTAGAGCAGCACCAGCACATGTAATATAGCGAAATTATGAATCATCCTGTTGATGATCCAATAATTTCAAGAGGAGATGCTTTTTGTTGTATAAAGAACGGTATTCAGACATTCGAAGGGAGGCCGACTGAGGGGCGATCACTCCGATGGAGAATTTAACGCCGTTTGGTCCAAAACGAAGCTTAAATCAGAAGTGCAACACGACTCCCAGCCGAAGATGAGATGACTTCTCATTGTGTGAAATGAGCTCCTGCAAATTGGTTTCTCAAGAGAAGAGTCACTTTATCGGCACCACTACTAATCGATGGGCGAATAATAATGATTGGCGATCTGAGAAGACTTAATATAAAAGGAAAACCAAATTCAACTCAAGCACCAATTGTCAAGAGCACGTTGGAGGAAAAAATACACTCCGGCGACTAAAGAGAAAATAGATTACAACTAAGACACGAACAATATATATTTACTTAGATATTAAAACCAAGGAAAAACGGACATTAAAAAAAGTTTCACAAGATAGAACCCGGAATCTTCCGCTCTCCAGGCGGATACTACAGCCAATTAAACTATCGAGACATAAAATTCGAAAAGATCGTTTTTGGGAGACAATGGCGAAGTGGTTAGTGCGACAGTGTCGGAATATCATACTCGTATATATAAAAAGCAAATGTCTGTCCGTCCCCCCATTTATCTCAGAAACGGCTTGCCTTAGAGACCTGAAACAAACTGCATTGTGTTTCTACAGTGCTGAAACGCCAGGAAAACTATTCTCATCTCTGTAAAGGCCCAGGTTAGAACCCAGGAGCCCATATTACGTTTCCATAAGAGATGAACTTAAATTACGTTTTCATGACTTGCAGAGGTAGTATCTTTTACAAAATTAAATTAGATACAATGGTCCTAGAAACTGAGACAAGTGTCTAAAGAAATGAATATGATCATAGAATCTTATTTTAGTCGTGAAACATTCATATAAATTAGAAATTGCGAGAACTTTGATAAAATTCACGGAAAATTCGTAAAATTTTTCGGAAATAAACAACTCATCCCTTTGACTGCCAAGGTAATTGTTGTACATTAATTTCATGAGATATCCCATATAAATACACGGGGTTAACAAGTCAGTATACTTTTCCATAAGAAATTAAGTTCCGTCATGCTTGACGGGGGCGTTTACTAGTTAATAATAAAAATGGACATATCGTTATGTACTTGTGATAGAAAAATCTTTTTTCATAAGAAATGTACGCAATGTAGGCTTTCATGACTTGAAAACAGTAGAATAGATATTATAAAAAATGGTAAGAAATGTATCAAGTTGTTATGAACTTACGGCGGACTGTTTCTGGCTTAGGAGGACAAGATATATACGATAATTAAATGTTCTGCCATATTAGCTGAAGGGTTAGAGCAGCCGCCCGGAAAATGAAAGATCCTGGTTCGAGTCCCGGTCCAACCAGACTTTTTCTCGACAGTTTTCCTGGGGACTTTTCCTAGGTGCACGCCTTTAAGTGCGGTCACCGAAGAAGCTTTCTTTGCGTCATCCGAAAGGGGGATGCCCGTCATCTGCCACGTCCTTTTTCTTTGGGATATTAATTTGCATTTTATTTTTACGAGACGAAATAAAGGAGATGTGGAAAGAAATTATTTAATACTGAATTAGTTTCCGGAAACGACGATAAGTCCACACTGATAGCCGCAAATTTCCCTTCTGTAGTTTAAGTCATCACTTCCGATGAAATGATTCGATTACATAAACTACATCAAGTTGATGTAATGGGCAAAAGTCGAGAGTAAAAGTGATGCGACATAGTCGCTGTCTGCCAATTAAGGCACGCGCCGTTCAGGACGAGAATAGTGTCTCCGAAAAAGAATGCCTTAAATGAGAGACGCGACACGTGTCTGTCAGATCGGCGTATGACAGCGACCGGAAGTCGTACGTCACTGTCGTAATTAAAATCGATCCGAAAGCCTACCTTTGTCAATTGGGAGAACACAGTCTAATTAAGTGACGACTGACCTACTATTTCTGAAGGAACCGTCCATCGAATGGAAGAATCAGAAACATAAAATGAAGGAGAGAATCATAGCAGAAACTCTTCGGGGATACATCGTGCTCGCCTGAATCACTTTGTACATCAGCCACTCCAAGGATCATTTCATTTTATTTTCTAATAGTAAATGCCCCCTTCAAGCATGACGGGACTTAATTTAGTTTAAAAATATATCAATTATCGTATATATCTGGTCCTCCTAAGCGCAAAACTAATTAGTCATAAGATCATAATAACTCAATATATTTCTTATCACATAAATTATTTATAATATAAATTCTACTGATTTCAAGTCATGAAAGCCTACTTTACGTAAATTTCTTATAAAAACTACAAGAACTGATTATCCCAGTGCACTTATATGGGATAATTCATGAAATCAACATTCAACAACGGCCTTAGTCGTCAAAGGGATGGGTTGTTTATCTCCCAAAAAATTTTACGAAATTTCCGTGTTTTATCAAAATCCTCGATAGTTGGGATCTATATCAATATTTCACGACTAAAATAAGAACTACGATCATTTTCCTTTCTTATGACACTTGTCTCAGTTTCGTAGGACCATTGTTTCTAATTTAATTTTGTAAAAGAAATGACCTCTGCAAGTCATGAAAACATAATTTACGTTCATCTCTTATGGAAACGTATTATGGGCTCCTGGGTTCGAACCCGGGCTTTGACAGAGATGAGAATAGTTTTCCTGAGGGATTTAGCATTGTAGAAACACAATGCAGTTTGTTTCAGAACTCTAAGGCAAGCCGATTCTGAGATAAATAGGGGGACGGACAGACGGACAGACATTTGTTTTTTATACGTATGACTTATTTTTCCTGTGTGACAACGAGTAGTTGGAATCAACACCAAACTCCATTATCTCCTTAGCCCTTAAGCCAAAGAAAAACTGGGTTAAAGAAGGGCATCGTACCGGAACTGAACCGTAAATCTCGTTCTATCGTTTTTAATTTAATCAAAAATTATCGTTTAAAATGAACATTCAAGATTGAGCGGGTCGGCTGCGGCAATGGAAACGTGTTCTCGGGCGTCAAAGAGGTGTGTCATTTCTCGTTCGTTCGTCCATTACTTGGGTATTGTTGCGCAGTATGGAATCCTCACGAGAAGGAGGATCTTGGAGCTTGCTGAATTGAAAACCGAACCGGAACCTAGAAAATTGAAATTTTTTAACCCAACCCGAAACCGTAAACCGTTATTTCTCCCTTCTCAATTTTCGGCTCCCAGAAATGCATATTTGATTTAAATGTAGTTATAGGAAGGTGTACCAAACATGTGTGACGAGTAACTACTAATTATTTCTACAATTTGATTCTAAAATTTAAAGTTATGTAAACGAAAAATATAATCTAGAAATTATGTAACGAACTTTCAGAGGTGTATACACCGTTGTAACAATATACATATTGTAACAATATACATATTGTTACAACGGTCGGAGTAAAAATAACACGGTTCAAACCGGTTCACAATTGGCGGTAGGAGCGAAACCGGATATGAACGGAAAATTTGTTTTCTCGTTGAATCGTAGCGAAAACAGGAACTGAAGATATAATGCATTGGGTTAAAGTAAATGAATGAAATATCTGTTAAGTCTCGGCATTCTATGAAATGAAATTTCTTAGATTCAGTTGAATTCCTGAAATATAAAGATCTTTTCTCTGAAGATATCCATCTTTACCACAATCCACCGCGTCCATATCGATAAAAAGTAAGGATACCTCCACAATCTTGATTAAATGCAGCGCCAAAATCTAAATTCAAGTTTTACATAGAACTTCTACTATACTAATGCTCCCTGCAGACGAGTTGCACCTGTAGCAATGCATCAAAATAATATTCACTCGGTTTCTAAGGATTTGCGAATACGATTTACCAAAGCGACGGAGCTGCAACGGTACAGTATTTGGTTGACTTATTAATAAAAGTAGAAGTTTCATACTCGAAGGTATTACGAATGTTTTTCAACTAAGAAAGTCTTTTTCATTGCTTTGGAATGCTGTTTAACACTTCTTAATTCTGATAACCTTTCCCGAGCCTTGGATTTTAATTTTTCTTCTATAATTGATGAAAATACTCAATAAAATTATTACTAGTAGCTAAAAATATCCTTTTAAAAATTCCACAGAGTAACGACTGATATATATTTAAATAAATATCCTGCAAGCCGCCTTTCGGCGTGTGAAGGGGAAGACCGAGATTTGTTGCCAATACTAGTAAACTATCAAATCATCTTCCAAATCCTAAAGACCCAACACAAACATCAAGTAAATCCGACATCTACTAAATATCATGTAAAGATTGCGACAATGACTATTATGGGAAGACAAGAAGAAAAATAACCGAAGAACACACGGCTCAATTTAAATATAGTCTAATAAACATATCAAGTGTCGCTCAACACATTCAAGAAAATAACAACAAAATTAACAGAGAAAACTTAAAACTTCAAAATCAATACAGAGGACCTCAAAACTTGAAGCATACGAAAGCCTACTCATACATAGGAATCGCCAGCGCATTATGATTAATGGCCAATACCTTTCTTCCGTTTTGTTCTCCCTCATCGTACAGAGGGAGAATATCCCCGTCACATCAGAAAAGACATAAGTACCCCTGCACTGCACTCAGTTATCTTGTCTCCCGAAGATGGCAACATAGTTGCCGAAATACGTATCGAGAACAATACGCATTTCCGAATATTACGAACAATCGTACTTACATAGCGCGACCACGGAGAATCCTAAAACCCGCTGATTGGAATTTTTCAACGGTTAGTTTGCTCGAACTTTAATTATCGATGTAGCTTTTTTGCGGTATATTGATGGCACAAAAAATAAGTTTTCAAAACAATATGTCCTCACATCTGACTACACCGATGTCATTGTTAATAAATTATTTTACCGAAAACAATACAATTAACGTGACTAAACACCGGCGGAAATTGCTCTCGGTAACAATCTTATGGAGATTAGAATGTATAACTGATGGGATTATAAGAACAAAATAACAAATACTCTTTTTCCACAGATGTATTTAAACAATTCACGACCGGTTTCGGTACAGATCGGCCATCGTCCGGTTACCGTCTTTACCAGACGATGGCCGATCTGTGCCGAAACCGGTCGTGAATTGTGTAAATAAATCTGTGGAAAAAGAGTATTTGTTATTTTGTTCTTATAATCCTAGTGTTATGGATTTCCACACAGTAAAGCCTGCTACCATCGATTTTAATTATGTATAACTGCTGCTTGTCAAAGAATAGAAATATAGAAAGCATCACTACAGATTTATCAATCGGGAGGTTGCGGAGCTAAAATGCAAATATACTGGAATCAATCAAAACTGATCCTACGTTTGAAAAGGAGGAAGTACTCATTAATGCGAAACCAATTGATAAGAGCAGTGAGATTAAAGCCATAATGTGAATATTATGGATGAAAGAGATCTTCAGAGAAGTAACATCATCCCATCGCGAGGTAATATAATCGATTTTCATGCTACCAAATAGCATTTATAACGAACTTAATCAAAATGGGTGCTACCTAATTTTGGAAAGTAAGCTCGTGTTGAAACTTCCTCCAATCGATAATCCAATTTCCAAGCTATGAGTAGAAAATCGCTGCATCGGAAATGCTTTTCCGATTCTTGGAACCACCGGTCGAAAGAATAATTTCTTTTCCATATCAGCAGATTAACCTTCGATGAATCGATTTGCAAGAACGCCACGCCTGTGACCTCAAATTAGGAAATGTGTTGTTTGATGTATCGCATTCACTAAGGGCAAACCCGTGACAGAGAAGCAACAGTATGTACCAAAGACACGTAGCACTGCTCTTTGTGTTTACCGACATCCGAAGGACTTAAAGAGAGATTACATTTCATTTATTGATGAAAATGAATACTTAATAAAAAGGAATTACGAACCTGAATAGCGTCAAATATCAATTTCATCATTAAATATATTTGAAACGATAGAACAAGGATAGCTCTAAATGTCGATTTGTATCCTAATTTAAACGATTGAGCAATGGAGGCTGAATGGAGCGAAATTAATCCATTATTTGCATACATTTTTACAATATTTATTGGTTTATTTCACCCAAGTAAGCATTCAACGGTATCTTACATTTTGATATGTTATAAAGAACGAATTTAAAATTTACATTAAATCTAATTAAGTCGTATTTCTTTTGATATAAATACTTGATCGTCTTCCTTAGGAGTTAATAGGAGTTACTGGTTAATGTAAGAACGAGTTACCTCGAAGTTCATTTCGGCTGTCAAGTCAATCACACAAATATATATTACAAAGATGACGAACATAAAAGAGTTACAAAATCAAAAAACCTTCAGCAACGGAAATAAATTATGATATATTACACGCGTACACGGCTGTCGTTAAGTTACATACTTCCCAGATGATAATAACTAGTAGATGCAGACAAAAATTCTTAAAATTATTACTGCAGGAATGAATACTTACAGATAAATCCTGAATTGATTTGAATGTAACACTTGTCTAACATAAATTGCCCTCCGTAATTTTGATATTCTTTTATGATGCAATCATTCAGTCCCATAAAGTGAAGCAGGATGTAATTATTTTGGATTCTTACTTCAACATATCTAGTTATAAATAGAAATATCTACTGGATTAAAGTTTTCTTTCTTCAGCGAAAAAAACTATTGAGGTTGAAAGTATGAAAATAGGAACAATCCCAATTCGTAGATGAGGACGGGAATTTAACGGTAACAAATTTACCCCAAGGAGGTGTCTCTACAACTTCCTTATTTTCTTCATTTACATATGTTAGGAATTCCATTTGAGAAGATGCACTACAATTTCAATGCTCTACACTCTTCGGCCGTTTCCAAGAAAGTTTTCACGGATAAGAGGTCATCAAGCATCAGCGCTGAACCACTTACTTAATACCCGCGTTGCATTATTCATACGACTTGCACGAGAAGAAGCGAAGATACTTCTAACCTTCGCGTCCACTGCACAAACTGGAGCGCTGGAATCTCTGAACATTTTTCCAATGCCATCGCAATGCACGTGTCGCCTAGGGTAACAGGGGTGAGGATAATGTAGAAGTCGATGTAAATAGAGTTCCCCACAGCACAGGTCTCTCTCCTCGTTTCTTTTCTCGTCTCTATTCGAAGCGCATCCTGCGCTTAATGAGCTGCAGCTCTCACGATATCGTCTCCCTTTCATCTCGCATCCCAGTCACTATTCCATTTAAACATCACTTCTCATGAATCGGTTTTAATCTACTAACAGCAGATTATGTACGGAATTAGATCTCTTTTTGTTATAATTTTCTCTTTGGATTAAGGAAAGGTGTTCTAATTTGCACGGAAGAGCCGTGCGACTGAACCCCAAGGAATAACAGGTGTGAGAAAAGCGACATGACTGGAACTCGAACCAAGATCTCTCGCTTTCCGGGCAGGTATTCTAACCACTGAACTACTATGCCGTGTCTCTTCCCGCTGTTGGGGAATGCTTTTCTGAGTAAAGCGAGTAACCTCCACGTAGTGGCACAAACTACCGCCAGATGGTTCTCACTGAAACACACACAACTCACAATAACAATACCTGCCCGGAAAGTGGGAGACCTAGGTTCGAGTTTCAGTCTAGTCGCTATTTTTCACACCTGTAATTCCTTAATTTTCACTTTTCCACTGTGGTTCCCTCCTCATTTCTTAGCCATAATAAAGAACTTTTACACAGTGATACCTCAACTTAGGAAATTAATTCGTTACAAACAAATTTCATCTCCTATACACTACCTACACCGTTACCCACATATCGCTTCCTGCGCGTTACAGGAGTACTCATGGCTTCTTCTCCTTTATGAATTGATGTATTTTTAGACTAGGTGACAGATGAATTGTGATGTTGTATTTTATAGCAAAGAGACATATTTATAGTAAAAATTTACTTTTGTATGCTGAAAATGTATTATTAACTTAGTATACTGTGCAGCTGGATGATAGATGTTCTGGAATAGGCAAAAATGTTGTTGTATTGAAATTAGCATTTTACATTCTACTGCATAATTGGATAGTGTAATATTGTAGAGAAGTAATAAGTTACCACCTGACTATTAGTGCATCTGTAACAAATGTAATAATAACAACGAAAAAAAGAGGCGAAAGAATTTTTCAAAGTTACGATATTGACGACTCAAAATGACGACAAAGCCGTGGTCACCTGACGTGAATATTTCTGTAGAGGGGAAATGCAACTTCACAAAATAATTTACACGAATACCATTCGACTTCCAGGAGTTATATTTAGATGTAAATATATCCAGAAAATATAAGAAAGTGGATATGGAGTGGATGAAATCGGAAGATAACAGAAGAAAGAGGAAATGCGTCATCAGGACGGAGAAATTTGTAAAAGATTATAAGATACCGGAAATAGTCGAACCGAAAAAGCATCGAAAGATGCGATAAAGCTACGCCGTAGACCAGGATAGATGGTAAGTTTCATTGAAATGGCGACAAAACCATTGAGATTGAGAGAAAAACAGTAATACTGAAGTATCGAATTCAACGATGAGTGGATATCTGAAACAATTACTCATCACATACAAATCTTATTACATTCATAAACAGCGCTCTAATTTTCGAATGCTTTCACGCGATTCTTGTCATAATTTGGTCACACAAGAGAAGGTAACAGAGAAATCCTAAGTCTTCTCATGAATATGAACGATCCCCCAATGAAATATGAATGTAGTAATTTAGGAGTAGCTGTATAGTGTAGCCACAACAGAAGTCATGCCTGTTCGATAAATTCACAATAATTTTAAATCGAGACAACCTTTAAAACTTGCGCATTTGTGAACATCGATTAGGAAAAATCGGAATCCTTTTTTCTCAAATATGAGGACATTTGAACGGAAATGCATTATGATTCAAAGAAATAAGAGATCGTGCAGGAGAAAGGCATTGGAGTGTTTTCGTGAGGTCAATTCCCGGCGGGACTTCCTACGCACAGCAAAGGACAAGGAACAACCATTATCAGCCCCCGACCACTCCCCGCTGCCACACCAATGCGGATTACAATAGGCGGTGCTCTGAAAGACGCCATCAACTCCAATTCGACTGCTGAATTGGGCTTTCCTAAGAAGGCGAGGGTGTGATTGGACGCCAAGAGTCCATCCTTGTTCGCTCTCGATGTTAATTGTCTCTCTTGCAGCTCTCTCTTGTCTCAGTCATCTCTCTCTTGTCTCAGTCATCTCTCTCTTGTCTCAGTCATCTCTCTCTTGTCTCAGTCATCTCTCTCTTGTCTCAGTCCTCTTATTCTTATTCACTCAGGCACAAAATTTACATCCAATCTTTACATTTTTTCCTCTTTCATCCTCTGATAAGCATTCGGCATCTACGCTGCCATCTTCAGGAGAAGAAGAGATTTCTCTTCCTAATGGTCATGTAACCCTAACTATTTTTAGTAGGGCATTTTGTAGCTTGCTCTCAAAACTCTACTGTATAAAAACAGCCGTGTTCCGCTTACTTATAAATGTCATATTTTAGTACATAAATACTTTTTAGAAAACATAGACAAATACTTGAATTGTATTAAATTGTATTGAAAAAGATCAGTTAAGCGTAGCAAATCACTTTATAGATAACACTTTTCTATGTTATGGGGAATAAAGTGAATTCTAACTTGCTTTCATACTGACTAAACCTTGAACCAGAATGAGACATAGGAAAGATACATTTTGTCTGAATCCAGCGCAGAGAGGCAAATGAAAAATATATTCCATCGATAAATACGTGACATCAGAATCTCATATACCTCACTAAATAAAACTAATTTCCGAATACACGCATTTTTGAAAGTTATTAATGGTTGTGAAGTTTCAAACGACATTTCTGGAAAAGTTCGTAACTCTTAGCAAAATTTGGTCATCAGCCTACACAGAGCCGCGCCTATGTGGGTGCATGGCACCCGGGCGGCAGCATCTAAAGGGCGGCAACAGAACTGTAGCCAACCATTATTATTATTGCAGCAACATTACTTGTCGTATTCAGTGTGATACACACGACTTATCCAGGAAAGATTATGAACTGAAATTAAAGACTGGCAAACATTCAGGGGAAAGAATTACGGATAATTCGAGACGAAAAAGGAATATTTCTGCAGTGGATTTAATCGAAGACTTGGAATAAATAAGAGATTTTTTAGATCTATGAATAAATCCTCTTTTGAAATATATATTTACTAGAGATTTTATCGGAGTCTTTACAAGCAAATAGCATTGCGTGTTTTATTGTTACTTCCGGTGACTTTTGCTGATTGGAAACAATTATTCTCAGTTTTCGTTCATTGATGAGCCAAGACAGGCTCTCATCAGCATAGAGAGCGAAATTCGTGATGGACTTGCCTTTGACGATATTGTACAAGAATCCATAGTAAAGATCTCTCAATGTAAATCTTATGAGAAGAATGTTATTCTGTATTTCTTATTTGCTTCAATTCCTTGTATATGTGATTATTTATGTTGAAATACAATTTTGATTAGAAAGGTTCATATTTAGTAGCGAAAAATCGTTTTCATACAAATCGCATCATTTTCAGTGATGCGCATTACTATGATAATGACACTCCAAAGTAATGTGAACTATAGTAAGTATGTCAGCTATGCGAGTATTTTCTTTTCAGGTTACGGAAAATATTTTTCTTTGAATTTTTTAATTTAAATTTACCTATCACGATCTGTATGTTTCGCAGGTTTTTCACCCCCCCATTCCTGCGGGTGTTTTCCTGCAGTGGACATTTTATCCTTAGTTGTGGGCTTAGGTTTTTTTAAAATCCACTCTGTAATTTCTTCCTTTCCTATTTTTATTGCTATTTTCTCTATCTTTACCTACTTTTAAAATGAAAAAGGGATAGATATAAGAGGAGACTTTTTAGCCTCAATCTCGCCCACAATAAAGACTTATTTTATTCTTTTCTATGCCAGCATGTGGAATATGTACAATTAAGTGTTACTGATGTTCTGTGACCAATGTAAGCTGGGGAACGAAGTCATAAAATCTGGTTCTTCAAAGCCTTACAAAATAATGTTATCTGCAAATCAGGAAATGCATGGTTTTGGTTTTTAATTTTAATTTTAAGGGACGAGAAATTGTTTGCCCCGGGCTATCGGTCCGCACACCACAATGTATTTACCCGAACTCAATTATTTTACCTGTATGTGTTTTTTATCAATGCCTCCTATTGTTGCTCTCTGAGGCGATTTCGATTACTGCGACTGTTACCCGGAGCCTGACATCGACGGGAGAGCGGAGACCAATAAAAAGCGAGGGTGAAACAAGCGAAAGCGTAGGTCTCGTGAATGTGGGAGAGGAAAAATCGCTCGCCGTCAATGGCATTGTTTATTTAGTCGATTAAATGGAAGGGTGTGAAAGAGGTGACCGAATCCCCAAAACAGANTTACGGATAATTCGAGACGAAAAAGGAATATTTCTGCAGTGGATTTAATCGAAGACTTGGAATAAATAAGAGATTTTTTAGATCTATGAATAAATCCTCTTTTGAAATATATATTTACTAGAGATTTTATCGGAGTCTTTACAAGCAAATAGCATTGCGTGTTTTATTGTTACTTCCGGTGACTTTTGCTGATTGGAAACAATTATTCTCAGTTTTCGTTCATTGATGAGCCAAGACAGGCTCTCATCAGCATAGAGAGCGAAATTCGTGATGGACTTGCCTTTGACGATATTGTACAAGAATCCATAGTAAAGATCTCTCAATGTAAATCTTATGAGAAGAATGTTATTCTGTATTTCTTATTTGCTTCAATTCCTTGTATATGTGATTATTTATGTTGAAATACAATTTTGATTAGAAAGGTTCATATTTAGTAGCGAAAAATCGTTTTCATACAAATCGCATCATTTTCAGTGATGCGCATTACTATGATAATGACACTCCAAAGTAATGTGAACTATAGTAAGTATGTCAGCTATGCGAGTATTTTCTTTTCAGGTTACGGAAAATATTTTTCTTTGAAATTTTTAATTTAAATTTACCTATCACGATCTGTATGTTTCGCAGGTTTTTCACCCCCCCATTCCTGCGGGTGTTTTCCTACAGTGGACATTTTATCCTTAGTTGTGGGCTTAGGTTTTTTTAAAATCCACTCTGTAATTTCTTCCTTTCCTATTTTTATTGCTATTTTCTCTATCTTTACCTACTTTTAAAATGAAAAAGGGATAGATATAAGAGGAGACTTTTTAGCCTCAATCTCGCCCACAATAAAGACTTATTTTATTCTTTTCTATGCCAGCATGTGGAATATGTACAATTAAGTGTTACTGATGTTCTGTGACCAATGTAAGCTGGGGAACGAAGTCATAAAATCTGGTTCTTCAAAGCCTTACAAAATAATGTTATCTGCAAATCAGGAAATGCATGGTTTTGGTTTTTAATTTTAATTTTAAGGGACGAGAAATTGTTTGCCCCGGGCTATCGGTCCGCACACCACAATGTATTTACCCGAACTCAATTATTTTACCTGTATGTGTTTTTTATCAATGCCTCCTATTGTTGCTCTCTGAGGCGATTTCGATTACTGCGACTGTTACCCGGAGCCTGACATCGACGGAAGAGCAGAGACCAATAAAAAGCGAGGGTGAAACAAGCGAAAGCGTAGGTCTCGTGAATGTGGGAGAGGAAAAATCGCTCGCCGTCAATGGCATTGTTTATTTGGTCGATTAAATGGAAGGGTGTGAAAGAGGTGACCGAATCCCCAAAACAGAGAGCGTTTCCTCAGTCGGGTTTCCTTCTCCGAAGTGATCAATCGCTATGAGAAGGGCAATCATGCTCCATAAAAAGAAACATACGACGAGAAATCGATGTAAATCCGATGACGCACGCTCTGAGTCTGCATCGGGCCTTTTAAAGCGGCAACCCTTTATCATTCCTTCCATTTCTTTTTCTACCTGAATATTTATTTCGCTATTGAATGATTCTTCCAGGAATTAATCCGACGAAGCGAAGAAACCATTATTAATGGCGAATAAAGAGATACGAATTTTTATTTTTATTCTGAATATTTTACAATTCTGAGTATAAAAAGTTACTCAAATCCATTTTATTTTTATATAGATTATAGAATATAGATATATCAAATCCATTTTATTATAGATTAAGTAAGGTGTTAATACACACCTGCCATACGCCTCTGGTGGCTCACGGGGTATAGATGTATATGTAATCCATTGTTTTTATTTGTTTCTAAAGTACAGTATTAGTAAATTCTAAATTACCGGCCTTCAATCGACTCCGGAACTCGACTAGACCCCTTGTAATATAATTTCTGAGGGATCGATAACAATATACTAAGAAACGCAGTATACGAGGGCTGTATGATAAGTTCCCGTGTTAAGCGACTGATGGCACCACTGACACAAAATATGTATGCCATAATTTAACGCCATCTTTAGATATATAACTGTCAGAATTTCAGACAGATTAATCGAGCAGTTTTGTTATGATAGCTGTTGAAAGTAGTCAATTTCGTGTTTGCTTGCCACCATGGAGAAAGAGCAATATCCATCAGTGATTCGATTTCTTTTTTTGGATGGGAAGACGTGTGAGGAAATCAAGGTGAAGTTGCATGCTGTTTATAAGGACCATGCCCCTTCGATGACTACCATCAGATATTGGTTTAATGAATTCAAGCGTGGCCGAACACCCGTTTTTGATGAAGAGCGCCCAGGCCGTCCGATTGAGGTGACTACGGAGGATATGGTTAACCGAATCTTCCGTAGCTGACATTGTAAACATCTCAATTGAACGCATACAAAGTATCCTACACGAAAAATTGGGCATGAGAAAGCTGTCGGCGAGATGGGTGCCGCGTTTGCCCACAGTGGCAAAAACTGAATGGCATGACAACTTCGGAGCACTGTTTGGACATGTTTAAGCGCAATCCGAAAGAGTTTCTACGGCGTTTCGTGACTGTTGACAAAACATGGATCCATTACTACACGCCAGAAATAAAAGAACAGTCAAAACAGTGGATTTCACCCGACGAACCTGCTCCAAAGAAGGCGAAAACGGTTCCATCGGCCGGAAAAGTCATGGCCACCGTTTTTTGGAATTCGCGAGGCATTATATTCACCGACTATTTAAAGAAGGGAAGGAAAATCACGGGGCAGTACTATGCTTATTTATTGGACCGATGCGATGCTGAATTGAGGAAAAAACGGCCCCATAAAGCGAAGAAAAAAGTACTCTTTTATCATGACAACGCACCAGCTCACTCATTTGCAATCGCCACAGCAAATCTGGTCGAATTACGGTACAAATTGCTACCTCATACACCCTATTCTCCAGATTTGGCCCCATGCGATTTCTTTTTGTTTGCGAACATGAATAAATGGCTTGGGGGAAATTGATTCACATCAAACAAGGAAGTCATCGCCACAATAGAAGCTTATTTTGCAGAGTTCGACAAAACGTATTTTTTGGATGGCTTGAAATAGTTAGAATATCGCTGGACTAAATGTATTGAGTTGAGAGGAGACTATATTGAGAAATAAATTTAAAAGAAGTTTAAAAAATGCGTTTTCTTGCCTAACACAGGTATTTATCATACAGCCCTCGTATTTTGCGTGGCCACACAAATTTGAGAGATTCCTCACGGAACTCTAGGAAGATGACGAGCGTTTCCGAGAATACGGATATGCCCAATAATTGAAATCCTAATCATTGAAAGTAGCTCTAATATATTCATCTTAGATTGGCCCTAAAAGACGTTATATATCTTGCTCAGCCTCCTCGGCCGCCAAGATAAATTTAATAGAATGGGCAAAAGTGAAAAGAGAGCATGAGAATATTAACCCGTTCTTTACGGAAGTTGATGTTAACGAACTGAAGGATATAACTCATATAACCCTCAAACAAATATTGATGGAATGCGTCTCTTATTAAATGATTCTACGCCATGTTCCGAATGGCCTTCTAGGAAAAGTATTTCAGCTTCCAACTTCATTCAAAGTAAGCCTTGTACAAAATTAAGAGAATCCCCATCGGCGAAAACATGATTTTATGTAATAAATCGAAGACTTCGTCAAAATAATTAACGTACATTCCTTCGATTATATTTTTAGTTACGAAAGAAAAGTAATCAGGAAGGCGGCAAGATAATGCTAAGGTATTATTTACTCTTAAAATAGCCTCGAGAAGATATCCCACGACAGCTGCGGTGGACATTGGAATCTCTTTATGCACTGGTGGCTCGAGGAGATTTAATGACCACCCAGTCGTTAATCGAAGTGAAGCATCGAAATGAATTGCCGGTATTTTTCCTGTTGGAGGAATCAAATCAGTAAACGTGTTTCGCAAGATGATCATAACGTATAATTAATGAAGACGGAATCCCAACCTTCGCGAAATTGAAGGTTGAAAACCAATTAAAATTTTAAATGACGTCGATGATTTTCTTTTTAAAGTTTACTTAGATAATCAAAATGCTCTCATTCCGTATAAAACAAAAAAGTATCGTGACCAATTGTTGCCGTAGCGAAATATAATTCACTGGGCCATTATCGATGATTATTTATTTTTCAAAGTCTCATAACTTCTATAATGGTTAAAACCTTTAAACGTATGTACTTGAAGAAAAGCTGCAAATACAAATATCCGATGGAAAAAACTTAGAAGTCGATTTCACCGACAAAAAGAATGTCCGGCGTTCCCTCCTTACACCATAACAGTGTTTTACTTTCGCGGCAGTGATACGGACAGTTCGCGTGTTTAGGGGAGAAAGTCCATAAGTGGGAGAGGATTGCGGACGAATTGAGGAAAGCGGCTGAGGAATGTCATCGCGAGGGTCGGCGATCCGAACGAAGGGAAAAAAGTGAGGCGAGAAGTCAAGGTAACCGTCACGGCGCGGATTATGTCTGTGGTTGGCGATTTCAGTGCGGACAGCTGATTTCGAGACGGCACCTACTCCCGCGGACTAATGATCATCTTCCAATAAACGGCGATTCAGACTAAGCACTCCAGTCTAAGCGCGTTCTTTGCTACACTGACGTCTATATTTCTATTTCCGGGAGCTCTATCTTCAAGATTCGTGGAATTCCGTAAATCAGGTATAAAAATGATGGCTTCCTTTAATTTTCCAAAAGCACCATGACAGGTAGTTTCGTCTTGCCATTAAATCAATACTAGAGCCATAAAATACAGATTTTACTCATTGTGAGAATAAATAATAATATATCTAACATGGATTTCTCGTGCATAAATATTTATCTTTACTTAATATAGCTTATCTTTGTTTATTAATACTATACCTATAAGAGTATAGATCATTTAAGCTCCCTTTACTATGCCAGCAAAAGTTGCCGTGAAATAAAAGTGTTGAAGAAAGAGCAATATTTTCTCCTTCCATTCTTTCTAACAGAAGTTTAGACTGAGGATATGTGTATTTCTTTAATTTATGAAAGTAAATAGTGAAAGTAATTCCATCAAAAATATTTTATAGATTTCCAGAAAGCCAAATTAATCACGCGCTCGTCTAGAATGAACTATCTACGCGTTTGATTTCCTGAGTAATAATATTCAAATAGATCCATATAAACGTTGGGTACTTGAAGTCATTTGTGGCTAATTCTTTGTTGTTAATCTCTTGACCATAAATTTTGAGTCGTATTACATTTTCCCCATATTTTTTGATGAACATCATGAACTAAAATTTAATATAATATAATCAAAAACTAAATCCTTGAATTGCATGATATTGTCCCCTGTCGTTATAAAAATTTTGGAACAATTGAATTTTCGCAAAATTCTTATGAAATAATCCACTACTTTTCGTATCAAGAAATTTCCTTATTTCATTTTTTCATTTTTTTAAGAAAAAGTTCGTTTAAAGTCTTTCAATCACTCTTAGTTATCCCAATAATAGCAAATATCGAAAACCCAAATTATAATCAACGATATAAATTGACAAACATGAAATCTCTATTCGAGTTGTCAAATATGAGAATACATGATATTTATTACGAAAATATGAACGAAAAACTTGTCGGTTATGATTTTCTTCGAACTGGAGGTCTGATGGTTAAGTGGAACATCTCTCCGAGTCCCACCCATGTCAAGTTTTGTTTATCCTTTGTTGTTTAGTGTGATATTTATAGTGATGTTTAGTTCGATCTTTCAAGAAGATACTTCATTGCTTAGGAGAATTCCAGTGCTTCATAAAGTGCTTTTTCTTAGAGTCATTCGCGGAGAGTTCATTCAAGTGATGACGTATTTTTAGGTCAATTACCATTTAACCTATTGTATTATTCACTTCATTGTGATACTGAACTGCCTAATTTTAACTCAGAAATACAAGTTATTAAAAAGCACCATTAATACTTAACTAAAAACTATTTACTACAAAGTAATTTTAAGACCATCAAAGAGTACACCACAAAATAACATATCAACATACACTTGATGGTCTCAGGTGATATAAATAATAGCAGTTATTTTAAAGTGCTTCAACAGCTAAGGTCATTTCGCTTGTGAGCTCCCATCGAGAATCGATCCCAGGTGATATAAGATGGCTTTCAATAGTGTAGTGAAATAAGACGATTTATAAAAGTGGTGGTACCGGGTAAGTAATTACTTAATATTTAGTTTTGTATCGTAAAACGTTTAACTAGCTATTTCCCTGTAAAAGTCAAACCTTCAGACTCAAGATCTACAGACGAAATGTCTAGAAAGTTCTCCGCAATTGAATATAATTTCAGCCTGTGCCTCGATTGTGCCCGCAAGTTACGCATTTCTGCCACTAATTCAATCCCCGAAGGAATTAATTAGTTTAAGCCAGATAATAGCATCTCACGAGCTACTTTCGCTATAATTCAGAAAAGGGCAGACTTTCCCTCGAAGAAGTGCCACTGTTGCTTTGATGAGAGCTTCTACGAGAGCCCAACCAAGCAAAACACAACCCGTTTCCCTTTCTAGACCTCCACACTGCACCAGACATCTCCATGTCCATCCAATTACACGGATCAACGAAGGATGGGATGGCTTTTGGTCGTCATAATCGCCAATGAAAATTTAAGTAAATTCGAAACTACTTATTCGGTCTCGACTTAACGGTGCTACGTCCACGATACGACCTACAGGGTTGGTGGCGACCTCCACGACGACCTAAGGGGTCGAAATAAAATATTGTGGTACAGATGCGTTCTTTTTTTCTATTCTTTATATTAAGTAAAACTATTTTTTATAAAATCAAACAAATGATTTTTCTAACTGTTCTAAATAATACGATAATGTATAAACCTTTATACTTTTAGAAGAAATATCCACTCTTCAATGTTCGCAAGCTAAATGTTTCTATGAATGAAGCACTCAAGACTATGAGGAAAGCTAAAAGTGATGAATATTACGTAAGAAATTCACTTAAAAGATTTCTATTGAAGAATATTCTTCGTTTATGACAATTATGATTCTTTAAATTATAATTGAAGTTTCTAGGATTTAAAATCAAACTCCGTAAAATCGGATAATTATAAAGAAAGTATGGGAAAGAACTCACAAATCCATGACGAATTCCTAAAGAGGCTTTTATGTAAGTACTTGAGAGCCAACAACTACAAAAGTCGACGTTTACATAATTACTACATGACCTTAAGAGCTCAATTTCCACTCGCCTATAAAAATGGGAAAATAACACCTCAAGTGGGGAAGAAACCGGTTGAAGGGAGCGAATTCCGCGGTTTCGGTTCATTGATACCCTCTGGAAGGCCGTCAGTGTGCCGCATCTTTGAGGCTACACTTCCTCCGCATCTAGCAAATTCTCGCCCAAGAAACGGAAGAACTGTTTCATAGATTCCGCATCAACGCCTCCGCCTCTGCGTATCAATCTTCGCAATCATTCCATGTATTAACCATGACCTTTAGCTTACTATTCCAAATTGTACTATACCAATATTTTTGCTTATCAACAGATTGAGACTGGTAAAGATGAAAAATGTGCACTCACCCAATGTCTTGTTGAGCCAATCGGCGAGGTCCTCCTTGAGCGGGTACAGCTGCATTTCCTGAGACGACAGGATCCTGTCCTGATAGTACTCCACGTATTCTTCCTCGGTCTCGGGCGCTCCTGGGGGCAGAACCAGGCCCGTGGAGTACTCCTGTTGCTGCAGAAAAAGCCGCTGTCCCGGGCTTCCCTCGGCGGCAGCCACGCTGGCGGCGGTTGGCCCGGCGACGCTCCACGTGGCCGAGGCGGGTCGGGACCTTAGAGGGGTTCGCCACGAGGTCGCCATTTTCAATCGAAAGGGCCTGCCTCCTGACTGAGGAGAAAATTAAAACAATCCTAAGTTACGGCACATATTCTAGGTCAGCAACATACGTTAGCCACCTTACATCAAAATGTTTCATATTATTCCACTGCAAAATTGTCATTGCCTCGCAATTACACTCTGTTAACACTAAAACGGAGGCGATTGATCTATGATACTTTTTGTTAGAGTCAAAGCTAATAGCTTACATTTATTGTGACGGTTTACATTTACATTTAAATCCTGCTAGCCGCCAGTGGCGCGTGGCAGGGGGTGTGAAAAGACCGATAATCCTATCACACCCTTACTGCTATTAGCTTCTCTAACATAAAGAGGGAAAACGACCAGAAGTAACTATCCGTCCTGGCAATCACTTCTCTGAATCGCTTCTTAGTTTTCTCTCGGAGCTCGCGCACGTTGCTAACTGGAATAACAATATCAGCTAAATGAAATTAAAATCCTTCGTAATTTTCCACAGGTTTTATTCTGCGACCGGTTTCGTAAGAAGGTCTTACATCTTCAGGCCTGAAGATGTAAGACCTTCTTACGAAACCGGTCGCAGAATAAAACCTGTGGAAAATTACGAAGGATTTTAATTTCATTTAGCTGATATTGTTATTCCAGTTAGCAACGTGCGCGAGCTCCGAGAGAAAACTAAGAAGCGATTCAGAGAAGTGATTGCCAGGACGGATAGTTACTTCTGGTCGTTTTCCCTCTTTATGTTAGAGAAGCTAATAGCAGTAAGGGTGTGATAGGATTATCGGTCTTTTCACACCCCCTGCCACGCGCCACTGGCGGCTAGCAGGATTTAAATGTAAATGTAAACCGTCACAATAAATGTAAGCTATTAGCTTTGACTCTAACAAAAAGTATCATAGATCAATCGCCTCCGTTTTAGTGTTAACAGAGTGTAATTGCGAGGCAATGACAATTTTGCAGTGGAATAATATGAAACATTTTGATGTAAGGTGGCTAACGTATGTTGCTGACCTAGAATATGTGCCGTAACTTAGGATTGTTTTAATTTTCTCCTCAGTCAGGAGGCAGGCCCTTTCGATTGAAAATGGCGACCTCGTGGCGAACCCCTCTAAGGTCCCGACCCGCCTCGGCCACGTGGAGCGTCGCCGGGCCAACCGCCGCCAGCGTGGCTGCCGCCGAGGGAAGCCCGGGACAGCGGCTTTTTCTGCAGCAACAGGAGTACTCCACGGGCCTGGTTCTGCCCCCAGGAGCGCCCGAGACCGAGGAAGAATACGTGGAGTACTATCAGGACAGGATCCTGTCGTCTCAGGAAATGCAGCTGTACCCGCTCAAGGAGGACCTCGCCGATTGGCTCAACAAGACATTGGGTGAGTGCACATTTTTCATCTTTACCAGTCTCAATCTGTTGATAAGCAAAAATATTGGTATAGTACAATTTGGAATAGTAAGCTAAAGGTCATGGTTAATACATGGAATGATTGCGAAGATTGATACGCAGAGGCGGAGGCGTTGATGCGGAATCTATGAAACAGTTCTTCCGTTTCTTGGGCGAGAATTTGCTAGATGCGGAGGAAGTGTAGCCTCAAAGATGCGGCACACTGACGGCCTTCCAGAGGGTATCAATGAACCGAAACCGCGGAATTCGCTCCCTTCAACCGGTTTCTTCCCCACTTGAGGTGTTATTTTCCCATTTTTATAGGCGAGTGGAAATTGAGCTCTTAAGGTCATGTAGTAATTATGTAAACGTCGACTTTTGTAGTTGTTGGCTCTCAAGTACTTACATAAANGAGTTTTTTTCCCACAACCCAAATCTTTTTATTTGTATTTATCTCTTACTTTGTGTTCTTTACTTTTTTACTTTCTTTATTTTATTTTTTTGAATGTTTGTATAATTTAGGTTTAGCATTATATAATATTAGGACTTTTAGATTCGTATTAATTCACCATATATGTTAGTTGTAAGTTGAATTTATTTGAGTAATTTTTTATATCTCTCAGAGGTTAGGTGTAAGAGAGGCCCATTGGGCCTAACCTCACCGTGAAAGGGTGAAATAAATAAATAAATATCGATCTGAATACATTATATTTGTATCAGACTTGCAGTTTATAAGACAATTTAGCCAATTGTTAAAAAATCTTCTACTATATATTTTCGATACTGCAGCAAGGATTCAAACACTACTCGAACAAAATTTTTCATCAGTTTTACTTCACACTGCCCTTTCTAAACTATGTGTTACAGAACTGGAATGCATTATATTACCAACTCCAATTGCTTTGCAATACCCAACATTCTACAAATCAATTTCGCTGAACTCAAAGTATGTATCTTTTCTTAGGAGAATGTCAGTTCAAACTGAGAAAGAAGAATGAGAAAGATAATCATTTCCACACCTTATCATCAAATTTCAAATTTAAACCATGCCTTTGATTACAAAGTATTGACACGAGTGGAATGCTTTACTCTGCAGGAACTGAACAGTGTTGTTTGTCTAGAATTTCTCTAAATAATTAAATCAAACCCATGAAATGCAATGAATAATCCGACGGAAGTAAGATTTACTAGTAGTAGTAGTAGTAGTATTGTTAAAATTGCTTCGACAGCTGAGGTCATTTCGCAGGTAGGCCCCCATCGGGAATCGAACCTGGGACCGCTTTCACCGAATTCGAACGCGCTGCCCACTTGGCTATGCGGAAACCCAAAAGTTAACAACTACCCGGGGGATTAGACATTCATAAGGTATAAACGAAACAAAACATAGCGGTTTAAGAGCTAATGTCGAACTATGGGATACGAATAATTTTATCATGTCCATAGCCCTATATTCGAACCTGAAATCTCCACTGAGAAAACGGGAACGTTGAACCATCTCTAAATCTGAGACTAACCCTACTTCATGAGGATTTTAGATTGCGCAGCAGTATTCGGGACTTGGTGAAATGAGGGAAAATTACGCAATTTCTTTAACTCTAGATGGGCATCTTCTCAGGGTTTTACTTCCTTGCGGAACTGCTGATGTGATACGTATTTTTCAGATAAAATTCCGTCCAATGCAACCCGCTGAGATCTGCTTTCGAGAAAAGATTTTATCCATCCGACTACGGTTTTGTCGATAGCGTAAGCATCCAGCTTTTGAATTAGTTTAATGTGAGACGCTCTTTCAAATGTTTTCCTGAAATCTAAAAATACTTCGTCCGTTCTACCGCCCATATCTGCTGCCTTATTTATGTCATTCATGGAAAGGACTAACTGCGTCTCACATGACCATCTCTGCAGAACTCGAGCTGGCTCGGACTAATTGTTCCCTCTTCAGTAAGAAAACGCATTATAGAGCTCGCTATAATGTGCTCCATAATTCTACAAAATATCGAAGTAAGTGAAATTGGCCTATAGTCATCTGGTGTTAGGGAACTTATTCTTATTTCATAGGAACTGGAGTGAAGTTTGTTTTTTCCACGACAGTACTCGAATCCAATGATTTCTGGTAGAAGACGAGAAAAAGGGGTGCAAGCTTACTAGCTAAAGTTTGTACGACAAAGGAGGAAATACCTTCGAGTCCCGAAGCCTTTTTTCTATCGATCTGTCGCAATAACTTTTCTATTCCATCAACTGATAACTCAATGGTACTCATTTCCGAATAAATGCATGTAATAAAGTCATTATATTGACCATCGTCTAAAGTGGATCATTTCTGATAGTATTGATTAAGTAGGTTCGCTTTTTTTAATGGATTTACTAATGGTAATTCCCTCTTCGCTTATTAGGTTAGGTATGTACGGAAGACCTCCGTGGACCTTCACGAGCCTCACGACCATACGACCAAAATTCTTTCTGATCGCCACCTAGTGACTCCAACAACGTTCTAGATCGATATTCCTGAAATTCTATTTTAGAGGTAACAGGATGCTCTTTTATATAAAGAAAATCGGAAAGAGTTACGAGAGGGTCTTGTTTTGTAAATGTGAACTGAAAATGCCCTATTTTCGGCGACGCATCGAAATTCGTAATATTTACAGTCAAATATTAAACCAACGGAAAGCATTAGGAAAGTGAAACTTTTTATTCTTACACTTCGTATTAAGAAGTTATAAGGCGCAAAGTATCGCGTTGATGTCATGTTTATTTGCAGAGATATAAAATGCAAAATTTTAATTTTTTTCGCGCCACAATTTTTGGGCGGAGGTACCTTCACTTTAATTCCGATTTCTCGGGCCTTATATTCCCGCGATGAAAAACCAGAATCAGGTTTTTAGAGGCATAAAAGCATGCTCTTTCTTATAAAAGTAATTCGAAAAAGTTTCGAGAAGGTCTTTTTTTGTAAACGTTAGCTGAATATACCCTATTTTCGGCGTCGTAACGAAATTCGTAATATTTACAGTCAAATATTAAACCAACGGAAAGCATTAGGAAAATGAAACTTTGTATTCGTACACTTCGTGTTACGTAGTTATAAGGCACAAAGTATTGCGTTAATGTTATGTATATTTGCAGAGATATAAAATGCTAAACTTTAAAATTTTTTTCGCGCCACACTTTTCCTGCGGAGGTAACTTCATGTTCATCCCGATTTCTCGGGCCTTATACGCCCGCGATGAAAAACCAGAATTAGGTTTTTAGAGAGATAAAAGCATGCTCTTTCTTTTAAAAATAATTTGGAAAAGTTTCGAGAGGGTCTTTTTTTGTAAATGTGAGCTGAATATACCCAATTTTCGGCGTCGTAACGAAAATCACAATATTTGCACTCAATTTTTAAACTAACGGACGACATTAAGAAAATGAAACTTTTTATTCCAACACTTTGTATACAGTAGTTATAAGGCACAAAGTTTCGTGTTTATTGTATGTTTATTTCAAAAGATATAAAATGCCAAACTTTAAATTTTTTTCGAGCCATAATTTTTTGGGCCGATTTTGCTTCAGATTTTCTTCGCAGATTTCGCTCATAAAAGATTTATTATTATTTTGTGTGATAGAGCAACATAGGTTGTATAAGAATACCAAGTTTTGTTTTGCTCAACGGAATACTGCCTGAGATAACGTGTCTCAAACTTGCTAAAAATCGATGTCTAACTGTAGAAGGCTGCGGTAGGGGGTCAAACAAATGACTATATCTCAGCAAATATTTCATGGATGGATGTAAAACTTGGGAAATGTTCATAGAAGATATGAAGTTATGTTCACACAAAATTTCATTGAAATCGATGATGGTCAAGCGGGGACCGTTGGTCCACTTGACATGGAATGGCCCCTTCGCCCAACGTGGCTCCTTTCGCTCGCGCACATTATTAGTTGGAACGTATTTAACTAAAACTTCTTTGATTATGCAAAGAAACCCTATCCAGCTGTCATTGACTGTGTTAGCACCCACAAAGCGGCAGAAATCATAGCTGCGCTCGTTAATATAACTCTTGAACTCCGAAAATTTCGCTTTGCAATATACGTATTCTTGCCTCGGTGGTTTAGGAGATTTAACCATAAATGCCTTCATTTCTGACATTATCACTTCACGATCTGAAATACCATCAACTACATTGAGACTAGTGATTATGTGTGGATGAAATGTGGCTAGAAAATCAAGAATGCTGCCTTACAAAGCATCGATTAATTTCTTCGATATTTTCTTCTCTCTGCTGGTTGTTGAACATGTTACATTTTCCCAATTAATGTGAGGAAGGTTAAAAGCTCCTCCCACAACGATAATGGGATCTTTCATTTTATCTCTAATTGTCTGTAACGACTTGGATAGATAATCTATGCAATCAAATTCGCCATCGAGACGACGCACAGTGGGCTAGAATCGAAAAAAGCTGGCCAAAAATAAGAAAATGGTTTTTTGGAGTGAGGATTTTGAAACTTCGCATGGCTATTCTTATATAAATTCTGCATATTAGTACCAAACCGTTTACTCTAACTCCCGCGGATTAAAATTCTACAGGGAGTCAAAGTTGACAAATTTTACGAAAAAGGCCGGTCTTCGTTTTTTCACAAATTTCTTCAACTTCAAGCCAACACTGAACCAAAATGAGCAAAATCATCGGGTAAAAAACGATGCTGTATTATAAACCTATTCTTTGTGCTTTATAGTACTTGGTTTAAATGATCTTAGTAAAATATTTGCATAAGTTATACAACAAAATGGCGAACCCATATTTTACGGCAAATTTTCACCTAAAGCGAGGAAAATAGTAGTGATGTACCACGATGTACACGGGATAACTTATACTACGATATTCTTTGAAGCTTCCTGAAGAAGAATCTAAAATAAAATCCTGCGACAATTTGCGACGCCGATTGAAATACCGAATCTTCGATGGCGATGCAAGAGCCATATCCGCGCGGCGGAGCGTCACCCTCCATGACGATCTCGGATTTGAGAGGATATACGGACCAACACGCATCTTCATGGATGTGTTCCTGGGATTATATGCTAAAGAGAACCTTTGGTCTAACTAAAGACACGAAATAATAAGACATATAAAGTATTTCCACGCTCAATCCTTAATGCAAGATTTCAAGTGCAATGTAAGAATGCAAGAAATACGTTTCCATCGTATCTCTGTATAGATATACCATTTGCAAAAGTTTCACTTCATGAAAAAAATTTTAAAGCTATTTTAGTCCATGTTACTCTTTTTACCCTCTTTCTGGCCCCCAATTACAAGGACAACAAGCTCACATCTGGCCGTTATTGGGAGAAGGTCTTAGGGTGCCCTTAACCCTGAGTAAAAATCTCTAAGGGGCTCGGTTTATGATACCCAGCTGTGTGTGTGTTTTTTGGGAAATGGTCGTACTTCGTATTGTTTTCGCATGTTTTAGCTCAAAATACACACGCAGAGTCAGTTGCATTTGGTTTTCGGTGCAGTTCAGTAGCTTCACGGTGATCTTTCCGTATCTTATACCGTTCGAAATTACGTTGCAAATTCTACGAGTTGTTCCCTGCAGTATTCTCTGTTTGCTGTTTGGATATAATTCGGGCCTTATATTCCCGCGACGAAAAACCAGAATCAGGTTTTTAGAGNAGTTACGTTTAGTTAAATATATCACTTTTCCTTTTCTGAGTCAAAATCAAAACTTCAGTGGTGAAATACGAATATTTTTTATTCATGTTTCTAAATGTAGTCTCCGTTTTGTAATTTTCTGCTATCATTTTTTAAAATTATTGGTTTGGTACTTATCTGCAGAATGTATATAAGAATAGCCATGCGAAGTTTCAAAATCCTCACTCCAAAAAACCATTTTCTTATTTTTGGCCAGCTTTTTTCGATTCTAGCCCACTGTTCGACGGTATAAAGAGCTAAAAAGATCCTTACTTCCATTTTGTCTTAAAACGGAGCACCAAATAATTTCGCTTGAGCAATTACCAATGAAATGTTCGTGCTAACTCCTAAAATGATCTTTGACTGCTAAGAACACTCCACCGCCTATTCTGCTAAGTCTGTCTTTTCAATATACAACATAGTCCAGGGGGAATATCTCACTTGACGCAACGACTTTGCTTAGCCAACTCTCGGTTCCTATAATGGTATCTGCGCAAGTGCCTCCTGCATGATTGAGAAACTATATCTGCTTATTTCGTATTCTTCTGCAATTCACGACAATAATCTATCACTTCGTTCTTTAACTCTGAGCTTCTTGTCACATGGAGCCCAATTTGTGCTTCATTTCTCTTCTGTATCTTCAGTAAAAGGACATTTTCTGTAATCCTGTTTCCTTTTATGAAATTTATTTACACTTATCGCTTCTTTTTCAGCTTCTAATATTTCCTTCTTTATAGATTTCCATCTTTCTTCAATTATTCGTCCCTGCTACCTTTCACTTTTTCTTCCACTGTTCTCTGTAAGATCATTCTTGTCGAGTTTACTTTATATCATCTATTTTCCAACGGTTTTCCGGCGACTTTGACATGTTCTTTTAAATTATATAAAATTATAAATGCAGTCGACGACTAACGCGGAATAGGTTTTGCAGTTTCTTATTTCAGTTTTAATTCTCTGTTCAAGGTTGTCATCTATTTGGTGTCTTCTTCTGTCTCTAGCTATTCTCCAAAAACGAGGTTCACAAAAATCTACTTAGGTGGTTCAGAAAAATGGTGCTGGCCGAAAGCAACTAATATTGCTCGAAAATTTTCTGTTGATACTTCTATATCATTACGTTTCCTTAAATCGTATCTTTCTCTTCTCTCCTTTATTTATTTCCATTTTCAAAATCAAATAAGAAAGAGCATCATCGTGTATTTATCTCAAAGACTTAAGTTGGACATTCTACGATATGAATATGCGATTGTACTGTCTTAGTTCATCACATAATGGAATCATTAGAATTACCTTGCAATTATGGGTATATAAAATAAAGGGCGATATTAAATACTCATTAAAGAAATATTTATAATGCTAAAAATGCAAGAAACAAACAATCCAAAGAATATTTCAATAATATTTTTCAAAAACATCTGAAAAGTAAAAAACTAAGTACGAAGTCCGGCCAAATACCATTGAACAAAAACAAGATATTTGAAACTGTTCTTTCTGAATAAAATATGAATACTGTCCACTGAACGGAAAATAAGGATTGACCATGCCAATAAATACCAACGATTCTTTATTTTACAATAAAAAGCTAATCATGGATAATGACTGGAATGAATGGAGTAGCTATCTAGCTGGCCAAATTGGAAATTTCCATATAAATCTGCATCAAAATATATATAACTTTTATGGACCAATGAACTAATGAATAAATGTTACGGTACTACTTAGGACACTTAAATTACAGCATTATCTTAAAGAGTTCACTACAAAAAAATACCATGACAATACCAATGACAAAACAGACATAAACAAGATAACTATTGTCATAATGATGAAAGTATTGTCACTGATGACGGAAGTATTTTTTCACTGTCTCGTTTAGGGAATTTATTGTCCCAGGAATGTGTGTACAAGAATGGATGTTAAAAGCCATGTAAAAAGATGTGCATGGACATTATCGAAAATTTTAATGAAAGTTGTCATAATTATAATTAATTAACATAATTGTCAATCAAAAGTAAAAATAAATCGAAAAATACCATCGAATACTCAGATAATAGAATACTCAGAATACTCTACATGAAGTTTCTTTCTGATACGACTTTAATGAAACGAAAAGGAATGAATAATTCGTAGCTCACCTCGAAAAAGCGAACGGTGTCCTTGAATTTTGACATGTTAATGGAAATAAAGACTTGCGAGGCGAATTTCAATCCGATTTCAAGTTTTAGTATCGTATGTTTGTTTTGATTATAGATAATAAATACTTTATATACATTACATTATTACATATCCATGGCGTTTGTTTATATATTTGTAAACAACGGATTAATTGGTTTTGAAAGAGTAGATTAACAGTAATGGAACAGTAAATAGTTGTAATTTGAATTATTTAATAGCGACAGAATTGTAAAATATAACATCTAACATAATTTACCTTTTTTAATATACTTAAATACTTTAATTTCGAAATATTTCGAGCGAAAATATTGAATAAAGTAACCTGATGCACTTAACAGCGAATATTATTCACCAACAACAGCTAATTCATTATTTAACTAACCAACAATACTAATTGGACTACGCTCTACAACTTAATGGGATCATCGTCCCTCATTCCCTCATAACCCCCCATCCACTTCCCCACTTACACCCCCTTTCTAGTGAGTACATACATTTTGGCTAGTTTCTAGTTATTGCCTGATTATCTTATACGGTAACGAGCACTACGCAGTTTTTCTTAAAATCGTTTTGTGGACTAAAGAAGTTTCATTTTTCTCTGCTGAGAGAAACTACTTAACGTATAAAATTCGATGTCTCCTACCCGGAGAAGCTCTCCTTTTAAGAAGAAAGGCGTAATGTACATATCGTTTCCCTGATAAGAGATTTAAATAGATCGTTTCGTTTTTTCATCCACTATGGAATGGAAATAAACACGTTTTAATTCATCTCTATTATTGGAAATCTGAATTGGATTACAAATTACAAATCATATGAACCACCTCTGGCAAAAAATACAGTAAAACTAATTATTGAAAAATTTACTTCCTGATTTTCTTTTTAAAGAATCAAAATCTGACCCTTATAAGTAAGGCCGGTGAGCCTATCAGTCAGTCAGTTTCCACCGTGAATCTTTCGAAGGACCTCGTCACGCAGTCGACGATACTTTCTGGAAAAGCTGGGCAAACCATCACGTTCTCTGCTGCAGCCGCGGTGAAATGATCATGAATTGTGGTTGAGATTTGTTTATATTTGGTTAGTGATAAATTTTTACTCAGATACAATTAAAAATTGTAATTAAAGTTTAAATCATGACATACCAAATCGAATATAATGAAATATTGCTTTTTCTTGTAAAAAGTGAAAATATTTCTCATCGTAATTATGATGGCTGCACAGTTGAACGAGGGGTTATTTTAACAAATCTACCATTTTAACCATTAAGAACTTTCAGAAAATCTTTAAAAATAGCAACGTTCAAATGTTGAAAACAAGGGTATTAGTATTAATGTTAAAAAACCTTGACGGCTGGGGTAATTTCGCACCAATAGGATACTATCTGGAAAAACAAGGATATTATAAAAACAAATCTGATACGATAGAGCTACGGAGCCAAGATAAAAAACTAACTAAGCAAATTTAACTAACCGCCAGTCTAATATTTTTAAATTACTAGAATGAACCAATGAGCCTTCTAAAGCCGAGTCAGATTGGTTAGTTTGGTGGATTATTTAATAGGACTCACGATAGTGATTATAACGGGGATGTCAACGAGCGGTGAGCTTAACATAACGTACTTTTACCAGCACCAAGATTTCGAACACAAAGACTTAGTAAGCTATTGTTACGGCTATTCGTGTGGAACACAAACAGGAAATCGACGTCACTGCATCTACAACCAATCAGCATAAGCGATGATGCACTTTCGAGAGTATCTCCTTTACTAAGAATTTCCTACCTTGAAGAATGAAATAGTGTGGTTTGACGTCAATCACCATTCGGGTCTCACCTGAGAGGTGTTTCCCTCCGACGGCGGTGCGATGGCACTTCCTCTTCTCTCCCAAGAAAGTACACTTGGCTGCACAGCGCCACGGCTGCCAAGAAAAGAGAGACGATGTGAGGAATCCTGATTTCATTTCATTTACATCTTCGCCCTCCAATCGTAAGGGGATGTACCTCTCTATATGACTCTTGTCTGACAGCTGTAAAACGACCTTTCTTAGAAAGGATTAGAATAGGAAATTGAAGATCTGAGATGACCACAACTTCGATGAGAGTATTGAAAAGTATAACATTTCAGGGTATACTTGGGATTTTCCGCGTCATTATATCAGGGACGTAGCCAAGATTTATCTCTGGTAAGGGTTCAGAGATATGGAGTAAACGCAATATTGCCCACATTTCTGGGACAGCAAACTTCTCCCGTAATTGTAACTAAGAAGGAATGAAATGCATATTACATATATTCACACTGAGACACCAACTCATATTTATATTTACAGTTATATTCACACTGAGTCAATAGCAATAAAAACATGATTCAATAATAACAATGTGATAAGTAAATAAATAAAACAAATCTGGAGGGGATTTTAACACCCAAACATAATTTGTAGATACTTTAAAGCAAGAGTGAAGTAGACATACTTTGATCTTAATTATGTTAATAAACCTGCCAATTTATGTAAACGCTATAGGTACGTACTATAACTACGATTATGTTTTTAAGAGATCATTATTCCACGCCAAATTATCTATGGAGCTATCGGCGTTGTCCCAACTACTGTAGACGCAGGAATAAATAGCATTCTAAGGTGAATAACAAAATTACGAATGTTTGGAATTCTTACTCGTTCACTTAGTAAAGAGCCATTCGTATGAAACGGATGAGTGTGAAAGGAGAGACGATAATCCATACGTTTAAGAATACAAAGAAAGGATAAAATAAAACCAGGAAAAATCAAGTTGTGCCGAAAGGGAAATCGGAACGGAAAATAATACATTTACATTTACTCCATATCCATTGCAATATCAACTGCAGTTGTTGGAGAAGCTCTTGAAAATTCTTGTGTTCCTTTTCACTATAGTCCAAAAGAAATCAATGAACACTCATATTGACCCATTCCAGATTTTACCTTCTCGATAAAATTTCGGAAGAACCCCAAAGTTTAACTTTAACTGTAACTTTCTGAAATTTTCAATCCTTCCTTTAATTAAAATGACTGAATCCAAAGAAGTCACGTCCTATTCCCCTCATTTTGGCATCCGAAGGTAAGTAAGGAACTCAGCGGCCAAAATCAATTTCCCTCGATCGCAACACGCTTTAATGAGGTCCGTTCGTACCAGAAAACCGCAACTTTCCAAGCATTTCTCGTTCGGCGAAAGCAATTTCTTCGAAAGAGAGAACGATTGGAGAAAAACTTTCCTTAGGGAGCAGAAGATTCCTTCCAAATGTCACAAATAGAAAACCAGTCTACAACATTCGGTCTTTTTATTTTCCACGCGCTTCTCAAGCAAGGCTTTAATTAGCGCTTCGTTTAGTTGATTGGGTAATCTTAAGTAGGTCACACCAGTCTAATTTAATATGCACTGGTAAGTTACGCTCCGTGGTTAGCGTGCACCGTGGTCAGTAGTTTGCGTGTGCTATTGGTTTTCGGCCTGGGAGGGCTCTGACGCTATTGCTAAAATATATTCCCCACCAATAATACCTGATACTATACATGTACGAAAGACGTTTTCGAGAAAATACACTGTTTTCCTAAATAATGATGCGGACGTAATACAGCTAATCTTGAAATGGATACACATAAAATTTCCTACATTGTTATGAAAATATTATTTTCAACACAATTCCATATACAGTACAGTATGAAACTATATCGAAACAAGGCTTTATATAATCTAACACATCCTATCCCGTAGTTAACAATATCAGCTAATGTTCAAACATTAACAGATAAGTATTCTTTACAGCAAGTATATATATCAACCATTTCGAATTCAAAATAGCCAAAAGATATGACTGCCCCTTAAATAAAGAATAACATAATGGATGAACAAACAATGGCAATATAAAAATTATGTTTTGGTTTATTGCGGGCCGAATTTGAAACTATTTTGCGTAGATCATCTATCACCGATTCATTCGCTAATTACGAATCTCGGCTACTTTATGATCATTTAGTTACGGAAAATATCGACATATGGTAAAACTCGTAAAAAACGTCTCTAAAATTCCAAGAGAGAAACCTAGCTCCTACCAGCTTCGCCTCCAGAAGGAAAATTCGCTTTAAGATGTGTTCTAACGCTGAAAGATCTGATTTAAGGAAAAAAGAAGTCTTCGTCGTCATAGGCTGCTCAGTCATCGCTCAGAGTCCTACAAATACGTCTCAATATTACGAAATGAAAATATGTATTTTAAAATTCACCGCAGCAACTATCGAACTACTAATTAGAATCAGTCAGGTGGCCGATGTAATCTGTTTTGAAATCTGACAATCGTTCGCATGATAACGTTCGATTCTTTTCCCCGAAAACCAATATTCACGGGGCTCCCGATAGCCAAGTGGGCAACGCGTTCGACTTCAATGAAAGCGGTCCCGGGTTCGATTCCCGGTGGGGGCCCACGTGCGAAATGACCTAAGCTGTCGAAGCACTTTTAACAATACTACAACTACCAATATTCACATTTAAAAGAACGAAGGCAATGATACAGGTACTTATCATATCAATGGCAATGAAGTCATCAACCCGAAAGCTGGTTGGTTCCTCAACTCCGCCATTACTTATTAAGCTTTAGTGTAGGAATGAGGCGAACTACTAGTAGCTTTTATTACTGAACGTACCAAAAAACACATAAAAGAAAATCTACTGATTATGCGAATCTATTTTTTTAAATAATTCTCAAGTTTTTGAGTATTTTCAAAGAATTTTTTATGACTGAAAATTTTATTGTTGAAAGAACACCAAACTAAATTAAAATTCAAATTAGCGGAAAACTGATGAGACGTTTAAAACTTTAAAATGTCGTTAAAAGTAACATTCAGTCAGTTTAAAGTATAAAAAATATGCGGTCTCCCAGACTGCACGTCACTGGTTAAGGGCTAATATTATCTTTGTTTTGATTACTAATGTAATTGAAACAGCTTCCATAAAAAAGTATAGTAGCACATGTTGTCCCAAATCATGAAAAATGAGCTGATTTATTTCATTCTTAGGCCTGACATTATAATGTATATTTAACTAATGTTCATTTCAGGACCTGTTATTATAATGACCTGATAGAGTTAAAGCAAAGATCATAGTTAATATCCATGCTTATAAATTATAATACCTAGGAAATCACTCACTCTAATGAAACAATGTATTTCTGGGTTGGTTAGTAGTATTTGTTAGTAGGTAAGATGAGGAGAGAGATAGTTGCTCTGGATTTCCATAAGCGACATTAACGGAAGAAATCCGCTTGATTGCGGTACAAAGACCCTATGATTAAATTCTATCATATTCGGCCGAACTTCGTGGAAGGACATTCTGAAGTTATAAAATAAAAAACACCGTAATCTTCCACACTAATTAGTTAACTACATTTAATTAGTGTGGAAGTTTACGCTTTTCTTTATTTTATAACTTCTGGCCCTATGATTGACACTTTTCGAAGCAGTCAATACGGAATGGCCAAAACGTATTTCATATTCAGCTCATACTTTCATAATATAGCAATTAGCAGGACTGATACAAAAGTATATAAAAAGATTCTTGTGTTCTGGAAGGAAAAATAAAAATATTCCATCCATTAAGAAACCTTCAAACCATCATCTAACGCTAAAAATTAGTTGTAAAGGTGTGGTATTTATTGTTAAATAGTAAAGTAAATTGTGCATAGTTGTATGCATGATTACGACAGGTTGATAAAATGGCATATAACTTAAGCTTATAATTAAAAGTAAGTATAAAAGAATGGATACCTAATGTGTATTAATTAAAACAAAATATTACGTTAAAATGTACGCATAAAAACGTTTAAGGGTAAAGCATTTGTATTTTGAGTCTGTTTGTACATAGGAGTTATTAGTCATGATTTCGGCTGCCACCTGACCCCAGACTAACAGCGGAAAATTAACAAACATATATTAATGACCTGAGCGACGAGATCGATAGCAATGTTTATTTGCGGGAAGACTCGGTAATATATAGAGAAATATTATGCGACAAAGAAAGTATTTCACTATAGACAGATTTAGTTTATTTTCAAATATGGTGCGAAATATGGCAACTAAATCTTAACGAAAATAAATCGCTCGGTGTTTACACCCCGTGCCACACACCGAAAGGTTGCTTGCAGGGTATTTATGTAGATGTAAGTAATTATCCTTTATTTTAATTCTACAATGACCGGTGTACAGCAGAACAGAGTTTCGAAAGAGATACGCTTTTTTAAATTATAAATCAATAAATAACGTCTTTATTTTGGGCGAAATTGAGACTTTAAAAGTCTCCTCTTCCATTTAACCCATCTTCAATATTCAAAAGTTATAGATCAATAATGATATTAAAAAATGTATAAACCAATAATAAAAGTTAACTTAAGTCGAATTAAGACAAAATTGGAAATATTTAGCAGAGGATTTAAAAACCCAAGTGAGGCCTAGGAAAAAATGTCCCCAGCAGGAAAACACCAACAAGGAAGGGGGGTGTGAAAATCCTGCACAAACCTACTGAGAGTAATGACTAAGAAATTTATAAATCGAAAGCTGGAAGAAGAAATATAGCCTGGAAATAAGAACATGCTTAAAATAACAATCAAATACATAATAATGTCTTAACAACTTTTTACTGTCACTATGTTTCAATAAAAGTTCAAGATTAGTCAATGAACCGAATCACTAGTATCATTTGCACATAGGAACACAAACATAAATGCTAAACTTACACATTGAGATTACTTAGAAAATACAGAGTCGACTACGCTCCAAACAGAGAGTGTTTCCTTTAGATTCTCATCACGCCTTTCATTGATAATTCGATCACGATTGTTGAAGACTAACTATTCATCTTCTTATCTCATTATCTCGAAGAAAGAACTTGATGAATGTCGAATTGTTATGTAAACAAACTAATTACAAGAGATTTTCACAGTATAACATTAATTATTTCTTCTTTATTTCACAATAGTTTTCAGTTTCGATTCGCTGGCTTATTCTTTTGTTTACCATCGTAAACTTAAAGTGTTTTTTATTATTGAAAGGACAATAAATTATTGAGAATCACTATACAAAATTGAATATTGCGTTCATTGACGAACTTATGTATTAATTAGTACAAAGTTATATCTTATCCACCTAACAACTGCTATACCTAACAATACTTTTATTTCTGACAATGCATTTTTTGACTACGTCGGTTGCTGTTAGCTTTCGGTGACTACTTCTAAGTTCGAATCCATGTCATTGTTAGTATTGTATTAACTATTATTATTAAATTAATTATTATACTTAATTAAATTATTATTTCAAATAAGTATTCGCTTTCTGTAATAACTGACCACAAAGCCTTACTAGGAGAGATACTTAACACCATTTTTATACCGACTTACCAATCAGAAATGAATACTATTGTGTATCTGTATTTACTTTTCAGGTCTGCTTTCCTCATAATTTATGAGCTATCATCGGGTTTCGTAGGTTTTCAAACCCTCATTTTACTTACAAGTGCTTTTCTCAATCTTTTTTGTATTTTATTTTTTTCCTAAGTGAAGACCCACAAAGTATCTTTTTCTTCGCCCTCTTTCTTAGCGTTATCTCTTTCTTCCTTAATCTACGATCGGTTGTATGTGAGGAGGGACTTTTAAATCTCAATCTCACGCTTATAAAGATTTTTATTATTACTAATAGTCACCGAAAAATGTGTCGAAATCTCGTTTCCCAAAAAGAGTAAAATTGGATCACGCATTCATATCCTTTAACATGACGTGATTTGTTTTTAAAAAGATTTTATCTCCGTATATACTGAGAAAATATTAAGCTGGAAACCCGAAGAAAATATGTAACCACTGTGGACTATTTTCCGGTTGACATATCTCTTCCTATTTCCTCTCTCGATCGATAACTCTTTTTCTGTGTCGTTCTTTCTCCTTCCCAGCGATCCTCCCTTATGCCCCCCGATACTTATGCCTAACCTAAGTCGACCTGCAATCGTCTCCTTCATCGATTGGCAACAAATCTGATCGCCTCTTTCGTTCGCAGCTTCCATTCACTTCGCCCACTCCACCTTTCTCTTTTGTGATCGCATCTTTGCCCTTCATTCGCTCTTACGTCCACTTTGACTACGAATTGTTTTCTTCGTAAGAGATTTCGTCGGCTTCCCCAACTAGATTCCGTTTCATACAAGTTTCCGCAGGAAAACCCATACTTTTTGTCAATTCTTTTCATTACCGATGTATTCTTCCAATGGTAAACCTTCCACGATAAACACTATTAAAACAATGGAATTTGTTTTACATGCTGCGGTCTTTAAATCTTTGAGCAAATTTAATACCATCAGTTCATTCAGAGGATAACTATTGGAAATTTAGTATTGCGATACAAGAGTCGAAAATCGTAAGAAATTAAAGAGTAAAAAGTTTAAATGGTACCTGAAATGAATTTAATCATATACCACGCTCAACTATATTGAATGTTTAACACTTAAATAAGAACAAACCAGTACTAAAAGAGTTTAAACCTTTTAATTTTTTGTTTTTACACGTGAAGCTCGTTTTCACATTATCTGCAGGACTCATTTAAAATTGACTATCAGAAAAATTAAAAACAGGAACCGCTTTCCTCGGGAAGCTTTTCTGTGGTATTTTGTATATAAATAGGATTTAGTTTCCTTAGATAAGTGGTTCATATTTTTTATTTCCTTATCGTCATGAAATACCACAATGTTACCCGTCAGTCAGTTGAATTTATAACTATTGACTGATGGGCTCCCGGATAGCCAAGTGGGCAACACGTTCGACTTCGGTGAAAGCTGCCCTGGGTTAAATTCCCGGTGGGGGCGAAATGACCACAGCAGTCCAAGCACTTTTAACAACACTACTATTACTAATTATTGACTGATCTAAAGGGACAAAATATAATTTCGAGCATGAAGAATTACACGATTATAAAGAAGTAAAATTCTAGAACTAAATAAAAAGATCGGGACTTCGTATTTTCCACAACTAAGTACAACAATACGAAGTCCAGATCTTTTTATTTTGTCATGGCGTTTCACCAGATATCGTCCAATAACGCCGAGAAAATTCTAGAACGTTCGTTCCACCACCACCACTCGGGAGATTTGGCAATTTCATATCTACTGTGAGTATATCGCATGGACACACTAAAGTACCACAGGAGTTAGCATTGTAAAAACCCAAATGGGATATCAAGTAACTTGAAGAAATTGGCATGATTATTGGAGGAACACAAGTTGACTCCTTCATTATGCAGCAATTTTCTGAGTGCACAATACTCGTATGCTGTTCGTAAGGAAAGATCTTCGCGAATTTTCTAAATCATTGGTCGCCATTCTGGTCTGAACCGCCCAGTAATGGGGGATTTGAGTTATCCGGTGAGTGGTTATGAGATAAAAAAGGATGATAAAAGGACGATGGTAACAATGAGTTGAAAAATAGGCTTGCTGCATAATGTAAATTGAATTCATCAATAAACATTATTATTAAAATACATTTACTGAAATTATTTCCATGGTTAGCGGTTAAAGACGGTTGGTGAACTGTTCTTAATTTAAGAATCATATACATTCTTTATAAGAAAATTCGTTTCGAGCAGTTTAACTCTGTTGAAACAGGTTAGGTTGATTGGTATTCTATTGAAAGTGTTATTTGTAAAAGTAATTGTTACAAATTTTCACAATAAAATGCAAGACAGACTCAAGTGTTGTTCAACAATCATCAATTTAATTTAACTTTCAAAAAGAAAATGAAAAAAAAAGGGTAAACGCAGATGTGTACTCGAAATCATAGGTCGCCAACCATTTGAATCTTACAGACCTCTCACTTCAGAACTCACAATTCCGAATCTCGCAGATCACCAATACGATTTTTTATAATGTACAAATTTACATAAGCTATCATTGTTACAATGCGATTGTTTTGATTCATTTAATCCTTGTCAGAATTTCGTGAAAATACGAGTATATAACATGATATAAGATATAAAATAGAATATATGCAGATTTTTAACAAGTTCGGTGGAAATAGAAATAAAAGAATCTCTGATTTTATAATCACGAAAAATATTTCAACTGCAGAAACAGGGGTGTGAAAAACATGCTAAGTTTATAGGAATAATACATTAATTGTGCAATTAATGTCTACATTTTCACATGCGAGCCGCCAAATACTTCTCATGGACCAACAGAGGTTCGCGGACAAGCGATTGGTTACCAGTGCCTTACGTGCAGTGCAGAACCTTACCTTTTATACTAAACGGTCACTAAAATAAAATATTTCAAGGTAGCCTTCCAAAATGGGCCAAAAAGAATTTTCGGCAGTGACCGTTGGGAGCCCAAATTTGCCAGGACTCAATTCCAGGTCCAAAAGGACCTGTCTAGGTTTGAAAGGAAAGCTAGGTAGTTGGCTATGCACACTGAAGGGCCTCGTCAGAAACTTGTGTTTCTTCTCCCGCCAGAAGCTAGCACGTTCATTACCATGAATAAGAATCCATTAAATTTAACTGATAAGTAAAATAACTTAGTCAAAATTCCACATTTTATCAAGATAAGTTGCTGATTCTAGTGCAAAGCGTCATCTAATGCAAATAATTAGAAATGGATTTCACATTCTTGAGACATCGGAGTCCAGAAAGATTCTACTGAAAACAATAGGGAAGTCCCCAAGGAAAAACGAACAAAGTCTGACAGCACCAGGACTCGTACCAGTATTATTCCGCTTCAATTGATTAAGTCTGACCAAATTCTCAAGCCGTTCAAGGAAAGGACTAAGGAAAAGTCTTCCTTGATTGGTTAAAGCATCTGCCCGGAAATCAGAAGATTCCAGGTTTGAGCCCTGTCCGTTTTTCCTTGGGATTTTTCCTAAGTGCACACCTTAACGTGCACCTCCACCCTTCACCTTGTGGAATAAGGAAGTTCTTCATTATCTAAAATTTTAAACAAGTATCAGAATTTTATTTCCAGTATTCATTATCTAAATTTATCAGTATATTTTAAGAGTTTACGCTTTTGCAGTTAGAGCAAATATTTTAATTATAGCTAACAGTTTAAAGAATGGTGTTGCAATTATGCAAGCATTCGATTTAAGAGCGAAGCCATAATCACACGAAACAAAATCAGGAAGTGAAGAAAGAGACAGAAGAGGATATTCGGCACAGAGGCTGTCAGAATTTTAGCAATTCAGATGCAGAAGATCGTTTCTACGACGAAAATTCACTAAAGACGCCGTTGAGAAGAGTCACGTAACTCTGCGAACATTCGGCCAAATAAACGACACCATCCGCCATTCTCACGTCATACTCTCTTTTTTATGGTCTGACTCGAAACGTTGGTCCTCTCCATCTTTGTCTTTCTTTCCTTTTCAAATAAGTCGTATTTCATGCCGAGGCGAAAGTGATAGTAAATGCCCACTTTCCAACAAATTATTCTTTAAACGTGCTCAATTGCGGCTTTTATCGCAATTACTTTCTTCCTTCGACAAGAAAATCGAAAAATAAATACTTCTTGGATTTCAACCCAAAACTAATTTTAAACATTCTGAAAAAAAAATTAACCTGAACGTATGACCGAAAGAAATCGTCAAGGTTCATGAGGCCGATAGCCCAGGGTGTTACTGTTTTAGGGGGTATTAAATAGGGTATTAGGAATTCCAAAACAGGAAGATCTTTGGGCAAAGAAAGGTTACCAGGAAATAAGCAGCAAAAAGATGAAGAATCTTCAGGCTTAGCACTCCTAGTGGTCCATAAGGGCATGGCGAGCGCCGCAGTGGGCCGGCCCTGCCTCCATGGCAACATTCACCAAATATCGATTGTAGCTGGAGCTCCTTTGAGAGACGTTGTTACAGAAAGAAGTGGAATTGTGCCAAACGGCATATGAGAGAAGGCGAAAATTCAACGAGAAATCCCTTTTAATTTCGCCATGGAGCAGTTAATCCGAAGAGAAGAGCGAATAATGGGGAAATATATGGAGTCTTTCCAAAGCGAACCGCACATGTGAACGGATGGACGTTGCCAAAATCAAAGCAGAAGGGTCAATGAAAAGCATTTTAAAGGTTTGCTATTGAAGTCTATATCATCCTCTGAGAAATCTTGTCCTTGGCCCCCACAATTCTTTAATGGCGTATCGCTGCAATAGATATTGAATATAAACCCGAATAATTGTTAGAAATGCCATTTGAATTTTCACTTATGTTGGGGTTTGTAATCTTTTACTCGGTTTTCTCTTCTATTTAACCCCCCATTTGAATCAGAAATCGAGGGTGTTCTAGAAATGAGAGACCCGGGTTCAAGTCCCTGTCTCGTCAGACTATTCTCATGCCCGTTTCTCCTTGAGAATTTCCTAGGTGCACGCCTTTACGTGAAAAGTCTCCTGCAATGGGTTTCATAAAATAGGGATTAGTCATCAAAACGATAAAACATCGCAGCAAAACTTAGCAAGTATATAAATGAACGTTTTGACTTTTCCTCCGATCTTAATGACTATCAAACAATTGCTTGTGCACTCACATATTGAAACTTTAAAAGCTTTCAAGGACTATAATAATAAACGCGAGTGTTTCCGATCTTCCAGATTGTTTAACCATCTGTCCCTTACATAACCAAAAAGGAGGCTGACAGGTGTTTGAGATGAGGACGAACATTTCTGCGGAAGGCTGCGGCCTAAGGCACGGCCGTGTCTGAAAGCTGGAATTCACGAATTTCCAGCGCATTCCAGGAATTGAACTGATAAGGAAATTACATCTCTAAATGGAGTTCAGAATCCCACCAAAATTTCATTTGGCATTGATATAATTGACAGCGATTTCTGCATGAAGCCTTCAGGAGTCTGGTAATTACCGTGACATGAAAGACTCGACTGTCCATCCAATAGCAGGGACTGCCCTTCCCTTGCCAAATGAGCGCATTTAAGAGAACTCTAATTTCCCATCAGACTGTTCATTGTCCTGGTCCTATAGGTTGACAGGCGGGATAATAATTATGTTCCCTCAAAAACGATCTCTACACAATAAAAAAGGAAATATCACATATGAGACTTCAGCAGACAGTAGTCAAAGGGGATCTTTTTATGGAATCAATAAGAAATGCATCTCTAAAGTGCATTGCTTCATATCGTATATTCATGAAGACAAAATAAAACAAGGATTTCAGTATCCAGCTTCAGATTGAGCTACGGGAATATGTCATCTCTTACGGCTGACGAAAACATAAACAAAAGCACAAATTATACAAAGCCTTGTTCAGAGGAAAGTTTAGCTAATATTGAGGGAAAAAGGAATTTTTTTGTTTCACTTTTAGTTTAAAAAAAAAACAGCGGTGATAATCCGACTGAAAAAATGTTAAAACAAACGGAGATTTATTCTTGAATTAAATTTTTATGATTCACACACTGAGCAAGAAAAATTGATATTTTTGTAATTTCATTTTTCACGTTAGTAATCACGTTTTTCTAAAATAAAATTGAGATGATGCAGCATAGCTAAGTGTAATGGAGCAAAACAAAATCAAACCCGTTAGTACTTTCCTCTTTGGGTAAAAAAATTAGTATTATTCACGTTAATCACGTAGAATTTTCTAAATCCGCTTCATAATGATCATAATTTGTTTCCAGTCCCATAGTGTATCTCTCGTTTGAAGGCGATTTTTAGAAGTCTGAACCTATAGCTTACACAGATCTTACGTACTCGTTCTGTTATTTTATGTTTTAGGTAGAAAAGTTTTACAAGATATGAATGGAAAGATTTCAATTTAAAGACCTTAACTATTAATTCATGTACCTCACGACCTTCCGCTCTTCAATGCTAAGCAAATGCTTCCAATGCAATTTTAAGCGATTTGAAGCAGACAATCAACCTAATATCAGTGATTTCATATGCTTCAAAGAAAAAATTATTTGATTCAACATCAGACTGAAATCTGTCTTTTAAGGAAGATTTATGGAATAAGGCGATTCTTAAGAACATACAATAGTAATATAGCTTATATTCCAATAGTAAATGGGTGTGAAAATTGAACGTAAGGACAGTGAATAAAAGATCAATTGAGATTCTGAAAATTCATCCGGGAAACCAATCAATGGGTGTTCCACCAATCTCTCCATTCCACTTTGTCAACGGGATGCTTTTCTCAATGCAATTATACACCTGATATATGAAGAAACTCTTTTGTTTCCTGATAAAACAGTTTAGAAATGGGTCCACTTCGTGAAGAATAAGTCTCACTTTTACGCAAAGCATGCTGTGCATTGGATAACAACGCATATCTTTCGAAAACAACTTTAAAGAAAGCCTCTCCTTCCACCCAGCGCACCAAATCAAACAATAAGAGTATTCAGAATGGTTTTATGAACCGAATGCGTTCAAGTTTCGTATTTAGATACCTCTTGCGATCTACAGGAAACGAAACGCAACATGAAGATGATTGGTGTCTGCGATCTGAGGCGCGTGCCGAAGTTACAGCGAATCAGAGAGTCGCGGAATGAAAGGAGAGTCGATGACAGAGTAATCGTCGATTAATCGAAAACCGACAGCGGTCGCCTTCCATTTCTCGGTCGAATGGGGCGGGGAGGGGGCTGTGACGTCACTGCGGATGGATTAATGCCGCAACATTCTTCCTTTGATAGGCCGAAAAGAAAAAATTCTAGACAGAATGCCCGAGGCATCCTTCTCCAACGGTTCGGTTTTATTTCTAATCCAAGGACTCTTTTACCGTAGGAGACAGCTGCTTGCGGAGAAAAAAAGGTTCGAATATTTTTTTATACTGTCTCCGGTAAATTCCTCGAGGCTATAGATGGCAGCCTTGAGGAAATAACAAAAATCAGTATCTGGTATCGTTAATTTATCTTTGAATGATGTTCTGAAATTAAATTGCTACCGTCAAATTCGGGTCTCCGATAAACTCATTTCAAATGAGCAGTCCTACACCATGATTATTATCGGAATCATGCATTGAAATCACAGCACCGTAAACATAATGAAAACATAACCCGCGCAATCTTCATTACGAAAGTGAATAAAAACGTTAGCTATTTGAGTTACGATGCACAACTATGTTAAAATAACTAAATTTCACTCTTTCTTTCAGTTACAATAAATCCGACATCGAGTGGAGAGTGTTAGAGATTCATTATTGAAACCTTATCCCTGCTATATGTATGAAATATATGTATGAAGCATAAAATTTTACCGCAGTTGAGTAAGGACAGGGGGAATTGTGGTTAAACAATAGGGCTTCTTAGATTTCACTTGATTTTCAAATGCCTTCCAAAGCAACCTGTACAACAGTAGAAAGCAAGACGAACTTTTTTTGCAAATCCTTGCAGAATCCTTTCTTTCGAATCCTTTTAATTATTTTTCATATCACGACTTCAGAAACCTAAATCTAAAAAAAAACATCAATTGTATCTTTCGATTTTACTTTCATTTTTTTTTAGAATTCAATAATGTAAACAATGTAGTACGACGAATCCCTTAGGTTTCTAGACTTTAACAGCTATATCGTTGCTTTAAGGTATTTACTCTTCATCGTGGAATCACTCACCTGCAATAAAAATGTCATAATTTGCAAAACATCACTGTAAAGGCACATGCCCAGGTCCGTGCCGATGGGATGCGCCAAGTTGAACGTTGTGATCTTCAGCTTCTCGATATCCGATGTTTTCATAAACATAAATTTCAGTATAGGTACCCTAACTTATCCTTCTCTCGTAATTCTGACCAAAAAATGAAAACTAACTTGAGAATACAGCGAAATCACATCCCGGACGACGAAATGGCTCGGCACAATCCTGGCTGTATCAATAAAATTTGCTGTCCAACTTTTGGCGGTCTAATTAAACTTCTTCGGAGCTCCCAAGAATAACCAATTCCCCTCAGGAGATCTTCGAGCCCCCACTTGAGAATCACTACGTTGACAATGTCCCATGTCGATGATGTTTAATAAACAACTGCAATTTTTAACACTATATAGTTATAACTACACTCGTAATGCAAGAATAGTATATAACATCGATGGTTTCGGCCTTTGCTTGGTGGTAAGCTATAACTGAAGAAACACAATTTGTTGGACACAGAATTTTAATTTTACTATACCACAAGAGAATCCACCTGATGATGGTGCCATGCATCGAAACCTGGGTCGTGTGTGTGTTTTCTCTTGGGGTATAGTGTAATTAAAATTCTGAGCCCAACTAATTGTGTTTCTTCAAGAATAATATGTCGTTTAACAATTTCCCATAGTGCCACGTTTCAAAACTTCACTACAACACATTCGAAAAAGTGAGAATTCTTAGATTTTAAGCAAAATAAGTTATAAAATACACAGAAGAAGGTGTAGTTTTGAGGAAATACGTAACCCCAAAGAAAGGAGACAGAAAAGAGTACTTTTTCCACAATTTATTAATACACGAACGGACTGTGGAGAAAGTACGCTCTTCTGCGTCTTTCTTGATTGTCAAAAGAATCCATCTTACGGGGGCAGACATCGCCTTGCCTTATTAGAGCTAGTGATTTGGCTAAAGAGCATTACTAAAAACTGATGGCGAAGTTTATGCCCTCTGCTGGCTGTGTACATTACAGCAAATTGGTATTTTCAACATTAAATAAAAGAGAATTAAGCGCGAAGATAAATGTAAGGAAAGGAATTTGTTTTAATCGCCACTCCCTTTCATTAAATTTCTAGATCTGTTTCTAGACTTTCTCATAGATGTAAGTCCGAACGTTTAAACATAAATCACCAATTCCCAGGCGCAATCGTAAGGAGAATGAAGAACTTCCCCTTGAAGCGGACCGTTGGAACGAATGAGAGAACGAAGGTAGACCCCGTGTCGCCCACTTGGTGGATTTGTGGAAAATTGAAAACAGAGCTCCCGCACGATTTACTTTCTCTTCGAAATCTCGAAAAGTGAAAAAAATCCTACTTTTCTTACTAAGGTCAATATCTATTCTTCTTTTCTTTGACGACAGGAAGTATTTTTTGTCTGCCTGATGATTTGTAAATGCCTTAAGCAAGACGGAGAAAGCCCGTCAGGCAGTATAAGATCTAATTTTGTGTGAGAAGACGGTTGAAAACACACATGTAAGGTTTTGAAAGGGCGAATGGCAAGAGAGAAACGATAAGTAGACACTTTATTGATGAGGCTAAGGGCCTCTCTCCCACCTAACCTCGTATGTCGAAATTATTTGTACAGATATAGACTAAAATAAAAAAAAGAAAGAGGTAAAAAATCTTTGCAACTTAAGGTTGTCAAAGAAAAAACCCAAATGGAAAGCACCAACAGACAAGGAAGGTGAAAAATAAACCACGAAAATGCAGAAGAAAAAAAAAAACGTTAAAAGAATTTTAGAATAAAAATGTTGCAATTCAAAAAGTATAGAAAAAAATTTTAATGAAAACAAAGGAAGATTCAAAATACACATTGAGAGCAATAAATAAATAAGGTAAGAGTAGAAAGTATAAATTGTCGGATGATGTGTGAGACGTAAAAAGCTGATCGAGGTAATATCAAGAGAAATATTTCAGAAGGGAAGTGAAGAGGACAACCAATAATACGATTCAGTAAGGATGTGATATTTGCATCCAACATAGGACGACGGAGAATGAATACTTGGAAATGAAGAGGTGATGGCCACTGTATTAACGATAAGGCACTTTGATCTCCGTAACTTTCTTTCTTTCTTACAGTGGCCTTTCACATACATCTTAATTTATAAAAATGTCAATTATTTAACTAAATATGGAAGATATTTAGCACCAAACTATAAAGTGCGACTATAAAAACAAACCATAAATCAACAAAGAGCTATTTATTTATATTTTTTTGCCATTTGGAGTTTAAGATCGTCTTGTTTGGAAAGATGGGCGACTAGATAGCAAATCCATCGTCAATCACTGGACCACTCCTTTCCCGAAGTTCTTTTCACTCTCAGTATGACTATCTTTATTTCACTTACGAACACATGATTTTAATCATGCTAATGTGCGTGCAGACGAAACTGAAACATGATTTCGTCGCATATAAAGAGGAAAAGCGACTGCTGTGAGTGAAGCCTGGCCAACAGGTTGATCTCCGAGGGCGTTCAAGACGTCATCGCGATGGATAACGGCTGAGATCATTACCAAATTATTTTAATTACTCCAAATATTTATGTTTATAATAATTAGATGTACATTATAATAGCTTGGCTTCGATGTTGGAGCTCCGTAGGTTTCACAAAAATGCAAATTACGTTTCGAAAACACGAAAATACTTTTAATCAATACTTGTTTTCCGAATAAATACCAACATTTTGTGTAAACCGAGTGGATAATGCTGTAGAATATGATTTCCGCGATAAATATGTAGGATAGCATGATTCTAGCATTAAGATGGTTATGAGGGAGTAGCCAATTGTGGTATAAGTGGATAACAAAGTCTTAATAAACTATCCTTATAGAATTTTCGTAAAGAAAGTCTCTTTCAAATTTGTCTATCCAATTTTCAGTAATAAAACTCCACAGATTCCACAGCTGAAACCGCAATATCACAGCTGTGCATAACAAATAAGTAACTAAATATGTACTCTATTCATGGAAACCAATTTCGTCGCATAATCGCATGATGCGTAATAAAGCTGCGACATGGAATCCTCTCCCAACACTTCCTCTCCCTTTTCCAAACATTTTCTCCTTAAAAAAAAACTTCCTCCTTCCTTATGATTATCTATGACTCCTCCAGAGTGAATACTTACTTAAGTGTCAAATGGAGGTGTCAAAGCCCTTTCCTTCATTACCTGGTAACTTACATTGTTATTCTGTTATTTCTCTTGCGTTCTACCCTCAATTACATTCTTCAGCAATCCCTCTCCTCTCAATATTTGAACCACCCATTTCTTTTGTCAGCGCTTAATTACTTCAATTAAAACCCTCTCCTCCCCAACCCTCTATATTCTCCAGCACCTCTATGTTTGTTTTTCTATCCACCCAGCTCACCTTTTCCATTCTACGCCACACCCACATCTCAAAGGCCTCCAAAATATTAATGTCCTCTTTTCGTAAGGTCCATGTTTCACACCCATAGAGCAAAACACTCCATATCAATGACTTGCCCCTTAATTTTTCCTTCAGTTCTTCTACTCAATACTCTTAGAATAACCTTTGCCGCGTGAGATATTAAACTGATTGTACGATAATTCCGATACTCCGCAGCATTATTCTTTTTCTGTAAAGGAATCAGGATTGTCTTAGTAAAATCCTATGGCCATAATTTTCCTACATTCATTATAGAATTCTCCTTTACCCCTTTCCCCCAGGTTTTTAAGGAACTCAACTAGTATCTCGTCAATACCTGTTGCTTTACTTCCATTCATATCACGCAAGACCCTATCAATTTCACTATCTAATATCCCAGGTCCAACATCATCATCCTCTACTTCTTGTTCACTTTCTAACATTATGGTTGGTGGCTTCATGCCCTTCCTATATAATTTCTCGGCATATTCTTTTTACCTTTCCCTTATGCTGGCTGGATCCCGTAGGACGTCACCATTGTTCTTCTGTTACGTCTTTTATTTCCCGTTAATTTTTTCACTTTTCGATACATTAGATCGACCCTCCCACTTTCATCCTGCTTTTCCATTTCGTTACATGAACCCTTCAACCACTGTTCCCTTGCCCTATTTGCTTCCTTTCTCAATTCTTTATTTAGTACCCTATACATTCTACGCCCTCGTTCTGTGTTAACCCTTTTCCATCTTCTTCTTTCCTCCATTCTATTTATCATTTCTACTGTCACCCATGGTTTCTTAATTTTGTTTTGTTTGACACTCATAATAGTTACTTAATATCCCTGATACAGTTCTTAACCTTTTCCCATTCTCCGTCTCTAGTAAGTTCCCTACCCTTATCCTCTAAGGCCTTACTGACCGACTCTTGGTACTCTCTAGCTTTCCTATTCTTAAGGGCTTCAAGGCTCCATTTGGGTGTAATTTTTACCCGAAAGATCTTTTTAAACTTTGGCTCGGTTCTCAACATGACCAGCTTATGATCTGTGACAACATCAGCACCAGGGTACCTTCTAGAATTTTTAACACCATTTCTAAACCTTTCTTTACCAAAATGTAATAATTTGGTAGCTATCCGTATCCCCTGCCTTTTTTCATGTGTATCTCTTTCTGTTATGGTGCTGACAAAGTGTGTTTGTAATACAGAGGTTATTCCTCTTACAAAAGTCTACTAATTTCTGTCCCCTTTCGTTTCTATTTCCTAGTCCGAACGCTCCCAATTCTTCTTCATCTTTGCTCGCCCAACTTCCAGTCCCCCATTACAATTAGGTTTTTATTGCCTCCAACACTTCCCATTGCTTCTTCTACTTGTTCATAAACTAAGGCTACTTTATCATCACTGTATTCACTTATGGGCAAGTACATCCGAACTATCACCGTGTTTACTGGCTCAGCTTTTAGTTCTACTGACATAACCCGGTCGCTTATTAGCTCTGTGGCTATCACGGCTCTTCCTGCTTTCTTGTCTAACACTACTGCAACGCCCCTCTGGCTAGTATTTCCCCCGCTGAAAATTACTCTAACATCATCGCTGCGGAAATCACCCCCATCTTTTCATCACACTTCACATAGCCCTAGAATGTTAATGTTCATTTCTACCATAACATTTTCCAACTTCCCTTTCTTAAGCATTGTCCTAATATTCCAGGTTCCCACCCTATTTTCCCTGGCCTTCATTTCTCTTCTTTTCTTGTCGTTTACTGGGTAAAGATTTTGTGGAATGACGACCGAGATATTGTGTGTGTGTACTCATTGGTTACTTCGGAGATTTATGTTAAATTGTATAATTTATAGCTGTTTAAATTGTAAATATAATGATAGAGTAGTTTGAAATAACGATAGGCAAAGATGTTGTTTTATTTTGATAGATATGTATGTAAAACAGTAAGTTTGTTTGTGTTAATTGTGTCTATTGTATAAGTTTGTCAAATTAGTGTAAGATAGCGTCGCCACCTGACTCAGCGTCTAACTGCGACGGTAATGTATAATAAATAAATAGCCTTACTCCTATCACTGCCGGGCACGACACTCCCCGTAGAGGGCTGAGTCCCGTTTACGCCACTTAAAATATTATTATATTGGCACATTCTAGCTAGGGATAATTTTGTGGTGGTCGAGGTGGTCACCTCTTGCCTTCCTCAACCTTTCTTTTTAACGTGACACCACCATCACCCATAATGGCCGCCCCACTGGGGTACAGACGCCTTTGCAGCCGCCTCACTGAGGTACAGACGCTTTTGTGGACCACCTTTTGTCTGGCCCCTACCTATTGACCATTCTGGCATGGGTGACCCTACCAAGAATATCGTTCCCGCCAGTTAAGCTCTCTAGGTCATAGGAACACGCAAGCCCTTCCATCACGACAAGTTGTAGTCCAGAGAAGAGCCATAGTGAATACTCGCTGAAACCAGATTTCATTAAATATGTTCCGAAAAAAGCACAAATTCCTCTCTATATTTCCTTATGTTGTAAGTCCGATAATATTCATCAACCTTAATTTCTCTCTCGATGAAAGTGAATGTTTACAGAACAATGTTCTATAAGTAGGCTGGCAGTTAAACTTTCAGACAGGCATTAACGAAGGATATTCCTGACTCGTAATTATTCTCCCTGACATTTTACTTCCGTTTCTCCAGAAGCGATAACTCAATTACGATTAAAGTCGAATCACATCAATGTGACACCATGATACATCTTAAAATGTTTACATTAACCTCCATAGCATTCGAACGAACTCTCAAGATTTATACACATACTGTTTAAAAAGTAATCCACAACGTCAAGTAAGAAAAAAAAAATGTTCAAGTCTTTATTATATATTGGCCCACGCATGAAAAACAAGAAATGGCTTTAAGAGACTTATGGTGTCATTGTTAATATTCTCCGAGCTATAGTTATAATAAGTACCGATTATGTTCCAATTTTATCTTCCAATATTTACAGCGATTAAACAAACCCATCCCCTCACCATAAATTGAAAATCTCGAATTATCTTAGAAGATGGAGCGTTGGAACGAGATTGGTGAGAAGAAAGAAGATTGGCTTCAGGTTCGGAGATAAATTATGATTTCGGCTGAAAGAAACCCTTCTCAGACACAAAGAAAATATGCCTATTAAGAAACTGAAGCCACTAAACTTCCTTCAGCCTTTAAGCACAACACGATGCAATAATTATGTAGAATAGCGAGATGGAAGCGAGTATCTAAAGTATTGATACCTAAAAAGCATTGTTTTAACTTACTATCAAAGTAACCTGACTCAAGTTTTCGAGTCTGTTTTCGGAAATAAATCGTTCACTTCTGTTTACACAACTGATCACACACGAGTACAAGCCGACCTTCGAATACAAAATTGTGATGAAAAATATGTGAAGTCGACGAAGAGTGAAAATTTTACAGTTGGTTAAATTAAGCATATAATTTGATATTTAAATACGACAACAAAATCTTTCTTGTAGTTTATTACTGTCCACACATTGAAATAATCGAATAAGTGTCGGTTTTTACAAGATGACAATCGCAAGTTATAACGGGTTGATAATCTCACCACCGAATTTTTAGCTCGAAATAACTGACTTAATAAGGTTACTTAGTTTACTTTGTTCTACAGAATTCTACACAAGCAGATGACACTACCGTGAAAAAACAAGCTGCGTATGAGCAATAAACAAACAGAGACGGGACGAATGAGATTCGTAGCAGAGGATTGACGTTTCAATTGCTGCGTGTACTGGAAACCGCTGTTCAGGAATGCTCGCTCCTCCCGAAAGAGAACAGTCATTAAGCCGACGGCAGATAAGAGTGGGAAACACCCCATTCGTGCGTAAGTTGGAACAAAAAAGGTCTTATGCGGTCTGAGGCAGAAGGTCAAGGAAAAATCCTCCGCAGCCTAGTGCCCCTGAAAATCGCCTTGAAATGGAGAGAGAGGGATGGCGCCACGGAAAAGGCCTTCGTCAACGTGGAATTCACGGAACAATGGCACAGCCCGAAGATTTGTACGGTTAGAAATGGCTTTCCTCGACTTGGATAAAACTAGCGAAGCTTTGAAGTTTTGGGATGCCTTGAGTAAAACCTTAAAAGAGACAAAACAAGTCCTTAAAAAGGTTTCCTCATAAACTAGGAAAAGTTTTTCGGGGTGTCTCAAGAGTTAGTGATAATTAACGAGTTGAGGAAAACTGCGCTGCTCAGAAAAAAGTTATTCTTCGAGTAAAATTTTTCTCCTACGCCAAAATATAACTCTATAACTTAATTATAAGTAATTAGAATTTATCGGTATAACATCTCTAAGCTTACATTCCATCATTTTCGTAATTACAAATAGCATGCCTCAGAGTCAGCAGCATAAGTGACTGTTTCTCATAACAAGTTGAAAGAAATCGTGTACGATGAGGTCTTACAGAAAATAAATAAGGTGGTGGATGAGTGACTACGAAAAAATCCACTTTTATGTTTCATCAGTAGAATAAACAGAAGAGAGCTTGTTTTCGTTGCTACAACGAACGAGACAAACATAGAACGCGAGAAAATAATTTCCTTTCGTTCCATTTCTGCGTACATATCAATAAGTTACTCCAAGAAGTGCACTGAAAAGTTTACTAGCAGTTACCCTTTCAAAGTACTGATCGGATATAAACATATGAATATATATTCATCAATCTCAATACTTAAATATCAGATAGTGAATTTAAAGACCCATAATGTGGACACGTCTCCAGAAAGTTTAAATAATGCGATTAATTACTATTACCAATCACGCCACCACATCGATGAGACAAATAAGCATGACGACTTTCTGCAGCACGGAAGTAAGCCTTGGGAAGTGCTCGAAGATAAATAAAGATAACGGTCTAATAAGGAGAGAACAAAGAGCAAATTTTAATGGTGCCTCATAAACAAGTTGTCCTTCTAGATTAAGTAATCAGGGTAATGCCTCCAAAAGCCATAAAAGTTTCGTAATAGAATCCGTAACCGTAAATTCGGTGGGGTTTTCTCTTCGGATTCTGACATTACGTCATCGTCAGATTTTTAGAAGAGAGTAAGTTATTTCGTCAATGGAAACAGAGAGTCTCAAATCAGAATAATCTAACACACGAATGAGTAAATGCCCCCTGTATTGAAGAAGCCCTACCTTTGAGTCACCGTCAGATTTAAAAATGGCTGTCGTGCTTAAATAGAAATAAACAGGTAAACTATACTTTGTATCAATGTCATGGTTCAACACTGGCAAGAAGTTAATGCTCTGAATATCGATCGTAACCAAGAGTCGGTTATTGTTCATTTTAAACAGTTCATAACCCTTATGAAATTTAGAACTGCACAAAAAGTGGGTAAAGTAAACCCCATTCGTGTTTTCTTCTTAATAACGCGACAAAGCTCACTAGCGAGTAATCACCTCACGTCAAAAATAGAATAAATCTACTCATCGAAAATGGTATATTTAACGCCGCGACAAAAGCAAGCTCTAACAATGACTCGCACGAATGATTAGAAGGCACTCCCTCGCGCACTGTAAAAATGAACGCTAAACTTACCCGTTAATTTTCCACCGCAACGTACTCTGACGGGAGATTCAGACTCGGGACATCAAAATTCAAACCGCCTCTTCGACTCAAGCAACTCCCAGGGTAAATCCTTTCAGCTGTTACACACCTCCCAAAGAATAACTCAGTCGTGACTGATGCTACTTTCTCCCTCAACCACACACTATCCCTGGAGTTTAAACACTCACGCTCACATGCCACGAAATATTTTCCGTCGGCGACACACACGCAGCGGGGGAGTCAAAATGCCACACGTGCTGCACCGACATCCGACGGACTCTGCGTCTCTCAGCTCTCTGTTCCCCATCGTCATCCAGTGACTTCCACAGCCCCCCACCCTTTAAGGGACAGGGGTTGTAAAAAAGGGAACTCCCTTTCCCTCTCGGAGATCCATATAGCATCTACGGTCGCCTTCTCTAACGGAAAAAGCGCTCCCTTCGCCCAACGTGCGTATTCCTCATCGCTACGAAACAAAGGCGAACTCAAGTATGTGCCTTGAGGCACTCCTCATCGCTGTACGGATTCGAGGCGAAATGGAAAGGTCCATGTGGTGTAAGCGATGAAAGGTGGGACAGCTACAGATGGTGAACATAATTGTTGTCTTTGGGAAACTGACACCTACTGGTTCAGAGGTAAGTTGACGACTGAAATTGCTGATTACTACTTTATTTGCGGATAATGAGCTGCCTGTAAAAGAACCACAGCGTCTTCAAAGCTAAGACAGAACCTATACTAAGACTCAGAGAATTATCGACTGCACTTATAAACGTCTCCCTTCATAATGACTGAAATTATCTAAAGGGAGAGAACATCATTACGGATACCAGGGCCGTCCCGAGACACGGGCGAGCCGAAAAGTTGCCCAGAGCGCCATCATTTGACAAGACGTTATTCCGAGGTTTATATAAGATGCAGATCCTTTATGATCATCAATAAAGCCATTTGTAGAATGATCTGTGAACAGTTCCTCACAGTACAGATGGTTGGTAAATAATTAAAAGATTTCTTAAGAATTGATGCAACATTGATGATGGTGGAAATGTTCAAGCAATTGATGCGTATTACCAAATTTTTCGGTAAAAGTTTTGTAAAATTACTTTGGAAAAACAAGTTTCTGGAATTAATCGCTATATATCGTAATATTCGCCGTTTATTAGGATGCACTTGCTTTCTATTTGTTAATCTATTTGCTTTGATTTTATATTAGACAGTAATTAAAGTAATAAAATTGGAATCACCTTAATAAATATTATGGTTGTTCTATATTTTGATTAATTATAAAAAGCGTCTCTTGAAGCGCCTCTTGACTTCTAGTCTAAAGCGCCGGTACACCTCATGTCGGCCCTGACTGATACATCTCCGTTTCACAAGTTGCGGATTTCAAGAGACTCGTAGAAATAGCTATTTTCGTTCCTTTTTGCGGTTTACTATTTTCCTATTTGCTAATTTTCTAGAACAAAATACAGCTAACAAGAAAGGTAACAGGAAATGGTAAAAAAACATAGTCTTCATTCGGAAAAGGTTCGAGACTAAAACTATTATAATATTATAACCAAATTAGCTGGAAAAGATTAATATTGAAATCAAAGTACTTCATAATATTATCATGGTTTTCCACGAAATGGGGCGGAAACATATTGGTCGCAAGAAAATTGCTCATATGGATCGCCCTCACAATAACAGGAAATGGACTGCATTTTGTTTTCCTATAGTTGAGAAACTGCGCACATCGACTGGCGCATCGATCAAAACATCGACACGAAACTGCCTTCTTTGTATTTGTTTCTGGATCTTGCAGCAGATTCCGTTGTTACTCCTGAAATGTAGGGCGTCTCTTTTATTCCATAGCACATCCTCTGGGGTTGTTACGAAAGGGTACGGCCAGCCTTGCTAAACCAGTTCCGATCCATCGAGAATTCCGTTGTGCGAATTTAGAGTTCGAAATCGAATTAACCAAACTTCTTTTTGCCTCCGAAAGCAATTAATCAGGATGAAGTGGTGAATCACGGCCGAAGACAGCAGCTGTTGAAATACATTTCGAATATATTAATGGCCCTATAACGATGCTCCTTACTAGGAAATATGAATGATTCCTGGACATCTTTCCATGAATTAACAAGGCTATGATCGATTGTGTTGTCAATCGACCATTGGCGGATCCAGGGAGGCGAGAAAGGGGCGAGCGCCCCTCTTGACTTTATAGTAGATTGACTTTGACCAAGATGTGACGATGAGCTTGAATTTAAATCTGGCGGGTAGTTTTTCTACGACCACATCTACTGCATTTATCATGACATTTTAAAATGGCACTTTACAAGTTAACTAGAGATGAGGTCACAAGGAAAGCATCTTAAATCGTCCCTCCACAACGTCTCTGGTAAGCTTTAAGATCCGCCCCTCCATTAAACAATGTCCGAAACTGACAGTTTCATTATTGCTCTGATAATCCGAAGAGGAACTGCCACTTTAAAATTCAAAAGTGTAATCGCTATTGCATTTTAAGCGATTGATTAGAAATCGAAAGAAAACCTTTCCTAGATCAAATCCGGATGTAAATGAGAAAATAACAAAAGATGTCGAATAGAACGTTGAAGAATAAGACTAAATACAACTTAGTAGGAATCTCCAAGTGAGCTCGCTTAACCTTCTGCTTGTGAGGTTATTATTTTTTGCTGTCTCAATTTCAGAGAAAGTTTCTTAGTACACTTGGGAATTGCGTCGTCAGTCACTTCACACATCCAACGAAAGGATAAAGCCTTTTTATGCTCACTCGAACTTCAAGCGCTGAAAGGAATGTGATACATCACAAAAGAAAGTGAAAACAAAATTATGAGATACTGTACAGTGTAGCAATTACATGTCCTGAAAATACGTGTGTGTGTATATATATATACACACACACACATATATAGGATACTAACTCTGAGGCAGAAGGAATAGCTCCACATAGCCAGCAATTTTTTTCCATAAANCTATATATAAGATACGGCGAAGAGATGACACAAACCGTTCTTGAAACGTTAATATTACTGAGTATTTGTAGTAAATTACAGCTTTAAGACACTCCGCACGGACTTACTTTGTACTTGAAAAAAGGATATAAAATTCGTAAGGGATAGGACTTTCAACAGAACTTCGCAAAGTACAAGAAGAAATTTTAATGGAAGGCGCAATTAAGCAGAATGTTTCGCTATGGAGTGAATATGTGAGAAGCAATAAATTTTAAATCACAAAATTCAGAGTTTTCGGGAAACGAGCAACTTTCTACAGAGAATAGTAAGGCTGAAGTGCGCAAAATATTGCATTGCCGTAGGAAATTCTAATTTTGCGATTAATCGCATATGCGATAAGCATCTCTTTCATTTCTGTTAATTCTGCTCAATCGTTTGCATAAAAGGAGAATGAAGGTTGATTAATACGTACTCGCGTTTGACGAAAGATCCCGTTGCTGAGGGAATTCGGTCTTATTACCGCTCGCCATCTTCCAAAGGACAGCACACAAATTCATCGGTTAGTTTTGATATGACAGCCATTAGCATTTAAATATTGTTGGTGTTTTTCAATTAAATGGAAAATGAGCAATCGATATGCCTGGGAATAATAATATCGATTTGCCTAGGATCTGACGATGAATTAGTATTAAATTCAGATTCTAAAATTATTACACGAACACTATACATCTACTACATTCATCACGATATAATAGCGTTTAAAAGTTAATTGGCTATGAGGTCATAAGGAGATTGTCTGAAATCACACCCCTCCCACTTGGCAAGTACCCAAACTTAGGAGACTTGTAAGATTACCCATTCTCTGTGACCTAAAATAAGAAAGTATACATATTATACTAGTATGCGTTTTACTTTCGTTTAAATTTATTTTAAATTCAACACTACCTGAGAAGGAATAAGTATGTTCTGATATACGTTGCATACGGCTAAACTTTTGTATTTTATAATATTAATTTTTTTCCCTTCTTTGTTTTGCCTTGTTTGTTCCTTCCCTGTACATAATAATGTATCTCCTGATAATTTAATGTTCAGAAATTACAAATTTATCGGGTAATTATGTATAATATATATTATAATGCAATTAATTAATATGGTACTATCCACTACTTTTAAATTCTTCTAAATTCAACTTTTACTGACAAACAATAATTATGTTCTGTTATATGTTGCATACGGTCATGACCTTTTAATATTTAATATCGTTTATGTAATCTATTTCTCTCTTCCTTCCATTCTTTCCTTCAACTTTCGCAGGTTTGTCACAACCCCTTCGCCCCTTTGTGGGCGTTTTCCTGCAGTGGAAACATTTTTCCTGTGATTAAAAAATCCCAGTTTTTATTCTCTTCAAAACCATTCTGTCTTTCCTTCCTTTATTTCGATTTCCGCTTTGCTTCTTTAGATATGTATATATAGTAGTTTATAACTTTTTCAAATGTTATAATCCCATGCTCGTACATTATTTCGACAAGGGTTAAAAAGAAGATGGGACTCTCTAGCCCCAATTTTGCCAAATAAAAAGAAGTTTGTATTGTATTGTACATCTCCTAAATTAACACATTGATGAGGTACTGTGGTACACTTAATACCGAAAAAAAATCGCGAACTGCGGATTCAGTACTTCTGCGATGGAGCCACGGAAGCGGGCGGAAATCCTCTAATTTCGCGGTCTTTAGTGAAGACTCGCTTTCAAAATAGAAGGCGACGAATGCTTGGGAATCCACACTATTCCAAAAGGTTTTCTAAACCAGCTATTCGTTAGTTTTGCACCTTTTTTTATCTCCTGAAACATGGGAAAGTGATCACAAAAAAGTTGCGACGTTGTCCCAAGCGATGTAATCAGCGGCGCTTGCAAATAAAACGTCGCCGCCACACGACTCACCTTTAAGTCCCTCAGATTAATTCCGTAGCGAACAATAGGACGCTAACGATGCCAATCTCCGCACATGACTGCAGCATAACGCTTCGTCTCCGAGGATCTGAAACGAAAAATATACGAGGAGAGATTTAAAAATTTGCGGCAGGAGTGGCTGAGTTTCATCCCGGCAGTTATCATCTCCGCAACAAATGAAGCTTATTTTAAAGCTGACGTTGCAATTGGTAGGGGAATAACATTGTTTGCTCGAGAACAGGGCATCGAACCGAATCGAAATCGATAAAGACAGCTATTTCTAGAGTGTGAAAACTGAACCAGAATAGAAAAATTGAAATCTATCAACTGAACTACCTATTTCCCTATAAATTACAGTGTCGTCTGCAAAGGCTCAAACTATCAGAAGGTTATAATATTGCAATAGTTTATAATAATAGAAGCGGAAAATACCGGTTCGAACCGGTTCAGCATTAAAAGAAGCGGACCGCACTTTTCTGTTGAACCGGAGCTAAAACCGGAACTAAAAATGTTACAGTTCAATGCACTGTTTGGGATGTAAGTTGCAGATAAATTATGAAACAGTTTGACATAGATGAGTTAATAATTAAGGAAGAGGGAAAATATTTATGATATAATTATTAAATTTCTAACAACATTTATAGCCGTTGTTACATGAATAGCTCAATACCAGATATCCATGTTTTAAAAGCACATATATAAGATAGAGATAGATGCCAAATGATAAAGCAGGACAGCCAAATTGGAGAAATTACAAAATTAATATTAAAATGAAGGAAAGAATTGAACCTACACAGAATGACGAATACAGCGAAGACACTTGTGAGTCAACGCATATCCACGCCGAAAAAGAAGGAAGGAGGGGAAAAGACGGAAAGAAAGTTTCCGAAAACATAAAGAGCAGACTGGAAGCCTAACATGAATATGATAAAGAGTAAAAATTTCACCAGCATATATGAACGTGATTAAAAACAGGGCTCTTTTTGTGGTACCTAATGTGTTTCGACATAAACGTTAAAACCGGAGAAATGAAAGTTCAGGCAGAGAAATGAAACAGGTTTACAATTTTTTCAGATATAAGAACAGCAAATTAATTTTTTCAGATTTAAGAACAGCAAATTGGGGTGACAACTTTAACTTATCAGTGTATTAATCATTAATTAACATTAAGTACAGAAATCTCAGTCACACTCAAGACCAACTTATGCAATTTCACCCCTGATCGGATATTTATATATTCCATTCATTTCGCGATTCCGTTCCGTAGGCTAGATATACAAAGATTGCAGTCAGAGATAAGAATCCGAGATCTTTAAGTCATTCGCCGCTTTTTTCGGCGTTAAATGCAGACACGAAATCTTCCGAGAAAGCGGAGTTGGAATAGAAGTTATGGAAAACATTTTAACATAAAGGAAAAAAGTTTCAACTTAATCTAATAAAATTCGTATTAGTAATTTCATGCCTTTTTTCCCCTGCACCTTTTGCTACGTAAAGCAAAAATAAAATGAAAAATATTCCACCTATATTTACTAGGCATAAAAAATGGATTTAACTTCGAGGAATTTCGATGTTAAAGTACTTAAATTTAGTCGAGAATCGCTAAATAGGGTCTGGTAGTTTCAAACTCACACAAATGGATCTCATATAGCTGAGTAGTACATGCATACTCGCTGCTTTTCGATGAAGAAAAGGTTCCTCATCCATGGATAAAGGAAAGGAAGGTAACTTAGTAGGTTGTAAAACCTTTCCCTTAACAGTGTGAGAGAGACGCGGCACGGTAGTTCAGTGGTTAGAATACCTGCCCGGAAAGTGGGAGACCTGGGTTCGAGTCCCAGTCGTGTCGCTATTTTTCACACTTGTTATTCCTTTCGTTCCTCATCCATGTTGCAGACAATCATCTCCGGCTCAATTCTGTGGAAACCAATGACTACATCTTTAGATTTTAGCAATGGTCCATTCCAATTCGTTGGCGCTGTCTACAAAGAAAACCGGCGGAGCATAACTTTTCTCACATCCTTGTGTCGTCTACATAAATACCCTGTAAGCCACCTTTCGGCTTGTAGCAGGGGGTGCCAACACCGAGCGTTTGAGTTACCTCTTTAGCTCATTGTTGTCGCATATAGTCCGTGGAAAGAATGAGTCCCAAAAACGACTCGTCCTCGCATCTATTTCTCTTATTTTACGCCCATTGTCGGATCGGCCGAAGTAGCAAAAGGGGTCGCATAATACCGATTACGTCCCTGCACTTCCTCTGAATTTTAGTAAGCAATGGCAGCACAGCTTCTAATCTCCTTTCTTTCAAGGATTCCTAACCTGCGTCTTAGAGAAGAACGCTTGATTTTCTATTGTAGCAATTTTTAACAAATCGTATCACCTTGCGCTGCACTTTCTCAAGTTCTCGAGCATTCGTTTCATTCACTGGGTCCCATATACTCGCCGCATATGCGTGTTTCTAAGACTATCGAAATGTTATTCGCGGAAATTTACAGATACAAGAAAAACAATCAACGGCGTAATTGGATTACGTTAATCGGATTACTATGACAACGGACTAAACGCGAATATTGCGTCGATGCAATAGACATCAACGGATGTCTACGGAAAAGAAGTGAAAGGAATCAAGAGAAGGAAGGAGTGAAAGAGCGGTTCGGAAAAATTGAATGGGATGAAAAGGAGAAATTCCCCGTGAGCCTCTGAGTAAATAAACCGGTGTTGCGAGGGGAAGAGAGAAATATTGATGGAAAGAGGGAGATCATTGCGGGTTTTGAAGTGAGACGGGGGGCGTATAAGGGTAATTACATGGGGAAGCAGCCTGCGGCGGATGACGCAACAAGAGGCAGTCAAATAGGGTGCTGTAGAAGTCATACAGGGGACTTCGATGGCATCTTGAATTAACTGCCCTTTAAAGATACGATGTAAAAACCCACACCGTAGGGGTGGTGATAACTTAGGCGATTTGTAATGAAATAATTGAGGTACCGACACGTCTGCTGCGTTTATCCAAAGAGTAACGTATTATTACGCGCGCGACACTTTTCGGTCTTAAATGAGAGGAAAATTCGATGTCAGAGATATCCGCCATGTTGATTTCTGAGGGAATTGTCTAGGTTTAGAAAGGAATATGCCTTTTTTAATCTCGCCTTGAGATACTAATCAAAGCTAAGTAATTTCCACGCCATATACATCCAGATTAGAGCTCGGCGAATGCAAATTAAAATGAATTTAATATGACCTTGGAAAGGATCAAATATGGCACTTTCTCATCAATTGTATCCGCTACATATTTCAATTAACCCTCCACTGCACTTCAGCAACTTCACCACCATCATTACCTAATTTTATCTTTCAGACGAGAGATTATCGGCGTAACACATATTTCCTTTTTCTCAAAATACTTTACTTATTATAACGGTGGCCCTTAACTGTGTGCATTGCTTTCTGAAGGCGAAAGAATTTTTCCTACAGAGTTAGAGAGACAAACAAGTAAAAGATCATTCGTTGTGAAGTCTTTTTGGAAGCCTTTCAAAAGGTCAATTTTCCTTTATAATTTTACAGTGCCCAAATCACAAGTGTGTAAAAAATTGATATTTTTGGGAGAGTTGAGAGAATTTTGACAGTTGGGAGAAGAGGGTTGAGAAACACTGGTTTATAAGAGTATCTATAAACTAAACTTCAACTCAAACCAATTCTCATAAACTCTAATTTTCTTTCGATCCACACCTTTATCATAATTGGACGAGTTACTCTCAATTTCAGTGCAATTTCTCAAGAAGAAGAAAAGCAGAAGAAAGCGACAAAAGAATAAGAAAGGGAAGTAGCGGAAGGAATAAAGAGAAATGCGAACAAAGGAAAAAAATGCAAAAGCAAGTGGGAAGAGAGACATCTTTAACGAGGTGCCTGAGTCGTTATAATGATGTGCATGCAAATCTCGATTCCAAGAAGAGTAAACTGGGTGTATTAATTCAGGAGATCCCGAATTCCTGGAATTTGTGTACAGAAGACCGAAAATGCCGTCTTCTCTCCGAAAAAAATGATTTCTTCTATCACCTGAAATTCTCAGACTTTGAGTAGCACAAGTTTGGCCATCCATAGACTTCCTCTTCGGTGTAAGTTTAAAAGTTCCGAGATATCCAAATCTATGTTAGATCAAGGTTAATTTTCATAATTGTTTATTTTTTATCAGAAAAGTATGAGAAGTGCCTCTCGAGCGAAACGAAGCCATCATTTCTCCATTACTCCTCTACTTTAATTATCCCTCTGACTTTCCTATCTCAATTTCTCTGATTAACTTGGGTGTTCCCGACAGTTGCACTCCTCCGCTGCACAACCGCACTTTCTCTTCTCAGCCGTTTCCTTCCACTATCATCGGATTACTCTTCACTCGATCCATCACCAGAAAAGGTCTTTATTCTATTGAGATTATATTGCTTTAAGAGAATGTGTTGCCTTCCCTTCCGAATCTACTGCCTATTATATATTCTAGTTTAAAATTTGATAATAAGTTTATGTATTCGTATTTTATACCAAACTCTAACAAGAGTTAAATGGAAGATGGGATTTTCTAGTCACAACTTCGACCAATAAAAACATTTCTATTGTATTTTATTACATCTAAATCTGTTTTTCATATAACTTGAATTTTCACAATAGATAATTCCATTCTTTTTACGTCAATTTGTTTGCAACCTTCTTCGTTACTTTTTCACTTTAACCAGCGAATCCACTGTGTGCGATGCTTGAATAAATGCAAGCATATGATGAACCTAAATGAAGTTGAGTATCTGTATAAGATAGATTTAACCATAAAAATACAATCGGCCAAAATGTATCTAAATTCTTTCATCACGAAACTGAAGTCTTTCATCCGTCACTTTCCCGAATCCTAATAATCACTGATCAAATAATCTTTAAAAGCAGCCATACAAGGGGTTCAGAGAAACTTTCTCACAGAAAGCAATTAAGGAAGTGGTGGAGTAAAATCATAAAGAGAAAAGAAAATTTAATAATAATAATGCGACTTTATTCAGGCGAGATTGAAATTATCAATTTTCTTCTTACATCTAACCCTTCGTCATATATAGTTTTAAAGAGATAGCTTGAAAAAGTGCACAGAAGAAAACTACTTTGTGAGTTTAAAAACCTAAGTTAGAACTTAGGAAAAAGTACATCACGGCAGGAAAACACTCACAAGAAGGGGAGTGTGAAAAACCGGCGAAACCTACTGATAGCTAACTAAGTTATAAGGAAAAGAGGTTAGATCACATCTGAAAAGGAAACAAAATGGTACATAAAACTTATTTCATATACATAACAAATAGAAAGAAATCAAATATCAGATTAGAATGTTGTGATATACAAGTACAACGGTTCTAAAACAGGTTAGTACCAAGATAGAAAAGAAATCTTGAAGTGCGAAGATAAGAAAAATTAAATAAATATTATATGATAATAAAATACTATATGAAGAAAAAATATATGAAAAAAAGAAAAAAGAGGTAGTGAAAATATAATATAAATTTACGCAAAAAATTTATAAGGTACTTGAAAAGAATCAAATTTACCTCATATTGATGACGATTCTACGAGTCAAAACCATAGTGTAAATATTGTGGTTGGTAAAGGTTTGCTATTCCTAATTTTCATCTCTAACGCAAATGCATGGAACTCAACATTTTTCCTCCCGAAAATCTGAGGATCCGCAGTATTTTGATGGGTTCACGAGGCATTCCATGTGATACTCTTTAACTTTCTTGAAGAAGCCCAGAAGAGATCTAATTCGATTCTTAATGAAGTAGTTTATTAATTTATATTGCTCATATAACTTACAAAAACTGATTGAAATATATTTATTATCTTACATTACACCCCGTAGCAAAAATATGGAGCCCTGAAACGTTAGTCAGCGTACGATACTAAAATTGTTTCGCATAATCACATTTCTCACATTAAAAAACGGTGACTCTTTAAAATGTCTCGGGCAAAGAGTGAAACTGGTTAAAAGCGCCGCTTGAATAGGGCACGGAAGTAAGACTGTGGAGGGGAGGAGGAAAGAGGCTGAAGACGTGAGGATGCATTGCAGCTGAGATGAGGATGAAGAAGACCCCAGCAGCTCTCGAATTTAAGGGAAGTTATGACACCGAGGAAATATTCCAACATCCACGCCCGTGACGAAGATATGTGTGTACACCATGGAAAACAACGTCCTCCTGTGTGAAACATTTACTTCGATGGAACTTAAGAAGGGCTCGGTAACAGTAGTAAAATAGGAATAATAACGAATGATCTCTCCATATCTTTTGAGGGATTGACTATTTCATACTTCACGAATAACCATTAATATTGAAATAAACCTTAATATTTCAAAAATAATCAGATATGCTAGCTACCAAATATCACAGCTTCCCAACCGGTTTGCCGAAAGTAAGGAGAGGAATATATTTAAAAAAAAGACTAAGAAAGTCAGAGAAACTAGCAAGAAATAACTAAAAGAGAATTTTTGGTCCTGAGTATGCAGAAGGAATCGACACTCAAAAATATTTCTGATACCTTCATCAAAAGGCGATTTCACCGAAGGTTAAGCATAGTGGTTTAATCGAAAACAAAGAAGACGACCCGAAATGTAGCGGAGACAGTTAAGAAAAGACAGACGTTCTCAAAACTAATCGACTGCCATTACTTAGATAAACACAAAACTAGAACCAACAAAACCTGCGTTGAAACCCAAAAAACAACAAAGGTAGAATGAAAAGATTTGATAGATAAAAAACCGAAATGTAGTTCTACATTATTATTAATAATTAAAACAATATCCAGTTCCTCCACTTTTCTTCATAAAAATCAGGATCGGTTGTAAAACTGTCAAACAACTATAATCGTAAATTTTCGAGATAGCGATTACAAAACGCATATTTCTCATTCTTCCTATTATTATTCTTTGAAGTCTTATCAATAGTCTTTCGATAACTCTTTAATAAAGCGTCATAAGAAGTGTGCCCTTTATTCATCTTAATCCACCGGAAAACAGATGAAGGACTCTGTTAGCGTTAGTAGTTGCTTACATAAAGGATTTTAACTGGCACAGGTAAACTGAATCATGGCTTTGAAATTATTAGTTAAAGTAACTTTACGATACTGCTTTGCGATTTTACATCGCGAATCTAAGATGTAAACGATATTTGGAAGCTCAAAAACGTAAAAGTGCGTCTTAAAATTAGATTCGATAATACGCGATGGATGAAGTAGAGTTCCTAAGTGGAACCGAATTATAAGGGTTGTCATAATAATTTATCGCATTTCTTTTTCCTTTTTTATTGTCAGGGGTTTCTATTCTTCGTCAGCATGGGAGGGCTTAGATATGAAGACATAAATAACTAGACAGAGAGTTCTTGAACAGAGGGGAATTCATGCAAATCGGTGAAGTGGGAGCACAAGAGAGAGTGGAGGCAAGCGGTGATAAAAGAAGGAAAGAAAAATGAATAAGGGCGGTCTGGGATTCAATAGAAGGTGAAGTGGGAGACGAGAGCAGATGTGAAAGAAGAGCTGAATGGAGTGGCCGAATAATCACGAAAGTAGTGATCGCGGAGGAGAGGAATAGGATCGGCCAAGCGGAGAAGTAATCAGAAAATGGATCTCCAGCTCAGATGCTTCTAATCGAGTGCGCAATGATGATGATACTAAGAAGTTTAACAATAACTGCACCCTTGATATTAATATTTCAACTATTAACAATAACAACAACAACGACTTCTTTAATGGAAACGGAGATAATCCCAATTACACCCATTTTAATGATTATTATTATTGATGAACACACAACACAATTCCCTAACCAGAAAATCCCGATAAGCCGGGACTCGAACCGGGGACCTTAGGGTTGTAACGCTAGCACGCCAAGCGCTCCAACACGAGTAAGATATGTTTAACCGACCTTAATATGGCAATAATACGAACATTCAAAGCAGAATGGTGGTTCCTAAAATTCTCGTTGCATTTCATGCATCAGAGTCCATTTACCTGACATTATTTCTCGCAGGAATTTCCTATAGGAAATTGCTGAAATTTATGGACAGTAACTCATAAAATTACACTATGCGCTGGAATATAGATCGACCCTTAAAGTTTCACAGAAATTTCCGTTTTCTATATATATTGATTTTCCGTCCTCTACAATTAGCGGATATCCATGTATTCATACCAAGCAGAATACAAACCACATTTACGTTGATTATTTCAACTCATCGGCCATTGTAACGAATAAAAGATATTTTGCTGTAGTTTTACCTCTCATCTCAAATATCGCCTTCCATTTAACTGTAACAAAAAGAAGGTTGGAAAACCACTAATTCCCTTTAACTAACAATGAATAGCTGTCTCGAGTGGACACTACAAATTTTGGATCGATATGAAAAGGTCGATTCGTTCATAAGTCCGACCACATTTAACTCGCCATAAATTGCTATTTTCCAAACCATTCTTTTGCAGAATTAAAATTCCATATCGGACAATGGTATGTATCGCTAGAGTAAATTCAACACTGAATAGAGTGAAAAAGTTCTTCAAAAGAATGAATGGTTTGCATTCGCTACTTTAATTTTACATATAATTTAATTTTGTCGATAAATTATAATTTTTAATAAA
>KZ308846.1:163930-209019 GCA_000376725.2 Ladona fulva | reverse complement strand
AATAGATTTATCGATTAAGTTTCTCTAAGAAACTACTAAAGAATTATTAAAAAAGAATTCTTGCGCTTAAATGTTATTTGCAATCAAGTCGTCCGAGAGAAACTTTAAAAACTCGAAAGGAAAGTGAAACACATAGAGTTCGCATATAATGCATACTTACAATTTTAGACGCTATGAAAATTAAAACTGCAAATAAATATGCAACACCTCCGCAGGAGAAAATTAATTCACTGAGGACCACATACATTCTGTAAGCCTCTCTAATCAATCTCCATTGTAATGATAACAGGAAGCTGTGATTAAAAATAAAATACAGTCAGAAGGAAACTATACTGCTTACCCTTATTTTTGATTTATGTGTTTCATATTCCATACCTGTTTTTAATAATAGAAGGTTCCCAAGTAACTTGACGATGGCGATATGCGATATTTGCGATAACAACACGAAAATAAATATTAAGATGATCTTAATCATTTGCATAGCACAACATATGTATAGAAAAGAGTAAGAACTGAATGGAGATAACATTTGATCGGAAGATGGGGAAGGAAGGATAAAAGAAAGAAGAGGAAGAAGAGATAAAAGAGAAATTCGGGTCTACCACTTGAAAAGAGGCTGAGCTGAAAAGGCTCGGAAAATCAATCCGTCCAATGGGTTCATTCAGCTCAGTATTTAGACGAGATTTCCTCGGCCATCCACTTAATATTAATAGAATATACCACCCAAACTCAAATTTACCAAAAAGCCCTTTTCTCAAATATCGCAGAAATAAATGAATTTCCAATGATAACGTCAATGAAACGGAAATATACTGCTAATGATGGGAAATAGATTCTCCGATTTTAACTGATATAAAATTGATTCCTCTCAAACAGCAAATAAGGATACGGTTCTTGGGTCTAAAATGTGCTTCGACAGCTAAGGTAATTCCGCACTCAAGGGTCCCTACCAGGAATCAAACCCAGATACTCTTTCACCAAAGGCGAACGCGCTCCCCACTCGGCTAAGCGGGAGCCCCGACACGTTTATTCTTTACGCCGAAAATTGAAGATTACTTTTTGCGATTCTAAACAGAAAGCAGGAATAAATCGCCAATAAATGGTATATTCTCATCCAAAATTAAACAAATGAACTGCACTTAAATTTCCTGAATAATACCCTCTATAATATTTTTTTCAATTTTACATTCAGCATCAACCATCGGCTGTACTATATTAATTGTACTACATTAATTCGAAATATTTCTGCAACAATATTTCGCCATCAGATATTCCACCCACATTTCCCGCATCTCAATTTTTGATTCGCTCCTTCGTCGATGATAATCTTACGAAGAACTCCTGAAATAACTTAGATTTTTAAGAAGAGAAAACATGTCAGTAAAATATCTTTACATTATCGATTTTCTAATGTTAATTTTGAAAAATGAATGCCATATAAAATCGATAGAAGAGGCTGCTGGTTTAAGGTGACGAGTGAAATATGATCAAATGAAGTAACAAAAAAAGGCGCTTTCTTTGTCCGGAAAGCTGACATAAATAAGAAGAGAAGGCACCTAATCGTACGAAGCATCTCCAGTTAGACGATTGCGAGCAGCGCCGTGTAATGCATTACCCCCGTAATAAAATTAATTTTTCTTATGTTATTTATAAACTTAGAGGTTTTGTATTTACACAGAAAATAAATTTACTATTTTCTCAGAAACTTCCCTTCTTGAGGTATCTGAAATGCCATCATGCCAAGAAAATGCCATCTTCTTTCTCACTCTAACCCACATTCAGTGAATAGATAATATTATGATCATAATACGTTATATTATAGCTATTTATAGTTGAATTATAAATGAATATAAATAATAAATGAAATTATGAATATGTAATTATTTATTACTACTGAAGATTCATCAGGTATAAGTTTACATGACCATCCGTTGTTTCTTGATTTCATTAAGTATTCAAGAGTGTAATATTCATACGTAAATATTCATGTGTATGTAGCATTAATTTGTAATTGTATACACTTTGGTTGAATGTGATACACTTTGTTTGATCTCTTTATGCATGCTAAGGTGTCGTAATTATGTTATGATTCAATTCTTATAATCATGTATGCTGTGTTAAATGTATGCTATGACGTTGACAACTGTTGCAAAGTGAACTAGTGAATTATAATAATAACAATACAGTTATAAATTGGGTGAGCTCAAAGTATTATCAAAAACTTATGTATAATCAAGGGACGTATTTCTGACCAAAAGTTTATTTTTCAACTAAATATTATTTGATTATAAATAATAAATTAGATATTATTTGTGTGCTGTACATTTGAGTGCACTTTCAAAGACATGAAATGTGTTTGAAAACGCACTCGAATAGCTGTGCGTTTACCTTTTCCTTCAGTGAGTGACTTTTGGTGAAAAGGCAGAACGGCTCTCGACGCTGAATTTATTTCCCAAATGCAGACACAAGAATGATGGTTATGATATTACGGCGAGTCTACGCGTATTTTAATGGAGGAAAGTTTAAGATCGGAAAGAGAACGGTGTTTTTTAAAGTTAATAAATCACGTCCGTATTTACTGGGCCATAAATTAACCTGGATAAGAGAGAAACTTGACTTCTTCGCTCCGCCGATTTACATAAAACTTGGCGCAAATGTGGGATAGGATTGGCAGCGTGAAAGTAGAAACGAGCGCAAGTATACTTCAAACAACGGATATTAAGTTCTAACCATTGAACCCGCGGTGGTTACTCATTCTTCCTGGTAATGATAAGGAAAGGAGAATAGGAAATACAGTTCGGATACATTGTAAAGGACGGCAGTGTTTGTTTCAAAGGCAAACGGCGCTTATTTCGAAGTCTTAGATGAATTCTGAAATATGAAGTGGGGTTTTCAACTGGTTTCGAAAGCGACACCGTGGTGTAGAAGGACGAAGCGCTAACCACATCGCTACCACAAACCTCGATACACCAAAGCTAAAGATACCGCGAGCAACGCTCCCTTCTTTGAATCCAGACAAGACTCTCTTTTGAGGAAAGAACAAAATGTGGGGAAACTGGGAAAAGGATGTTCCAAATTGTTTCTTAAATCTGTTTGCTTTTCTGCAACGACAAAAGAAAAATTAGAGTTAGATGCAAGAAGAGTCTCACTAGTCTCAATCTCGCCCAAGTCGTTTATTATGATTATAAAAGGAAAGGAACGAATCGGATTAAGCAAACTCCCTTTAAATCCCTCTAATTTTTGTAGAAGTGGTATTTATTTTTATATCAATAGTATTCTTAAGATCCGGAGGCAGACAAAATATATGTATAAGATCCGTAATGCCTAATAATAGATTGATAAGTAAGATCTCCGATCATTTTAATACTTTCCATCCATTTTCGCGTGGTTTATTCAGGATCGAAGCTATCGCTTCCTCTAAACTGCAAATAACTCAACCATCAGCGGCAAATTCTACCTATTTATTTAATCAATTTATTCTAACGCTCCAGATAAAAGAAATTCGGTCGCCCCAGTTCATTTCACCACTATTATCCGTGTATGAGAAAATTCTTAATGTATAAAATACTGAGCTATGAGAAATTAACTTAGAGAATCCAGACTTCGTTAAGATTACAACAGCTATGACAAAACCGGCCAAGCCTATTCTTGGCTCCAGGTTTTACACGATAGGTACAGTTTTATAAAGTTTAAGTTATCCGCAACAAGCAATATTTTTGCAAACAGCTTGTTTCAACAACAGCGTAAGAGAACTCTGTTCTGCATTTACCTTTCCCGTACTGTGGATATACCTGTGAAGATTCAGTTGACCTAATATTAGAATGATGTCGATGAAAATGGTAGTTTAATAAATAAATTACAGTGACAACAGGGCTAGCGAAGATAATTCTTTACGGAGTATCATTCGTTATGGGCAACTTTCGTAAGACGAAATGAAATTTCCCAAGCGTTCCCAAATATTACAATAAGGCACAGCCACTGCCGAGAGCTACCGCACTTATTTAAATCCAAAAGGAAAAGACTTCGATCTGAAATGGTGGATTGAACTCATGCAAATTAACAAAAGTCGAAGAGAACCAAGAAAACCATTGAAGGGAAGAAATGAACAGGTTTTATTACTTGTCGAAATCAACTCATAACTAGAACATCCCGACCGACATGATTTGGTATTGAATCCCAGGTTCATGTTATAAAGCAATGTTCTTGTACCGATAATGCGAGTGAAGAGACCTTCCCCTTCCCCTGTGAAGTCGCATTGAGGGGACGCGCATTTTAAAACGCATCAAAGGGAATTAGTCATTTGCGTCGACGTCTGGCGTTGCAGTTTGCGCTACGCCACCGCGCGGTGCACTTTATGCGATTCTGCGTGCTTTGGATTTTATCTGCCGGTACTCCAATGGCGGAAATAGGGGATGCTGCTATGAAAAGGAGATGCATTTCGAAACCTCGTAAAATTCGAAGGTTAAAATAGATTATGAAGAATGTAAAATGAAAACAAATACAAAGAGAACGAAGGGTAATGAAGATAACGAATACAGAGGGCCAAAAAAAATTGCTGGAGGAGGAAAAATTAAAACAGTAAGTTCTTTCAAGTATCTGAGAAGTAAAGCTAAACAGAATGGCAATTGTACTGAATAAATTAAAATACTCTAACCACGATTGCGAAGCTAGATGGTATGATGGCGAGGTTAGAAAGACTTCGCAAACAAAGAGAACTGCACGGAAAAGTAACGGACTTAGCGGGAAAAGATGGGTTTGATTCGAGTCCAAGAAAAGTATAAGGGAAGCACAAGAAAGCGAAATCCGACACCAAGCATACTAACGCCCTCCGCAATTTTAAGGAAAAATTTCTCCGGGAATGCTTACAAGAGGACCCTAAAGCTTTCTGGTCCTACATTAGAGATGTACAGGGAAAGATACAAACGGTAAGCTCGTTAAGAGATAGTGGAAATGTAACTTGCGATGCGAAGAGATAAGCGATTATTTTAAATCACTTTTATCGAAGCGTATTCACGCCCGATAGTTGCAGAAATACCCTTCCGGAGACTCATACACTCACGTCGATGCCAATTATATGCTTTAATTACATAAATAACATTACGTCGCACCCGGGCGGCGGCATCTAAAGGGTGGTCAAACAATGTTATTATTACAACGACATTTTTTGTTGTTTTCTTTGAGATAAACACGACTTATCCAGGAAAGATTATGAAGTGAAATTTAAGATTGGCAAAAGTTTAGAGGAAAGAATTACGGACAACTCAAGACGAGAAAGGAATATTTAAGCGGTGGATTTAATCGAAGAATTGGAATCAATAAAAGATTTTCTTGCACAAAGAATAAATCCTCTTCAGGTTTTTGGAATATATATTTTAGAGATTTAATCGGAGTCTTTCCTAATTCGTTTATAAGTTTGGGTTTTATTGACACTTCCGAATACTATTGCTGCTAAGGTAGTGATAATCAAAAGCCATGTGAACTATTAAGACATAATGACAGCATGTGGAATATGCGTATTTTATTGTCACTAATGTTTCGTGACCAATGTAAGCTAGGGAAAAAGTCATAAAACGATGGTTTAGAAAAAAGAAGTCTTACAAAATAAGTTTTACCTGGAAATCAGGATATGCATGGTTTTGGTATTTACTTTAAAGAGGCGGCGAATTGTGTTCGCACGCGGGCAGCAGATAGGCTGGGCGCGGCTCTGTACAAAAGCACCAAAGAAGAAGAAATAAAGATAGAAATTTGCCATGGCGAAATAAAAATAATAATTCGCCAAGATAAGCAGCCACTGAACTTACTTCGCAAATTCGAAAAATGATAACTTTGTCGAGAACAACAAAATCTTTTCAATCAAAATGTGACGCATTATCTGCATTGCGCATATTTACATCGAATAGTTTATTTATAGAGTAAAAAGAAAATTAAGAGCCCAATGTGACGAAGCAATTAATCGTGCTGAAATTAAAGGTTTATGCACAAGTAACTACAGAAAGAGTAAGGTTAATAAGGCAGGAATTCGAAAGCTCACACTTTTTCAGAAAAGAAAGTTAATATTTTCCACAAAAATGTTTGGCACAGCGCAGGTTCTGAATTTAGGAAAGCCGTCCACAAATCGGTCGGAATATCATTTCATACGAAAGAGGAAAAGTAAAATGAATTTCAAATTCACTCGATTTTGGGTAATTGGAGAAAGTAGCAGAATAAAACGCGCCCATATACGCATTCTCGCCCCACTTAAACGGAATAGTTCATCACACATTCGAGCGTATAATATGACTTTCACAGAAATGCAAAGTAATGAAGAAAAAATGAAAACTTATTCATAAAATTCTACTGATGCAAATTTTTAAGCATGAAATATATTTCGCAAATTGCATTTCTCGTTCCCAAAACCCTATACCGATCAAACACAAGATAAAATCAAAATAATATAGCTAATTTCAATGAATTATTTAAATTATTTTGGCTTGACTTTCGCAGCAAAATATTACGTTGATAATTGCAAGAGTGGTTTTACTTCTTTCACCGATTTTTTTAGTCAAATCAAAGTATAGCTCCTTTGTGTTGGTTTTTGCAATTATAAAGATCCACAAAATTACGCTGAAAGTCATTTAACAGCTAAAATGTCGACTCTTCAAGAACATTCTATTATTTTAGTCACAAAAAGTATATTTTGAAGGGAGTGAACAAGTAGGCGAACCCTTGCAGCAGTGCTGCTAGTCATTAGTGTCCAAGTATATCGCTCAACGATAGCAATGTAACAATTAGCATTTATTGTATGCAATACAATGTAATGTAGCAATTAAACTCAATTTAAATCGTGGTATTTTTAAGGAGTTGCTAACTCTGTTGGATATTTCTCTGTGCGTAGCTTTTCAGCCCCTCAGTACCCCTTACAAGAGCTCCACCCGAGTTTTAGATGTATTAAGATGAGGGAAAGAAAGTATTTTAGCCAGTGCGCCTCTAAACCAAAACAGAAGGGAAATATATCGACATGACTGGGATTCGAACCCGTACTATGAATGTCTTTTACTTAACTGCTACAACGATTACTTTTTTATTTTTATCTGTGAAAATCAAAATATTTTAAGAATCCTCAGGAAAGTAGATTCCCCTTTTTTGATAGTATGTGTCAATTTGTCGGTAACTTGGAAGGAATGGTTGGCACATTAAAATTCTTCGAAGTAATTTCTCTGGATTACAAACGCCAAGGTCTAAAGGAATAAAATACTGAACGTAATAGCAGTAAAATACGTATTTTAAAGCAAATTTGTAAGAGAGATCTCTTTTAATGTTGGTATAACTCATTACCTATCAGAATAAGTATCCATTTAATTAATTTATACACATTGTATGTCACTGGTGACGCGAAAGCCAATGTCACGTCGACAAAACACGACATTTTGGAGAAATATGAGTCATTTTAAACCTATACTGGAATATATCGGTCATAAATTGCCCACCGCCCACCTATTGAGTCCAGAAACGGGATTCGGATTCGGGCAGTAAAACGCATGAGTGAAAACTGTGCTATGAATTCGCTACTCTTTGCGTCTCCGAATGGGAGAGGCATTCGTTAAAGTGCACAAAGAAGAGACAGTTTCAAAATTGTCTCTTCAAGTGTCCATCCTACTTTTGATACATTGGATGCATCAATGAGATATACGTATACGAAATATTTTTAGCGCTGTTTCATGAAAGACGATATTTTTCTTATAGGATATCATCGAACACGGTTCTTTGCTGATAAAATATGTTCGCATTCGCATGAATTATGCGAACAAGAACAGGTATAAACAAAAATCGTGCTTTAGATACCCTCGTTTGATATTATTTTTCAGCAGTATTGCTAAAATACCGTCGATAATTCTCAGATTTACAATTAGAATCAGAGACTTCTCAAAATTTTAAACCTTAAACAGTGAGTTGAACGATATTTAAATATTTTTCAAAGCTTGTTTTTTGTCCGTAGGTCATTCGGCTAAAGCGATGAAACAAAATCATTAAGTTGAAAATCTTCGCTTTTGTCACTTTTCGTACGGCTTTCGATTCGAGCGCATCTCATTTAAAGACTAACGCCCTGAAATATAATGTATACACACGCTATTGAATTTTATAATATACACAATTGAATTTTACTAATTAGCAAAAGGCTTCTAATACTTCATGAAGATGTTTTTATCGACGATAGTTTCTTTCGCGTTTATCTCTTTTGGTTACTTATATCACTATTATGAATAAAGTTACAATTTCGGTGGCAACTCCACATACATACGTAAAGATAACAAAGCTATATAACCAATAGGATCCCTAAGGTTAACATTTAGCATTCTGTGCTAGACCAAGAGTGCATAAATTTATCAGTCAAGTAGACCACAGATCAGAGTACGTAATCGAAACGTATTAATCATATAATTCATGGAATTCGGAGCAATTTTTAGCAGCAGGTACGACTGCCTAAAAAAAAAAAAAACTTTTCGAGGTACATAACTGTTTATTTTTGCCTCTTAAAGTACATAAGTTAAGCGTTTACATTCGTTACAACACTTCAAAACATTTTCAAAGAAAAATTGCACGTAGAATGAATACAATTCTACAATCATAGGTTAGCTAGGTCATTAATGCTATTTAAGGTCATAGTGATTCCCATAGTTAAAGGCTCGTCAAAAGAATAACCAATAAGTGTAAAATCATCGGCAGAAAAATATTCACCAAAAATTGCGATACGAATACTTAAAATATACTTAATAACATCCTATTCGAAATGCAGCATTCAAAGTTTGTATATTAATCCTTTTGCACCCACGGCTATTTCCGTTTTCACTCCTCACGCCTGATTTTTGAAGAATTTAAGTGATTTTTCAAATATTTTTTTGCATGTCTACGTCTTGACATAAGATGCTGACATTTTGAACATATATTCAAAACATATTGCTGTTTAAATAAAAGTAAATTTATATTTATTTTTTTATATAAAATGATTGAACAAATTAATTTTTTTCAGATCAAAAAATAATTTTCAAAGTTATATAACTGCACAATCTCTAAATTTATTATTATTTTGCATATACCTAATGAAAGACGATATATTTTAGTCTCTTATGCTTGAATATGACCTAAAAATTTGAATTTATTCATGAGAATAAAGCTTAATATGGAAAGGAACATTTCATCGTGTTGCACTTGTGCCCAGCTAAACACTCCCCATGCAATCCTTTATTGCTTCTACTGCATACAGTTTTGGATCTTTTTCTGTTATGTTTAGTACTGCAAACACAACAATTAGCTTCTTTTCTTCCATAAAGTTTTGTAACACTAACTTTACCTAAAGTTTCTCTTATTGAAATCCACTCGGCACCTAAATGTTCAATTATGTTTATCATATATTTATGTCTTGATAGTAATTTTCCAGGTCCTTTGAAATTTTCCTTATATAAAACATTGCTATTCAATACCATTCCTATATTTTACACTCTTTCTTTCATCCATATAGGTGAACAGCATCATGTCAAAAGTGTCTACCACCCTCCCCCCCCCATAAACTTACTGTAAGTAATCGCTAAAAATTTCCGATTTCACTATAATTTTCTCCTTCCCATTTATAGTAGATTTAATTTCCTTTTGTTATGAATTTGCTTTAGTTGAAAATGATGGTGATGATTTACATATGATGAACTGGCCCTTTCTGGGATGTTTTTTCACGGCTTCCACAAGCTAGAATAGGCCCTGAACGAAGAAGGAATACATAGGAAGAAATTTCCTATTTTTCCTTGCAGTGCCCGCTATGTAGGTTCCCATGTTATAAAGATGTCGAACAAGAGGGACAGACATAAAAAAATTCACCGCAAACACAGTTACCCTTTGCGTAAATAATTCCCCATTTCCAAAAGTTTTATAACAACATTATAACCCAGTCCAAACTGTTGGATATCAGCTCGGTCCTTTTCGCATTTAGCACCTATATAAGTGAAGAAAGCTAAGCAATATTTGGACACAGTATCACAAAGCATCCAAAAGTCTATCCCCCACTGGTGATGCTTTTTGTTTGGTAAATATTACATCAGGGTTGTTTTGTTTTTTATACCCAAGACTTTTATCAATACTCAGTTGTTCGTGTGGCACATAATGGTGTCGAAACACATAGTTAGCATGATCGAGTAAGGGCTTGTATTTCAAGCACGGATCATACTCAGATTGCAGAAAGACTGCATGATTTACGACCGTGGACAATCAAAAAAAAAACATATGCTGGATAATGAGCAGATTACTTATCAGAAGATTACGTGTCAGCTTTCGGATTACATTGTTATGACATTACTAAAGAGAGGTTCGCTAGTGAATGCCGAGGGTGCATTTTCTACGGCCGTGAAGGTCAAAAATACGTGTTGGATGATAAGTCGCCGAAACGAAGTTGCATCCGAGGGATGATGGAAAAGAAAATTTGTTTTGTTTATGAATGAAATAAAAGTTGCAAAAGGAAAATATATAAACATGGAATATATAAATTTATATTTTTCTGTTAGGAAGCAAAATGTAGCCAAAAATGCAATATAGAAAAAATTGCTAAAAAATTAGGACGATGAGTTGCTGCGCAGCAGTAGTGTCAGGCGTGTGGAGGGAGAGACAATTTCTTTTGTTTATATAAAATACTAAATACGGTAAAAGAAATACGATTTCAAATGGAGTAATAAAAATATATGTAATCTCCACAATAGAATTAAAACTAACTCAAAACAAGATAAACAAACATTTTTACACGGTATTAAACATGGGGCCGATATATCGGCACCTTGAGCGTCTAAGGGTTAAAAATAGTAAAAACAGGTAATGTGTTGCATTCTCAGAAAAATCATGAAAACATTGGCGAAAATGCAGAGTATTGAAAATGCTTGGATGAGAAAGAAGGGGTGAGAAACATCCGTCTTTCTTGTAAAATGGGCATCCTCGATACAGGAACAATAGAAACGGAGGGTTGGCGGCACACGCACGGAAAACAACATCGGCGGATTAAAACGAAAGTGGAAATGATTAGAAAAGCGAGGCGTATTAGAGCAGCGCGGTTTTACTTTCCTTTAAAAGGTCTCCTCCAACGGACGAGTGGCCGAATGCGCACGGCGGTAGTCACGCGCCACTTGCCCTTTCCAAGAGATCCCGCAACGGCCGTGCCGAAATTCTTCCGCGCGTTGTCCTTGGCCTGCGCCGCACCGAAGCACACGAATGACTTGGATCGACTGCAATCGCGCCGAAGTCTTACGAACCTCTGCTCTTCCAATGACGGACATTTCAAGTTCAGTGATCGAAATTTGTTTTGTTTACGTGGGAAATATCTAACTCTTGGAGCATTTCGCGCGCAGAGATAATATAGCATGTTAGAGAAACCCCACCTTGCGGGTGGGATTGTCGGATATTTTATCCTTTCCTTACACTCTCATTTGTTTCGAAATCGAGCACATTAAACCTTTTCTTTTACCCTTCATTTATTTCGTTATCTTCCTATATTCGCATTTACTTCTATTTCGCATTGGTGAGGATTCCTGAACCGTTGTTACCTGAGAAATTGATAGCCATTTGGCTGAAGTTCTACGTGGCTGTACATTAAGAATGTGTGGAGCCATAAGGAGAACCTTGAAAGGAAAAACTGCAAACATAGATAAAGTTTTACAAGACAATGGCCGTCCCCACATTACTCTATGGATCGGAAGCGCCTAGGAAAATAGACCACAAGCACATAGAAACATATGAAATGAAATTCCTTAGATCTGTTAAGGGCTGCACTCTTCGGAAGCACATAAGAAATGAGGTTGATTAAGGTTAGAGTTAGACAAGTGACAGAAATAGCAACAAACTATAAAAAATATGGAGAGAGCGTGTTGAGCGCATGCCTCTAGAAAGAATTCCCAGGAAGATCTTGGAAGAAAGAACTCTAGGGAAAGAACTATGGGGAGGCCGAGATTAAGCAGGTGAAGCCGAAACAGGCAAAATGCATAAAACTGGATGGGAGGATGATGATGATCATTCATTACAAAAATAAAAAATTAATTCCTGAAATACCATATTAAGTTTACTATGTAAGCTCCTACGACCATATCTTGATAAATTTTGGTATAGGATAGTAATCTAGCTTACTCTTTAACCTACTTACTATCTCGGTCATTTTCAAAGCTTTGAAATAAAATAATAATATTTAATAGCTGCTGAGGTATGAGGAATTCATACAGTCGTTGTGCTGCACATAAGGGCTTATTAAGAGCTTTACATCAGCGAGGAAAGAAAACGACTTCACTCCTCGTCTCGCCTGTATGCCTCATTAGCTCTCTGTAACTAACGGTGTATTGCTTGAATATCCAACCTTCATTTCGGCTGACGACTTAATAACAGATTTAATGCCATCAAATTACTGTTAATAATCTCGAGACGAGACCGCTGTTTAACTTGCTTTCTTTTCTTTCAAATTTGGTCGATTCTTTGATTAGATAAATGAAACGACAAATGAACTGCCAAATTACTTACATTTCTGCAAATGCAATTTACGTGAATAACTGATTGCCATTTTTAGTAACATAGTCATTATCTTTTAGAAATTCGTACATAATTGTGCAGAGAATTTTCCTAGAACAATATAGTCTCAAGTAATTTCATAAAAATAGTACATTTTTATGAAAAATCTTTATTCACGAAGATTTTTCCCACACGCTGTACCCTTTGTTTTTCGAGTATTTAGTACATATTTATTGTCTTGGTAAGGTCGTAAGAAGAGAAAACTGCAGGTTTGTTAAGTCTCATTCAGTGACAAAAATAAGCCGCGTTTATATTTTTAAAAACGAAAAAACACGAGAAAAATGACATAAACGACTGTTTGATAAGACGCTCGATGTAATCCGCAGCAGAAAATAAAATGTATTTGCTATCCTAAAAAATGAAAAAGAAGGGCAATGTTGTATTCAAAATTTATCAAAATGAGAGCGTTAAAGGGATGCTTTTTCCTTTTCACTCAGCGCACTCTCAATAAAGACTACTTTTACAAGTAATATGATACAACAAAAGTCATCGTTTCATTATATCTACTAATAGTAGAATCCGTGCAAAATCAATGCCAAGTTCTTCCGATGCTGCGCAGCGATCCGTTAATTTTATCTACCGCCAAGGAGAAAAAAGGAGAACCTACAGCATTATGGTATAACTTTCACATAAGGCAAAAAAATTGATAAAAAGATTCGAATTTTAGAAGTTATAAGTATTGCAAATAATTAATTTAACTGCTCTTACAATTTACAGCCATTCACATACTGTCCAAAACTTTCACCTTATCGGACAAATTGGCAGGATGGGTGTGAATGTAAAGGATGGATGAGTGGAAGTAGATTTCTGGAAAAATATTCTCAGGAAATAGACAGGATATTCTACAAGTAACATCCTTGATTGTTAAAAATAATAAAAATGGACATATCGTTATGTATTTGTGATAGCAAAACCTTATGCGAACACATTAAAATGAACACAGATAATGAACAATATAATATCAAATATTCTTACATTTCAAAAAGAAAAACGTGAAAAGAAGGCATTGAAAATAAAAGGCATAAAACTGACGTCAAGAATCCGAAAGCCAGTTACATCTAACTCAATATTACAAATGGAAGTAAGGAAAAGAGATTATGAAACCCCCTACAAAAGACTTCACCGGCATTCTGAGGGAATAAATTGATTTAGTGGTTAGTGGAAGTAATTTTGAGTCAAGATCCAACTGTTCTGAATCATCCCAAAGAAAACGAACATGAACTAAGTCTTACAGAACAAGGACACGAACCTGGAATCTTCCACTTTCCGGGAGGATGCTACAGCCAATTCCACTATCGATCCAGAATATCTCCACGTCGTTTTTGGGAGTCTTTTTAGGCTCCTGGGACCCCAGAGTCGCTACACGCTAACCACTGCGCCACAGCGGCCGGCAACTATTCCACTAATGAAATTGCCTCATTAGGAAGACGAAATTATCTCTTTGGATACTTCTCTTGCATTAGAAATGAAGGAATTGATCAAAAGTATACCTCAATCATTTTAAAACCTTGTCATCTCACTCCAAAGACGTCAGCTCCATAATAAAAGCAGCAATTTATTATTGAAAAAACAACTCCTGGGTATGTCTACAAAATGATGTCAAGGGGAAAACGAAAAATACAGTTAAATATAGTTAGTTGAATACAGGATCAATAATAGGGAATAGGTCCCATTTTAGGTAAGTGGGGTATCAAGGAGTAGGGAAAGATAAACTGTGGACATCAAAGAAAGAATTGAAAGCGCAAAAGGGTCATCAAATCCTACCGCATGTCGGGCGAGTTCTAAATCTTTCAACGCTTTCTTTCGCAAGAAAATATTTATCCTCAGATCGCGTCTATTTTATTTTTTACCGGTCGATAGTCCGTTGCCTGGAAACCCTCCCTTCGCAACCGCAAACTCTTCAACACAAAACCACTCAATGGAAAAATACACGGCCTTTTTTTCTCTGATTTTCACTGATTCACGTGGGCTTCGCAGTGATTTCCTTTCTTGTTGCGTCGTTGCATCTCGGGTTTTCCATCTCCAGATGATTCCAAAAGCGACTTCGCCACACGAGTACCTGACTTTGTGGTTCACAGCCTCGCATTTTTAAATCGAAGGGTTTCTTACGTAAAGGCTTCTTCGCTGCTCTATTTTCCGAGGCGTGAAGAAAAACGTGATGGTAATTGCCAGCTCATTACTCATTTACTACGTCGTTAATTTGGCTACTCCAACAGCAGGGGCACCTTTTACGCAAATTACGTTTGTAAAACCACAAAGGATGTTCGATCCTCGACATTGATATTTTTACCGAGAAAACCGTTTCACTTCAATGTTAAATTCAGATCCATCTTATTTCTTTTCTCATTTCGGCTATGGAGCGTTAAACACGAGCTATGAAAACTTGTTTAACTTTTAGGAAAATGTATAGGATCTAACACCCAGGACATCCACCGTAATATTTCGCTGCGGTAAGGAAAACCTTAAATTTCGGTTCATTTCCGGTTCCCTTCCCGGTTCCCGGTTCCGGCCCCTTCTTCTAACGTCCAACCGGTTCGAACCGGTATTTTCCCTTTGGACCATTATAATATTCCTGCCTTTTGGAATAGAGCCTGTCCTTCGTAAGCCTTCTTCCAATTAAACTCAAGTAAAATGTGCAATATTGGGAACTGAAAATCGGAACGAAATAAATAACGCTTTTCGGCTCCGGTTCTGGTTCAAAATTTTCAATATTTTCGGTTCAGGTTCGGTTTTTAATTCGGTAAAACTTGCTGTTTTTTTCGTTTCAGTTTTTGGTTCGATTCTGGATCGATGCCCTGTTAATACAACATCAAATCGGTTACGTCGATTAAGGCTGCCTAGGATAAGCAGTCAATTATGCCATTCAGTCTTTTTTACCCTAAATAAACCACTTGAAGCTGTTTTGAGAAAACCAATGATTGGCAATTACTTCAGTGAATTAAGATTCGTTACTTTTTTAATGGAATCTAATGAGGAAATGGGTCTTGAAGGTCTCAATGAGGCGGAAAACAAAGAAAGAAGAGCGATGCGCAGCCACAAGTTTGAAGATGGAGAGGCTGTTGACTTGCGATCAAACAAGCGACCATTCGAGTGACACATGAAGCGGAACAACTGTTTCTATGTCTAGGGCAAGTCCGTATCATTCTTTCGCAAGTCAACTTCTTTTCTCTCGGATATCTTTCACTTTCATTGCCTTTTAAAATCTTACAGAGGTAACCTCCATTCGCTTCAACTTCCCTGGAGTTATTTTCAAACGCTTCATCAATTATCATCGAGAATCATCCTTTCATTAATTTTTATTGTATTAACAATAGATAAAATAGCACGTAAAAAGTTACGAGTATAACTTCGCGACACGATTGGTGTTCCACCGGTGAATTTCATTGAAAATTTCTGTTCGCAAGTTTTGATTGTCCATATCATCACAGGTTTATCCCCACACATATCTTGAAGACCAAAAGAATTAAATCAATAAATTCTGGGGATATTTGGTGGAACTTACCCATTCAAAGTGTGTGTGTGAGTGGGGGAGGAGAGGAAGGGGTTGAGCAGGGAAAGCTGGGAAACAAAAAGAATGATTCAAGGCAGTAAAACGTGAAACAGCAGCTAATTTCTACATAAATAATAGAAGAAATGTCTCCAGAAACAAAGAGTTTTAGAAAATAATAATCTCTCCTAACTTTAGTGATATAATAGCTCCCGAAAAGAATATATCCGCTCATACCGGCATATAATCTAATAATATGTATTTAAGGATTAAATTCAAAAGCCATCTTTCAAACCTACTCACTTCTTCAGATCGCACGAACGCAGCGCAAACTATATTAGGTAATTTGAGGGCTACAGTTACTGTGAGGAAATACTGTAACCATGGCATACTAAAATCGGCACTTTCTGCGGGTTATTCGCGATCTTTAATATCTAACTGCAAAAGAAAGAAACAGCGCAATCTATTTAAAACGCAACTTGTCCTGAGTTGAATTGAAAATTTTAGTTCAAATTTTTGCTATAACTTCCGTATAGGAGTTCTTAACCGTAGGGGAATTTTGTTTTAAGAAATAACGAAGGAAGTCGGAAGCATTCTTTTACGAACTTTCGATTTTTTTTGTCTCAGTTCGGAAGAATCGCATCCATAAGGTTGACTAGGAGAAGGCACTTTCTCGGGTCTGCGGGAAAAAAACCCGCGGGATTGCGGAATCCGTGGTCCTGCATAATCTGCGCTATCCGTATATGGATATATATATATCCGTATATCGCTTTATGCGGTCGCTTTGTGATCATCGCCTAATGAAAACGTATCGATTCATTTTTTTTCCACTTGACGTTTTCACGAGTTTCGGCTATCATAGCATTTTAAGGACACACTGCGGCTTTCGTTGTGACGACCTATATTCTGCTGTCAACTTTATGACTACCTTGAATGGAAAGATCGGACAGACGCCTAATAAATTTACTCTTGATATAACACGCAAAAACCATCAAAGGGAAAAGTAATACTGGACTCCAAGTGTACTCGTTTGACAGAAGTCATGCCGATAAGAGAAACTGCTCATTAACATATCTCGCTTTTTATTTTATTTAATTGCTTTAAAAGATTCGAGAGAGAATTGTATGACATCCTGTGACTCAAAATGATATTGGAAGTTTATGTGAAAAGTGAAGAAATTCACTACTACTAGATACACATGAATTTAAAGTGTAAGTTCAACCGAAACAACATTAAGAAAAAGAGTAAGATAATTCAGAAATATTCACGCTGATTCACGTCGAATCACAAACAGCTATCATATGTTGATTACCTCCACTTAACCATTTATCGGTTCTCTTCTAATTAAATTCATATATAGCATGGCAACACTGTTTTCGCACAGGATAATTCAAAATGTGGAAGATAAATCTATGTTACAGGGGCACCTTGACTTCATTCCAAAACTATGTGAAGATTGGCAGCTCGGCAGAAAAATGTGTAACAATGTGCATGATCCACTCTCGGATCCATAACTTAAGCCAAAATCCCTACCATTAGTGCCGTGATATTAGACTTTGCAAGTCAATACGTATATTTAAATAATAGGTTTCCTATAATAATAATGTCCTTTTCAATAGTATTAAATCGTTTAAGATGTAAATTCAAGTTGTAGTGGGGTCAACCGATAGGACACTGCGGCTGTGTAACGACGTGCTCAGGGGTAATCAAAGCAGCAAGAAAAAGGTGACTAATTACTGATTTTGTTTCCGTCCGTTGATTGAGTACTGTCACTGTGGAATTTGCACGAGAAGGGTCTGATCTTGGAGTGCGTACAACGCAGAGTGATTCGTGTCCTCAAGGGAGACAACAAGTATGATAATAGTGTATCAGAGAGAATCGAAACGTCTGTCTGGAAAACTCTTAACGATAGAAGAAGCGAGTATGATCATACAAATTAGTGAAAATTTTAATTAATTTACAAGATGAAATACGCGACATCGTAACTCTCGTTCGAAGCGAACGCGATTTTCGTACGCAGATGGATAGTGATTAAGCGAGAATAGTGGGAGAACGTATGTCTATCATTGCTCTCTTTTTCCGGGTAGTTTAAGATACGAAAGCCAGGTAGTCAATTAGGAAGTTGGGTATTTACACACCCTGCCATACGCTATTTGGCGGATTTGGTGGATACTGGGTATTGATTTTATTGAATTGTTGCTACATTTCAAACAAGACGAGAGAAAGAAATTCACGCTTAAAAATGGGCTTTTAATCGATTTAAGACAAAGACAGGTGCTGTAAAAATTTGAAGTAGTTAAGCTACGTAACCTCAAGCAAATTGTGAAAGAAATTTTCTGGAATACCATTACCATAAAAATGAGAACTCCTTTAATAGTTTTTTCGGAGAAGTTTGTTGAGTAATATGTTAGAGAAACAATAAGTTAAAGAGGGGGCATAGACCCGAGGCCCCTGAAAGTTATCCCACCAATATTTACAAAGTTTTCTAAACGAATTTCAATAGAGGTTTGATTTGGTCTTTTAAACCACTACTACTACAACGAATTTCAATATTTATACAATTTGCGTAAAAATTGTTATGATAAAATACTTATTTGAATAATATAACAAAACAATAATTGACTAATTTGTGGAGACCTTCCTTCTTCTTTAGTGTTCAATCTCTCGTTTGGTTTGCAGCAACTCGCCATTCCTCATTTATCTGCCTTCTTCTTCATTTCTGTGTAGCTTTTACATCCAACGCCCTTCATTATCTGACTCAGATACTGCAGACGTGGCCTTCCTTTCTTTCTCTTTCCCTTAACTTTTCCTTCCATTATTAATTTCAAGATTCCTTCGTGTCTCAGTAAGTGTCCAACAAACTTAACTCGTCTCTGAACTACTGTTTGCCCTAAGCTGTGTTTTTCCTCTATCCTTTGCAGAACCTCCTCATTCGTCACCCTCTCTGCCCATTTAATCCTTAGCATGCGCCTATAACACCAGATTTCAAATGAATTAACTCTACTTTTCTCTTCTACAGCCAAGTCTCACACCCGTAAAACATCACACTCAAGACACAGGTTTTAAGGAGCCTCTTTCTTATTTGTAGACTGTTGGCTCGGGACGTAAACAGCTTTATTTTTTTAGGCGTATTTAGCTTAATTAATCCTGCTTCTGACTTCGTTCCTGCCTCGCCCATCCCTATTTCCCAGGTATACATAGGAATCTACTTGTTTGAAACACTTATTGCCAACCGCAATCTGCGCTTTCGCCTTTCCCTCCTTGTCACATACCATCATCTTCGTTTTGTTGGTATTAATTTTCATGTTGTACCTTATTCCCATGATGTCATTCATCTTTTCTATCATTCTTTGGAGGTCTTCTTCCTTCTCCGATAGGACAACAATACCGTCTGCAAATCTTAGCAAGTCTATTCTTTTGCCATGTATTCTCACGCCCGTTTTAGTAAGGTGATTAAAATTAAAAGTTTGATTAATAGGCAATCTCAAAGGTGATTAAAAGGTAGGATAACCCTACTATTAAGTACAAATACCTCCCAAAGGAAAAAAAATTTTAAATATACAGCGATAACGAGTAATCTAATTTAAACTAAATGTGAATAAGTTGCACTAAATATCGCCATAATTAATAAATGATAACGAGCGATTTTATTTTTGTTTGCCCATTAGACAAAGTAAGAGCTCAATATATTAACTTAGTAATTTGAGATGTCCGTGAACAAATTGAGCGAAAGGAATGCAGCATTTCATATGACATTGCACGAACGACCTGACGTTGAAAGTAACGTAATTACGAAGCGCATGACTTCACCCAATCACCTTCATGGAAAATGCGCAGACCTCACAGATTGTGAATGAAGAAAGGGATTAACGGGACGAACTGGGTTCGATTTCACAAGAAAAGGACCGAAAGCAGCAAAACCGGAAGAAGCAGGTGTTCTGCACTGCACAAGGACGACAAATACTTGTCCCCAAATTGTCCGTAAAATAATCTAAGGAGAAAATTGATTCGCATGCAGCACATAAATATATTGAAATGTAGATCCTTATCAAGATAAAATAACACCATCCAAGAGAACACGTCAAATTCAGCGGGAAATCCAATCAAGTCGTGGCTCTTGCTGTTTTGATACTTTTTACCTTTGAATGGTGTAATCATTCACAAGTAGAATTCTGAAGAGATGTCCATTTAGAGTCAAAGAAATAGCATACTTTTCCCTCGTTCGGCCTAGTCTCGAATTCTATTTGGGATCCACATGAAATGGCGTAATGGCGTCTCATGTCAGATTTAGAGATGGTCCAACGTATAGCTGATCGTTTCCTCGGCGGAGACTTCAGATTCGACAGTTGCGTTACGGCTATGATAAAATCCCTCGCGTGGAACTCGCTCCATCGAGAAGATCTTATTACCGGCGAAAGCTTTTTGAAAAATTCATCGATTCAGAATTTTTAGAAGAAGTTGAAGACATTGTAATTCCAGTAAACAACGAGTGCGATCTCCGAGAGGCGACGCCCTAGCGATACAAGGAAGTAATCGCCAAAACTGATAGTTACTTCTGGTCGTTCTTCTCGCTGAGCATTAGAGAAGTAAACAGGATGGATTAGGTTGGGTCTTTGGTGTTGATACACCCCTGCCATGAGCCACTGGCGGTTTGTGTGGTATCTAAAAGCATTAAGAGGTTTAGAATGTCAATTATGTATTTCGCTGACTTTCTCATTATACGTCATCACTTTTCTTACCTGATCCTAGCTTCTATTTCCCTTGCTTCCAAGGATTCACTACCTGCATCAGAAAACAATTCAACGTTTGCTGTTTTACCTTAACATTTTTTTACGAAATGTCGGAGAATTTTAGCTTTAAGCCTGGAAAAGCGTCGTTAGTCGTTAATGGTTTCGCCGGAGAGTTATTGGACGGGAGTAAACATAATTTTCTCACGGACATCCGTGACCGCCTTCGTCGATGCTCACTTGACTGTCCTTCCGCAAGAGAGCGCTCGATTCGTATTCAGCGACGGGAAGAGAATCCGTTATAAAAGAGGGGAGAAGACGCTGTGGGTTACAACTCGATGTGGCGAGTTAAAGCAGTCTGCACGGGTTAAAGGGTGTTCGTTTGCAGGCACATCGATTGTTTTGGTGTAGGTCAATGCCGGGGAAAACCCCTCACTGCGTGGGCGATCACACGAGCGGTGCTTAAGACGGCATTTCTGCGAGATAGCGTCAATCGCTAACCTCCATACTACGCTACGAAAGACTTCTACAGAGTTTTGAAGCAGACTTATGGGCATCAAAAACAGCTCAATCAACTGAGATTCGATATTTATATTCAAGTTTAAGAGCTCGCGGTTTCGGTTTTAACGTGTTCGTTTGCATCTTTCGATAGTCGGAGGTTCATGAACCTCATTTAAAGCTAGTTTCTTCGTTTTCTGAGCCTCTCACTTTACGTGGCCGACTTTGATTCTCCCTTAGCAACTTCGAATCCTGTCGTCTTCCATCGAGTTCATATCAATTAAGACTCTTAGTTCACAAACCCGCGCAATTTACAATGAAAGGTGAACATTTTGAACTCTTAATCGTCACCCATAAGTTGAGGTCCACAAATCGATGTAGATGAACTCCTAAACTCGTCTATGAGTTGAATTTTAATTAAAAATTTCGGCGAAAATATTTTAAGTCGGCTAATGTAAAAGATCTAATTTGATTGTGAGCAAAAAGAAAAAAAATATCTTTTGTACATAATAATAGTCGATACATTGAAATTGATAACCACTGCAATAGGTTAAAATGGAAAATAAACGAACGCNTCAGCAATAGACAAGATACCAACTTTCAAACAGATTTTAATAGGTTAAAATGGAAAATAAACGAACGCTAGCAAAAGGATATTTAATGTACAAAATTCAGGAATCAAAAAATGAATGAGATCGATATATAATATAAATTCTCATAAAGTATTGAGGAAAAATCTGGTGAATTTCGAGGAATTTCTGAGTGAACTCCTTACTCTTGGGATGTTCAAATATTTACTGAGATAGAAACATCTACATAAGTACCCTGCAAGCCGCCTTTCGGCGTGTGGCAGTGGAAACGTAGAGAAATAGAAGAAATGTGATTTCTGTTGCAGTATTTTTTACAAATGACACAAATTATAATAATTCACATGCTGATCAGGACATAATCCACTGCTCTCCTGTAACAGCTATTATATCCTATATCCTCTATTTTCCTATCAACCTCTCAAAAACCATTTGTTTGTACTCTAAAGTAAAGAATTAATCAATGAAGATTAGATATCTTTTAGATGTCTACCAAAAGCTGAATTTTTCATATTCGTGTATCGTTTTGCGTCGTTAATTTATTAATCCTGCTTCTGACTTCGTTCCTGCCTCGCCCATCTCTATTTCCCAGGTATACATAGGAATCTACTTGTTTGAAACACTTATTGCCAACCGCAATCTGCGCTTTCGCCTTTCCCTCCTTNTCTTTAAAAATCATCAAAACCTCTAAAAAACAAGCTATACTCAACTTTTTTCCACCTTTTTATGGACTAGAGTAAAATAAACATTTTTCATAAGATAAATCTTTTTAAAAGACGAAAGTGGGGATGATGTTAATGAATGTATGTACTCGTAATTATCAATAACCACAATGAAAATAGCCTTTAAAGCATTAAAACGAAAGAAAAGAAGTTGCATCTGAGATGTGAAGATTTTACAGAAGTGATTCAACGACAAATTGAAGAGAAAACGGCAGAAATGAAAAAGTTCGAACGATTATGTTTAAGAGGCATTAAGGATGAGAAATTGAAACAAGTTGATTCATATTATCCATAAATGAAGAGCGAATTTGTAGTCCTTGTAATCGATGCGATTTGTCACAATTTCGATGAAATTCCGCAAGAATGAGAAGAGTAACGGAACCTTTAGATGCTGCTTCCCATTAAAATGGTGTTGGAAGACCGCAATGCATGTCGGACAGGAAAAGAGGAAAGTGCAGCTAGCGGCAGGAGCAAAAACAGAGATTCACATTCAGTTAAACACGCATAAAGCCGGGGTTAGTGGAGTAGAATTAGCGTTTCCATTATTTCACAAGCCTACCTGTACCTCAAATCACCCATCTGTAGGCCACCACTCACTTTTACCATCGAAGTCAGAATCAAACAAGAAAAAGCGACTCCAAAACCCCGCATTCGATATCAGCTGAGAACAGAACGAAACATAGGCGCTAAAAAATAATGAAAGATACTCTAAATCCAAAAAATTAATGTATGACATACAAATTCAGAGACCAAAGCTGAATTTCTCGAAGTCATGCGAGCTTCGCCAGAAATTTTTCTCCTTTCACGTAAATAACCAAAAAGATATGTTCTATTTGCCTTCCGATTTTTTTAGCGAGCAAATGCCCATGTAATCAATATTTACAGTTTTATTGTGAGATCGCAAATCAATTTTCGTAACTCCAAAGTAATCTTTACATTCAATTCTATTTTTGAAGTATTTCCACGCCACCTTAATGCCGCTGGTAGAGCTAATATGGCGATAAATCGATATTGGACTGAGGTTATAACTTCGAGAGGAAAAGACCTAAAACGATAATGCACTTAACCCTCGATTGGTTCCACGAGAGCCGTTCAAATCGTACTCTTTGGAAGTCCCACTGAATTCAAATTCTGAGAGTAAAAAAGGCCTACACATACGAGAATTCATTGGCGAAAGCGAAAAACATATTTCATGTGTCGCCATGCCTTTCTTATTCAGCCACTTAGAAGACTCAGTTAAAGATCATCCAAATTTTGTAAATTGTGTTGTAATACTTGTTTTGACGTATGCAGTTTAATTTAGGTAAATGGCAACCACCACGCTTTACGATCGAATGTAATACATGTAATATTATTGTAGTTCCTCAAAATATCATAGTACTACGAGTATAACGTAGGCATCGTAGTTTTATCCTGTAGATATATGCATATGTATACAATGTAGATTTTTCTATTTTCCCTACTTTTGTCCTACATCTGAATCTTTTCAATCCGAATATTGATTTTCTATTACACAATGGGTTTTATATTTTTCATTTTATTTTAAACCTTCACTGTGGTTTATTCCGCAACTTTGACTACTTCGTCGTCAATCAATGTTAAAAAGATTTCTTCCGGCATCCTATTCTTTACTTTCGTAATTTCTTGTGAAATGTATTTCAACTTAAGCCGAAGTTAGGAGGGCCACTCGGATTGCCAGATAAGGATCGATCTAATGTCGACGAAATGAATGGAAACTACGAGAATAAACATATATTCAGATTGGAACAACTGACGAAAATCATAGGTAATCGGATGCATTATTCAATTACGATTAACTTTCTGGTATATTCATATTTTATTTCCCTTCGTCGAATACCGTAATCATTCAACTATGAGACAAGGCGAAAAAATACGTTTCAGCATACTAGACATAGAGTATTTGAAAACGGTCAAGTGGGTAGCGCGTTCGCCTTTGGTGAGAATGGTCTCGGGTTCGATTCCCGGTGGGAGCCTATGTACGACATGTCCTCAACTGTCGAAGCACAGAATGCCATTAAGAATACTGTCTACAAACCATGCTATATTCTTTATAAAATGAAAACTTTTTTGATAAATCAAAATTATTCAGTAAGGGATTTGTTTAATTAATTAAGTTATCATGTCTTTTAAACAATCAGCAATAGACAAGATACCAACTTTCAAACAGATTTTTGCTATATTCTGCTGATTGTATGTACTAAAAGTCAATACATAATTTCTGCAAATGTATCAATAAACGCTTCAATTTTCTACTCTATTCCATCGACAGGAGATAATTGCCAATCTGAGTAGTATTTATGCACGCGTAAGAATATCCCAATTAGTAAAATATACTTCAATAACGTTTAAAATTATTTGCTTTGAAAATAAAAGATGAAGAACGACAGATTTGCTGGACAATTTCCGCAACGAGAACCATAAGAAACTTAGATAACCTTTACAAAAGCGCAAACGTTTTTCTTTTTTTTGCTTCGCTTCCTTTGGGACCAACATTTACTCCCCGTTTCTTCCCTCGTTAGATGTTTGGCTACACGGAAGTCCAGCTGAAAAGATAAGGGTTCGAGAGCAGAAGCGTCATCGCCACGTTTTTCTTTCGTCGTTTGCTGCGAAGGCCTCTTGTGAATGAACTGACTAATGGCAATTGGCGACCGAAGCAGCTCCCTGTCTCTCGGATTTGCTATTTACGAGCAGTAGACGGCTAAAAGGAAGATGTTAGTATGTTTAACGTACGAATTCTTCGAGAGGAACCTATTACGTAACGCGTTTGAAAGAGTTGCGGAAATATTACAGAAGTGAGAGGAAACGAAAGCCTTCAATTTGAATGGTCAGATGGTTGAGAAAGGACAAAGTGGCCCTGTATCCTGGCGATGATACTCATCTAATTCCATTCGGTTTTTACAAAGATTTTCATAAATAAATAAATAATTTTGTCTTTCCCTAAAGCAGGCGGACTCTCCAAGGAGGCGGGGCAGTGCCAAAAGGGAGGGCATTCAATTCAATTTCCTATTGAACTGATCTCCAATTAAAGTTTTAAATACCATTTTGTAATGATAAATGCAGTACATGTATAGTGATCGTGGGTTAACTTCATAATCTGATGTCAGTTCATACTCCCCGTCAGATCCCGGACCAGTTGCTATAACTACCAAGTCACAAAGGCGATCGCCCCTTTCGCACACCCTCCGTGGATCCGCCAATGCTCTGAAGAAATTAACAACTTTTAGAGTGAAATGAAGCCGTTTTAAACATGCTGAAATAGAATATTCCTAAAGAATGGTAAAAGAAGTGAGATTCAATGGATCCAATCATGAAATTAGAGCTTCAATTGAAAACGAATTGATAAAATAAGGTCTTTATTAAGGCGAGATTGAGACTAAAAAGTATCTTCTTCCACCTAACCGGTCTTCAATGTTATTATTAAAACATGAATAAATTTGTAAATGGAAATAGAGAGAAAAACTTAAGAAGAATTTGAGGATGTAAAAAGTGTTAACTTAGGAAAAAATCTCCACAGCAGGAAAACACCCACAGAGAAGGGGGGTGTGAAAAACCTGCGCAAACCTACTGATAGTACAAGCTAAAAGATGTGTAGGAAACTGTGTGTATAAAAATCACTTGAGCAGTACTGTAACAATAATTCACTAAAACTAATTCACTAAAGCAAATATATAAAAATAGCATGTCAAACAAAACATCCTAACATTAAATTCTTAAAAAATTTAAGTAATAATGTACAATAGAAATATTACTGAAGAAGCATTAGGAAATTAAAAGCACTACAGACAAGTGTAAAGAAATGTTGCTCAGTTGCAATACGTCAAACAAACGAAAGACAAAAAGGGTGCATGAAAGGGTCTAATAAACTGAAATCAGGATTAAGAAGACTACAACGACATGAGTGTCATAAAATGTCCACTAATACATATTCCGTTATCTCCATCCTTCCTTACATTAGTATTATAGTTTTTCGTGTGATTAAATTATATATTTACTTGTCGCATTCTATATCGCGTTTCTCATTAAAGGAAATTATTAATGACCACAAATGAAGGAAATGCAACATGAAAATAAATGAACGATTAAGTTTGTATGCTATACCTGCACTGAAAGGAAATAAAATTTGAAAGATGCCTCATACGTTAGAGGCTAATAATTATAATAATAATAATAAATAAAATGTATAATACCTAGGGAAAGAGAAGCAAAGGAAAATACAATCAGGATCGGAGGTTTCAAAAAATTCGTTGCAAAGCTGATATTTAATTTAGTCTCTATTTACATGCGAAAGATTGGAATACTAAATAAGACTGGAATACTTGGAATACTTTGGAATAAAAACCTTCACACTACATGAATAGTTTCTTTGAGCTGAGACAATTTCTGTAGAAGAAAACTATATTTTAGATTCTTACAGCAATCAAAAAGAAAGGATAAAAAGGAAACTAGGAAATAGAGTACCAACTTGACAAGCAGGTTCCTAATTATTTTGATGTTCTAGAATGAAGCTAATAATTACGTTTCCGCAGAGCCAATACTAATTCATTTTTATCATTTTACTAATATGAGGACTGTAGACGAAATAAACTTCCATTAATCAATGACGTTCCCTTGCATTTTTCACCTTTGGCTGCAGGAAGAGAATCAATCGAAAAAATAGCAAAATAATGGAAACCTTTATGGCCGAATTACGAGTGAATCGATTAAATATATCAAAATACATTAAATAAATAACAAAGTAGTCAGTACTTCGACAAGTTTTGGTCGAAATAAACTTCACAGATTCAGGCGAGGTGTTGTGGTAATCCATAATGGAAAGGAACTATGAAAGATTTGTACTTTTACCACAAAATTTTTATTTTAACAAAAAACAACCACTACACGACCGGTTTCAAAGATTAATCTTCATCTTCTGGTGAAGAAACTCTAAATACAAACACTTAAATACTAGCTAGTAGAGGAAACGGAAGGGGGAGGTGAANAATGCAAATCTTTAACTTTTATATATAAAGAAGAGAGGCGTTTTACACACTTTTTCCACAACAATTGTTTTTAAAAAAGATTAAATCAGCTGTAAATTTATATACTTTTTCTTTGCTAATATTTTATCTTTAGCTTGAATTCCGCCTACAGCATAGTGTTAGTAAAATAACGATGAGCAAATGGAGAAGACGAAGACTTAACCCTCTTTTAAACCGCTACTTTTTCTTCAAAAGGTTTAATCAAGGAAACGCACGGAATTCTTAATTTGACAGATGAAAGGTCAACCGGAATTAAGAAGAAGCGAATCTTTCGTATAATCCACCAGAAAAAAGGAAGGAAAGAGAAGTTTAAAGGATACGTCATCAAAAAGTTCCTTGAACGAAATGCCATAAAAGAGCAGAAGATAGTCATTAAAATCTTTCTTTTTTTATTTCCACTGAAAAGAAAGGCGAAGGGGTTAATTATTAACGTCAAACAAAAAGAAAGGACAAGACTTAGCAAAGAATCTAACTGGAAAAACAAAGTAGTCAACGCTTCTTGAGAGAAGTTAAATGAGAAGGCAAAGCGATCGCTCTGTTGATTCGGAAAATCATTTTGTGCACAAAATTAACGTTTTTCTAAGTGAATTTAGATTAATAACATCAGATCAATGACTAAGAGTAATATTTGATTCGATATTGGAAAGGAAATTACTGATTCTTTCTAAAAGACCCCTTCCACGATGTTGAATTGCTGCTAAATCCTTTTTTTGCTGCCTCTCTGTGGATAATCTTTGAGCATAATCTTTTCAGAAATCAAGCATCACACTGTTGTAACAGAGGCAAGAATTATGCAATGAAATAGTTAAATCTTCATAAGGCCTTATTTTTGGAGAATATTTATGATGGGAGCTTTATTCAGAAACAATCAGTATTCTCAAGAAATACAAACATTCAGGAGCAGCGAGGAGGAATCTATTATCAGACTTGCGTCTCTGAGTACCATAAGAAGGCGCATCACTACACATAATTATGAGCAATTTGGACGCTAGAATTAGTGACGTGGGTGACGATGTCACAAGATAACACGGATTGGGAGAGAGACATGAACGAGGTCATCGCCTCTTAGTGTTCGCAGAGCGTATCAGTTTGTATTACAAACTCGTTCTTCAAGAATCATCCTAACAGTAAGTGCACAGATGACCCGGTGGAATAAAAAAATTAAATAGTATTCATATTGACAATATTATCATCACCGATTTCCTTTGGGAGGACCGTGCGCACAAAATATGATTCCTTTGTTCCCTATTTTTGCTTCTTTATTGAAATATACCTCTCTAAGCTACCTTTTCCTTAGCACCGCTCTTCCCAAGTCCCTTCACTCACATATTTGACTACTTTGGCAGTTTGCTATTTTCCTTTGAACTATACCTATCAGTTTTCCAATTCTTAGAAGTACACCAGTTTTATTTCCTCAACCGCTTAATGTTTTTTTTTTTCTTTTCCATGCCCACTTAAACTCTCAAATTCCCAGGATCCCCTATTCATTCTTAAATGCGCTACTAAATTAAAAGTATATTTATTTACCGCCAACATTAAATTCAATATTCCAAACCCCGAGGTTAGGTGGAAAAAAAGCCCAATTGGTCCTAACCTAAGGGTCTACCGATCTATCTATTTCGTCGATATATTTATTTACACAGAATATTTTGAATTTCCAAATTCCTTTGAAACGTAAATCACTCACGTTCCTCGACAAAACTGCCAAACTCCAACTAAATAGCGAAAGTTGACGAAAGGGAAGGGTAACCATACTTCCGATGATTGAACCTTCCTTATCTCCGAAAAATAACTAAACATTTTCACCTGAATGATTATAATTTCCCCATTCAACCAATTTTCAGGCATAATAACGAAGCGCCTTTTTCAAAACAACGTTCCAAATAAAGAAAACGGTGAATAAAAAGACATTACAAGAAATTATTTCATTAAAATCCGTAATAATTTGCACGGAAGCAGTAATGAAAATGAAGAATATATGGATATCTGTGTTTTGGTTATTACACAAACCTCTCCTTCGCAAAATAAACATTACACACACAGTTGAGAAACCAAAATGCTATGCTTACTATCTACAACACTATTATGTACTATTACGAATATCTATTCTATGAACCCTTCCGTAGATCATCATAGTGAAAGCAGAAAGAGATATAAGTTGCTCCTTGAAGCGGTACAGATGGAACACATTCGTATAACACGGTTCGTTTATAAATATTAATAGGATATTAATTACAGCCATAAACTCAACCATTCGAAGAGCTAAAGGAATTCCTTCGTTCGAAACCGATTCTCGAATCCATTTCATTAAACTTTCTGGAAATACAAAGGGAATTTCTTACTTTGCTGCGGATTTATTGATGAAGTTTGCACGTAATAAATGCCAAACGTCGATTCTATAATAATAGATTATTTGGTCGATTATGTGGTCTTCCACCTAGATAACCTCCACAATTACATATACCGTTTCTATTCCGCAGTGCTTTTCCGCAACACACCATAAACTCTCTCGAGAGCTCTCAGACACCGATATCATGATGATATGCTAATTTTCGCTCAAAACTTATCTCTACCAAAGTAAGACAAATCTTCATCTCAAAGATGGAATGGGCGAATTGATGGTTTCGACCTGGTTCATATACGATTCTAATTAATTGCCGTCCAATTCATTATTTTAAATACGGGCGAAACAGGAAAGCAATAAGATGAGGTCTTGAGTGTACATTAGGCGTCTGCGTTTATTATTCTAGCTAATTCGGAGGCAATTTCTTATCGGGGAAATGATCTTGCGCTCTTCATCCAATTTATAATCGATTTTTCAAAGAAGAAAAGTATTCCATCGTTTGGTTAATGCTAACTAATGAATCCCGGCCTCAATAAAAAAGTGATGCTATCTTGGTTTGCGAGTGTTTTGCTAGACGAGCAAACATTTTTAATAACTTTTGACTTGATATTCGATCGAGGTCTTGCAATACTTTGAGTGCATATGTTACGTCTGCCGAGCGTCCCACGACCACCACTTCCCTAATAATCATTTTTATTTTGGAACGAATCATGATCATCTGGGTTTCCATTATTTCTTATATTATTATTATAAGGAATATTTCCTTCTTTATAAGGAAATCGCTTTGATAACGAGTGCTTCGGATTACGAGCACGTTTCCGGAACGAATTCTACTTACAACCAAAGGTTTGACAGTACTTCCTTGCCTAATTCTGCATCCCAGAAGCAGCCCAGTTTGAGATATCAATGCACCAATGTTCCCCAACAGGCGTACAATAAGAAAACTATTAGTGTGCCGCATAAAATAAAAAAGTACTATAATATCTCTATTTAGACATACTTCGTAATTTAATGGGTTTCGCAGCACAACTGTTAAAATACTTCCATTCCACCCAAATCGCTCTCTTCTTTAAAGATTGGAACTCCTACCGAAGCAAAAAACCGTTTTATTGTATACTTTGAGTCAATATGTGTGCGTTGATTACTTAAATGTTATGTTCGTCGTACACTTACGATCTATCCTCGATATTCCTCCTCGTGAAATAACTGCACGAAAATAGTCTTTCAAAAATTCGATCTACTTATATGGAAGAGGGGCTGCATTAATTGAAAGGTCTTCTGATGAAAATACCAGTTGCCCTTCAGGTAGGACAGCCGAGGCCTAGGTGAGTAAATGAGCGATGCTGAGCGCGTAATAACGATCGGGAAACGGGCGTAGGTAAAACAAATGAATCCGGCGGATGCGTATCAGTGATCTACTTCTAGTTCGAGAGGTGCGGAATTGGCTACGCGTTCACAAAGGTAACGGAGTCTGTAGTGTTGTGTCACCGGTAACCTTCGAGAGGCGGTCGATCCGTCAATTCCACTGCCAAGTGCAGATGAGCTCAGTTTAGACGAATGAGGAGAATACTGAATGACGTGATTAACAGCACAGAGGAAAGAGGAGCTCTGATCAATGAAGAAGATAATAACTGATCAAACAGCAGACACGTTTTCTACTACGACACGAAAAGTTTTCTTAGGATGGACTCACTCCGTAGGTAGTAAAGGTTTCTTTGGATAAACTTCCTTCGTAACTTAATGAATGAATAAGATTTTTACATTCATAATTAGACCGTCGGGAAACACAGTCTCATCCGGTCTTTCAACTGTCTATCACATCCACCGATGGAGGTTTCAGTTGATGATCCACTTGTCGAAATTGCTCACTTACGAAATTATTATCTTAACTTCCATTCATGTTGTCTGATTTCTTCCGCAACATTAAACCAAAATTAATATTATTCAGCAAATGTTTAGGCTGATTATATAATACCTCACAGGCAAGGTGGTCAGATTAAAATCTTCGATTCGCGAACAATATGAACATATTTATGGTAAGAAATAGGGGAATGCATCACCGAAGTTGGGAACTGTCTCATTTCTCTTATATGACGATCAATATAATAGGTATTCAAAGCTGTTATTCGGATCTTTGAGGGTCATTTTATCATAATATTTACCTGCGGCCAATATTCTAATAAAATCATAAACATTTGGAATCACATTTCTTTTGTGTTTACATTACTCTAACTTGGTGTCATTCACAGTAAGGGCAATATTCAAAATTTATTCATTCGGTATAGATAAAAACGAATTGTGTATACTAAAAACCAATAGAGGAAACTTTTGTTCCCTATTTAAGATTCACGAAAGGGGTATTTTAAGCGTACAATAAGTAAGATTATTTTACTCTTAAGTGGGTAAGTCTGGCCACTCAACTCATAAACCTCCACATCACGATATTTATTCAAATGTTTAGAAATAACCGAACCTTGGAATGGAATATTTAAATACAAAGAACAGCAGCCGATTCAGAACGTTTCAAGAAACGTGAGTGTGAAAACCAGAATAAAATATTGAGTGGAACATTGATAATTTTACTCGGCAAAGAACCGCAGTTTAACCCGAAAATAGTATTCTCTGTGGAAATTTCAAAATAATTGGTGACTGCAGGCTAGGCTAGGCTAGGTGCTAGGCAGTAAAAGAGCTCCGAAGATTCGAGAATCAACGATCTGAAAATCAACGCCAAGAGCTTCTTTTTTTAATGGGAATGCCTTCGCTCAACCATGGACTCGAATGATTTGGGAACAGCCACGCTCTGATATCGCACTTTAATTTTGGTAACAACAAATGGAGATCATTCGCAGAATCAAATTTGGAAGCACTTTCCCAGATCGCGACCTCATAGCAAACTCCCATTCTAATAATGGCAGACGGGAAGCGAAAATCACGAAAACGTACGAAATATATTCTAAGAAACGAAGATAACGAAATACTTCGAAAAACATTTTCTGCTTCAACGGAAGTGGCGATAGAAGAATAATATAAATTGGAGATGTATTTAATGAAACGCTTCCTTGCCTTCGTAGCTAATTAACACGGCTCGAAAATAATTTTATTCTTTCTGATGAAAGCAATTAATGAAGAGAACCTTTTTGGAACAAGTCTTGTACTCCTCTTTCTTCCAGGAAATATCCGATAAGTGCTTCCCTCAATTTCGCCAGCGACCTCACCAACACGTATGTCTACAATATATAACTCCTCCAGACGGGAAAGGTCGTGAAATGGAACGAATTCTCGTGGGTAACTGAAAAGGCATCGTTCCTCCAAAGTGAAGCTCTACGCTATCGAACTGATCTTAGCAATGTATGCACGAAGATGGGTATCTCCTTGGATAGAGGTGCGTTGGGAAGAAGAGGAAATATGCGCGATGCACCAGAAACACCGATATTAGCGGAAACGGTGCTTCGGATACAAATGGAGCACCGGTTGACTTCCACATCAATTTACCTGGATCTCTGGTCCTCTCCCGGTCACCGCGTCGACCCTTGCCCCATGTCTCCAGCCACTCTGCCTCCTTCCCGCCTCCGGTGGGGCAGTTTATCGGCTCCTCGTAGCACGAGTGGGTGACGCCGACGCCCACCTCCACCCACGGGAGGCGGTGGGGAGGGTCCGCCACTCGCCCATCGCACACCCCCACCTCCCGAGACCTACTCTCGACACTTTTCCACCTCTAACCCCCAACTCTCTCTTTCGACACCACTTGCGTTAACCCTCTCAGGAAGAGGGTGCGAAATGAGTAAACGACAACGAAAGAGAGAATGAACGGCCGCACACTGTGCCCGCCGAGGCGGCTCTGCTGAGCTGCAATTCCGCGCTGCCCTCCCGAAGAGAGGGGAGGGGAAAGCTCTCTCTCAGTTGCCGTCTTTCGCCTGTAGGGGCGGTAGCGTCGCGAGGGTCGGCCCCTGCAGATCAATAGAAGGGGCCCCTTTGCCGATGATCAATCAGATGGTGGAGGAAACGCCGAGGAAGGCTTATTAATCTCTCCTTTGGTCCGTTCGAAAGCGAGTGAAAAGGGTTGCTTGGCGTGCCTTTCGTGAGTCGGGATGTGAATGAGGGGTTGTGCAAAGCGGTTCCGAAAGACAGGGTCGGCAGAGTCCTCTTGGAGCAGAATTGACTCGTCCGAATACATAGGATAATCGCTTATCAATTCCGTGTCCGCATCAGCTCATTTTTCGCTCCGACGAGCAATTCACATACACACGTGCCATTGGATGGAATCGAAAAATTCCTCTCTAACATCTGAATATCGGCAATGTAATTCTTACGAAGAATTGGGGTTTTTCTTTTTTCAAGGATTACCCAGCAAATTCGTTCCTGAAGGAAAAGGATTACAGTCCTCAATGTACCTGTGAAAGACGGCTTCGTCGCGTTCTTCCAACAAAAGACACTTTATCGGAATAATAGGCGTGAAATTTATCTTCTATTCGTAAGGTGTAATGATCTCTCAAAAACCCAACAGTTTCGTTCAAAAAACTCATTAGATGACTATACATGATGTATGATGATAGAGACTAAAGAGTAATTTCATCGGTTTCTTAAAAATACTAGCATTCGAAAATGGAGTCTGAAGAGGGTGTGAACAATGGAAAAATTATCTTCACATTCACGTGTTTACATTCACGTACATTAAAGTAAATTAAAAATTAATTCGGTGATTTTCAATCAGTAGAAAATATTAAAAACTCTTTGAACAGTGTTGGCCTGAAACTTTATCGTTTGGTGGCGCTCCTTGAAAAAATCTTCTGATTGACGTATCACCGATATTTAATATTTGCAGAAAATCATTTGGTTTGGGGAACAAAATTGTAAAGCAAAAAGGTAACAACGAGCGATAAAAGAGATGTTATAAATATTAAAATTGAAAACGAGATATATTTGATTCTAGATATTCGATAACTGAAATTAGTAAATTACCATAAAAACAAATTAGACGTTTTTTATTGATTGAAACACTTTAACTCTGTGCCTTAGGCCGAATAGTGTTTGATTCGGCCTAAGACACAGAGATATTAAGAGAGCTTGAAATATAGTAGATATTTTAGATTATTGAGGAGAGAAAGACCCTAGTCCTAAACCTTCTAGGCCTAATGCTAAAACCTGCCATCGTCCATAGGCATGCGTAGTGTTCGTCCATTAACAAGGCTGAGATAAAAGTAAATGAAAGATAAATTTTCCTCTATCTTTTACCAAAAAAGTGAAAAATATTCCATTCCTCTAGATATTGTAAATAGAGGTAGGACCGCGAATTTTCAAAGGAACAGGGGAACGCTCTCGAAGTCGCGCAAACAAATGCTACGTTAATAAAGTCGAAGTTACGGAAACAAAAGTTGACTTGGTATGAGAATCCTTCCTTAGGAGGGACAATACAAAAGTTTGATTTGAAATTAGAGATAGCTAAGCTCTCGTAGAAAGCAGTAGATATCATTCGTCGATTCTACTGCGATATTTTGGCCATTTATATAGCCCTAGAAACCATTGCGGAAGTAACATTTATAAATAATTCACTGTCACCGCGAGTGATATTATAGTTTGAGAAAATCTCCAAAAAGCACAGTTTGCAAGAAAATTAACGGTTAGGAAATTCCAACGAGCGTGGCTTAGGGTTCTCAGAGGCTGCCCTATGCAAGTATTGTTCTCAATCCGTATTTCGGCAATTACGTAGCCATCATCTTCAGGAGAGAAGATGGCACCGACTATAGAAGGCTTTAGGCCAAAAGTGATTTGCAACGCGATTCGGCTGTAAAAGAGTACTAAATAGATGAACCATTTGCTACAAGACGAAAGAAGGATGCCAGTATATATTCATCAGAATTTTTATGCCGCCATCGCTGAACTTCATAATATCCAAAACATGCTTAAAACTGTTATTCTAGTGCAAAACAGTACTTCGTAGAGAAAGAGGAAACGCCTTTTACGAGCATCGGCGGTAATAAATCGACTCATTTCTGTATGTCAGTAGAGTCATCAGTCTGAAAGCTGGTTGGACACTCGAACTTCCGCTACCAAATGCAGGGGGAAGTGAAGTAGAAGGAACTGAGGAAGTTGACGAGTTTGTTTGTTCAGAAAGAACGAGATATTTTTGGGAATTAATTTTTAAAAGGTATGGATTAATAAAACAATATTGGGAGGATATCATGAAGATAGAAACACCAAGGAGATAAATTCTTTCTTACGATATGAATTAGGATGTTTGGAATGACCGGCGAACCAAGCGATCGAGACTTAATGAAAGCGTCGTTTTGAGAGTATTTGGACGGAATCAAATCTACCAACGCAACGCTCTCTTCAAACAGTTCGGCATATATTTGGAAAGAAAGGATGGACACGCCAATGCACACACGAGGACAGAAAGCGTTCACCTAGATATTGAAGAGATCGTCTTTGATGCTACGTCGGTATTTGTTTTGTGAGAAGATCGCCAATGCAACATCCTGCCATTAGGTTAATTGCGTCAGAGGAAGGATTTTCTGTTTTTCTGATGGTGAAAAATGGCTGCGGAAAAGGAAATGAGAAAGGGAAAACAATATATTGGACACAAGTCAAGGAATATTTGTGCAGGATTAAAAGGTATTACGCCGGATGGAAAACTAAGAATACATTTTGTTAGGTGGACCGGAAGGGAAAATTTTCTTAATGCAAGTCATAAATGCGACTGTATTTTTTAAATGGAAATATCAACCTTGTATTAGTATCTTAAAAAAGAGGATAATTAGTGACTTAGATAACAAAAATGATAAAAATATATTCATTACCTTCATAATATCGGATTAACCGAGTGCATCCGACAGACTTAAGTATAAAAAAACGATAATAATGCAAGTTAAAAGTACTTGCTACTCGAAAATATTTAACATTTTAAACAGAAAATCTCAGGATTCTCATCGCGAGTGATATGTAACTAAAACTCGCCGTGGAAAACATAGAATTCTATAAATCAAATGATAGGCTCTTAAATCTGGTATTTTGTACTTTATCACATACATTTCAATTTACTGACTTCGTTCATGCAGTGGGTTTTTGGCTGGATTGCTGAATGTGAAAACACGTCAATTTTGTGTATTAGAGATTTGTGTTTGTGAAAAATTATTTCTTGTGTCATGCTATGCTTAGCGTTGCGGTGGTGAAACTTCCAACTGTGTAAATTTTTCTCGGGTTAACACCCAGGTAAGTTCAGGTGACAATGAAGTCGCCAACGTTTCAATGGCTAACTCTGCCATCTTCTTCAGGGCTGCTCTGAAGAAGATGGCAGAGTAACAGGCCGACTAGTAACTAGGATATCCGGGTTCGAGTCTCGGTCCCATCAGATTTTTCCATGCCCGACTGTCCTAAGGATTTCTTCTAGGTGCACTACGTACAAAATCACCCCTTTTCGTTGGATAATAGTTATCTTATTTTATGATCGTTTGTAAAAGAGAGACCAAAAAGATAATTCAACAGTTTTTTCCAGAACATTTCCAAGCGCTATTAATAAAACTATATTGACTAATGAATGTGAGAGGTTACACTCTAAAAGAAAGAACTCAAAATCTGAGTGTAAGACTGTCAAAGAAGGCTGCAAAGCTATGGGAAATATCACCTTTTCCATTAGTAATTACAGATGTTTTTCTGTATTTAAGCTGATATTTATGTGAAGATCTTAGAAATTCACTGTCTATATAATAATAATAATAATGATGTTCTTCTTTTGTTACATCACAGCAGGATTAATGGAATATTGTTCATTTTTCTTTGAATGTAGAATAATTGCCTTCACCCTCCTCAAACCTTATTAAACGCCATGAAAAGCGTCACCCATACAATCAATATCCTGCACTTATTTGATTTTTTCCATTGATTTTGGCATAGTGAGGAAAACAAATGGAAAGCTGACTCCTCCCGTTGCCCACTAGTAAGCCTAAAACCCTCTGGCTGCTAATGGTGGAGCACCCGAGCAACCATCGAGCTGATTTCTCTATGGTCATACATGTGAGATCTTAATTTGCGGGAAATTCTACCACTTACCGCGGTTTCATCGTCCCTTTTTCAATAATGTTCTTTCTGCCTTTAGCTCTCTTCTTCATCAGTTTTAAAATTGAAAAAAGTTGAATATTAAGAATTTATTGGCTAAAGGAAATATATGGGATTTTATTCGCACACGTTGCATATTTCCTGATGAAATAACTCACTCGTATATTTGTGTTTTTGAACCTAATTCTCTTAGAGGTGGCATTTATACGAAGAGTTAGGGAATTTTTCAGGATCGAACTGTTTCCTCTCTCGTTGTGCCATTTTGCGCAGCCATACACAGTCCGAACTAAATTAATTATACCTACATTATCACTCATAAAGAAAAATTTCGGAAATTTACAACAAAATCCTTACAGGTTACAGGAATGGAACATCGCCATTAGATTACACTATTAAGACTATTTTAGTCCCCGAAAAAGGAAACGCGAGCAAATGTGCTAACAACTGAACTATCTCCCTGGTTGGTCCGGAGTGTCAAGCAATCCACATAACCTTACGCCGTAAGGCATCTAGGACAATGATTGCTATTGTTATTTACGATTCCAGTTGGACCTAAATAAAGATATATAAGGATATAATATCCCTTGAATCATAAATTGTGAATGTCAAAAGAATAAGAATTTAAAACAAGGTAAATATCGTAGGAAATCTGTTTGGGTGTAGACAGAGCAAAGGAACAAAAGATGCAACGTTAGCCTACAAACTGATTTCAGAACCAGAGTCAGGTGAAACAGGTCAGAGGTGAATATAATAACTTATCTTAAGTTCATTGATCTATAAACAGCACTTGATAGACTGGAAGATGCTCTTCCAGCAGGTTTTGAAAAAAGACGAATTGACTGGAGAGGTACAAGACTAATTCTCAATTATTATAAGTCGCATAAATTAACATCAATGTACAAAGATAAGAAGTCAAAATAAATAGAGTTGCGTACTCTATCAGCATGCCATTTCAATCTATTCAGAGAAGAATCAACAGAAAAAAGTTAAGGATTAAGGGTATAGGTACATGTAAATGAAAACCCACCCATAGTATCCAGTTTGCAACCGACGTAGTCGTTCTTGCCGACTTAGTAAAGCACATAAACAACATTTAGAGGAGAACTGATTGTATCGAAGTTAAAAATCAGCACTAAGAAAACCAAAATTATGGTATCAGATATACCCATATGCTTGATAAAATAAAACTGGGAGACTCAACCATAGAGAAAACCAGGGAAAGAATTTGCAGCTTAGTCTAACAGTCTATAACTAGAGAATAAGGAAAGACTTCGTATTTTTCCACACAATATATTGTGTGGAAAAATACGAAGTCTTTCCTTATTCTCTAGATGGCTTTCCACAGGGTACGGCCAGAAGTTATTTATAACAGTCTATAACTAATTGAAAGAAAAGTGTAAATGAGATTGAAAGAAGGATAGCCCTAAAAGACTAAAAGAGCATTTAAACTGAAGCGTAATCTCTTAGTTAACTGTCAGTTAAATCATCGAAAAGATTTGTGAAGAGTTTCGTGTGGAGCGAGTTCACTTGTGGTTGTGAAACGTAGATTTTAGATAAATATGAAAAAGACAGGCTCCTGCCGAAATGTATGCACTTTTGGAGGAAAATGTTGAGAAGTTGAGTTGGCATAGTTAGGTTTTACTAATGGCAAATCTTTTCTTTGACGGTTAGCATCAGGTTCGGCATTTATTCCGAATGAAAAAGTAAACGCCGAAATCCTCAAGTTACCGTAAATAATCCGAAAATGTTGAAAAGAAGAGAAAATGAAACAATTCGTGTAAATTGGTTTGTGCGATGAGGAGGTAGATATATGGTTATTGATGAGGTACAAAAGAAACGGGAGGCGATATATACGTCCATATCTCGATGAACGTAAATCACGGAGATATCAACTGACAAAATGCCCAATATCGGCATCATCGTACATCTATAAGAACTCTTTTTATGAATATCATGCATTTACATTTCGATAATGAAAGATCGTTAATAACTCGTAGACACGCAAGCAGTCTCAACTGCCAATGGACTCTGAAGATAAAATATAGATCCGAAACTATATGCCACTCAGCACGCCATTACTGAATATGGAATTTTCAAAGCATGCTTAATACCACTATTCTTATAAGAAAATCTATACATGTGCGAAGCGCCTTTAATTATTACCATCAGTGAATCAATATAAATTGAATATTTTCTGTATCTGTAAAGTCATCAACTTAAATGCTGGTTTAATCCAACCCATCCACTACCACGACTATACATTCTTCCTCATTGGACAGTAGGATTGGAATTCCACCAATGTTACCACCTAACAGTGATTTTGCATTATCATTAATTATATTATAATGTATGATTAAATCTAATATTATTGATTTTTATTGAAGATAATATTATGATGTATTATTGAATGTCAATTTGAAACCCGGACACAGTAAACTTTTCTAAAATGCGACATAATGACGAGTGAAGGATCATTTTACTCTAGAATTTGTAATTTGATCTGATTGATGAACAATTCGATGGGCGCAAAAATGTTTTTGTGGTCGCATTGCAGACCCTCTGCTGGCAGTTTAAGATTGGAGGGAAAATAATAGAAAAGGGGAATTGGTTTAGAGCTGACAGATTTAAGATGTTATGGAATTATTCATTTGATAGAGTGTTATAAAAGAGTAAGCACAGTGAAATATTAATATGACATGGATATAAGTAGGTCCACTTGAGAGGAAAACTGAGGCTAGATGATTAGGAACTCCGTCATATACAAATCTTATCATTGACTAGGATGGCTGAAGCTAGAGTCCAGAAGAAAACCTCGACTTTCTCCCACAGTTCTTTTCAATTATAAACAGTGACTAGTCATACCTTTTCTGTACGATGAACGTCATACACAATCTTTGCGTGAGGTGGAGTCATAATCTTCAAATAGCAAAACACAGAACCGAAATTTATAATAAATCTTTCTATGTTTCTGTATGTAGGCTTTGGAACGCACTACCATCAGATGTTCAGAATTCTCAAATATCACCTGTTTTTAAGAACTGATACTTCACGCTTTATGAATGAAATCTCTACTATCAATGATGAACTCAAATCTTTCCTAACATTGAACTTTTTCCCTTTTGATTAACTTCACTTCCTTACTCATTCTTTCACCCCTCTTTTATCACATTGAAAATTTTTAATGTAACGTCATTGTTTACATTAGGTTTTCCTTTTCTTTCTGAGTGTGTATTATGATCCTGATCAGTAATCAGTCAACGTGACAAATATGGCTAGTAAATATATAATTATAGAAACATCTATTATCTTTAAATTGAATATCTGTACTTTGATCTTAAGTGAATTGACTTCCTTTTTAACCATATTTTTCTTTTCTCCATTAGTAAAAGGTTATATGTAATGCTTAGCCCCAATTTTTTTTCAAAAAATTAAGTCGTATGTAGGTATTTATTTATTTACACGGCGTCGAACACCAAACAAAGGCATTTCGCAGATAAAAACTGTACGCTTGCTAGAGTAATAATCCGGGTAGGAATTCCTACGGAGCGAAAACGCGGTATTGAAGCGTCGTGGAAACGCTTCGCTTAATTAATGTGTGGCGGGAACCAAAAGAAAAGCTCCTTGGCGCAAGAGGGCGGTAAATCACAGGCATCAAATGGAGAGAAAAAATATGGAAAGCACCGAACGTGGTCGAATACTTTTAAGTTACGGAACAATATTGAGCCCTTCAATTCCAGGAATTTGATGGAATGCGTTCTAAAGTATAACCGGAGGAGGAAATAGTGTAGCGTGTCCGTTGGCGAAAGGGGAGGAACCCTATAGAAGCCCATAAAACACCCTCTCTTTCTTCCACCGCACGAGCGCATTCACTCCATTCCGCCCTTCATTCCTTGCCCTTCTCGTTACGTACACAGTATGCGCTCATTCACTGCGCCTTTTCATTCAAGTGGCCCTTTCGGCTTAGAATACTTCAAGCAGGGCATCGAACCGCAATATTTTCCGTTCCGGTTTCTGCTCCGGTTTAACGAAAAAAGTAAATTTCGGTTCAATTCCGGTTTCGCTCCTTCCGCCAGCTTCCACTTCTAAAAGTGTTTTTCGACCCAACTATAGTAATATTAAATCCTTCTAAAAGTTTTCCATTAGTTATAGATCTTTTTTTTAGATTCATCACCTTGTATTAAATTTTAGAATAAATCTTATAAATAGTGAGCTATAAGTCTTTACGTCACATGTTTAGTAGTTTCGGTTCGGTTTTCGCTCCGATAGAAATAACTGTATTCCGGCTTCGGTTACCGATTCGGTTCTGGTTCGATGCTCTGCTTCAAGTCAGTCTCAAAATATAATCAATATGTATTTCCCAATATAGCGCGATGGAATGGATTTATTTAGGTACATGTTATTTCTTCGAACAAGGATTCCGCCCAACTCCTGCAAGGTATATTTATCATCTGCTCTTTGTATTGTTATTCTGTCTAAAAAATTTTCTAATCTCTCATAAAACAATAATATCCTCTCAATTAATAAACTTCTCTTCTATCGAATTATCGTAGCCGAGACAATCTCTCATATAATTATCCACCTTCGAAATTCCTAACTTCTCTCTCGATGGAAATTTGCCTCTCATATCCCACCCTCCAGCCTTTCACATTCCTAATGCATTTTCCTCTTGACATTTTGTAAACGCCTTCACATTCTCCGTGTTCACTACCTAATTCTCCAGCAGCACTCCAACCATAATCCCCCCAATTCTCTCCCCTTGCTGTGCCTACATATCCGCCATTTCCGCGTGCCCTAACTTCCGTGTCCCAGCGAACCCTTGTTCGACCATCACGGCCACTCCCCATCATCACGCGATGAAGCGTATAAAAACAATCCGGAAAATTAATCCCAAAATTATGATTTAATCAATAGTTATGGACTCGCGCAATGATTCACATGATAAGAAATAATTGCCGTTGTTTGACCTTAAAACCATGATAATGACATAATATAGATTATTTTACCGAAAACGGTATCCATATTACACATGCACGTTTTGTGGAATTTGTAAAAATCTTCTCCTTTTACTTTCCGAGTTTAAGTTTAGGCTTTAAGTCAGTCTTCATTTGACCATTTCATCCATCGTCCTCCGACACTTCCCTTTCCTTAAGGCTTATGTTACATTGCCTGCTTTGGAAATCTCTCCTTTAGCATTCGTATTATGTGTTATTATTCTATTATTATGTTCTTTCCACCTATCTAATACTATGCAGTAATCTTACTAAGAATGCTCTATGGTAATACTCCACTAATTTAGATATATTAGATCGCCTAAACATCTCTCATATTCTTTAAGACAAACATCTCCGTTAAGAGATGAGAGATTCCACTCAAATATTTTAATTCGTTCCTCGTCAATTTAATTGCGTTTTAAGCAAAGTTTATGTTTAAACGGAACTAAGAGTTTCAAAGGGTGTTTCTTAATTACTTATACATTAATTATTCCCATTTTTTCTCCATCTCTGAAAGACAAACATCTCCAACCGCGTATTCTACTTTTCTTGCGCCATATGTCTACAGCAGACATGCTTTCTTTCAACCAACTGATCAGTTTTCCAACGCCATAAATGCAAATTAGACCCGAATCCTAGGAAATTTACAAAGCCTTTGATATTTTGATTCACAAACACCTATCGTTACAATACACAGGACAATTTCTTAAATTTATATCTCTTTGAAGAATCGTATCCTTCGTGTTATTTTTCCTGACTCCAAATCAATTTGGTCGACTGTCACCTCTGGAGTACCTCAGGGTAGTGTTTTAAGTCCTTATTTGTTGTATAAATCTACATTCATATCCATTTATGTAGAACATAATTCCATGCCAATCATAGTAAAGTATTTATAAATTTGATTAAAAATAAGAGGTGTTAAACTCCTGAAAGAGTACGTCTCTTAACTGCTGCACTAACAGCAGATTTTGCATTAAAAAATTAAAGGCAAAGGAAAGTAAATATCTGTATCGTAAATCACAGAATTCGCTTCGAGAATGGGATGTTATGCGAAAATATACGAAGAATAGGAGCTCAACTTTAAGCTAATGGATTTATATTCATCTTTCATTTACTTTATAGGTGAATTCAGCCCTCATATACTCCTTAGGAGACCTTCCATAACGCAATCTGGAGCGTGAGACGAGTAGTATCCTAGTACTCTTAAAGCTCTTATTAATTAAAATGAAATTGCACAGTGGGCTAGAATCGAAAAAACCTGGCCAAGAGAAAAATGTGGAAATAGAGTGAAGGTCGTGAAATTTTGCACAGTAGTTTATAAAGTTTGCTGCGATGTAGACGTTGTTGAAAGAAACTGGTGGGAAAACCGATTATGCACAATTTTAGTAAAACTCCTGATCTTTTGATTCGTTATAAGTTTTTTGCTCAAGGACGGGCCTCAGCTCATTTTACGTAACAAAATGGAGAACACCTTTTTTCGGCCAATTTTTGAGAAAGAGTAAAGAAAGCGACTGGGAAAACGGCAATAAACTATCAAGTCTCTTATACTAGGTACGTGAATATCTATGGTTTTTAAATATAGAATGTGAAGAAACTGTATCGATTTACCTGCTACCCTGGGATTGCGGTGGCTTTTTCGACCCCGCGGCATTGCCCGGTTGAGAGCCACGGTCACCCCGATTTCTGTCGCGTTGCCTATTCGGCTGTTTTTGTTATCTTTTACCTATTATCATGTTATATTCCGGCTGAAAATGTTATACACTTATTTTAAAGTAATCTTATTTTTTTAGTCTATTATTATCATGTATAGTTCGCGGAAAGAATGAATTCTTAAAACGACTCGTCCTAGCATCTATTTCTCTTATTTTGCGCTCATTGTCGGATCGTCCAAGGTAGCAGGGGGGTCTCATAATATCTACTATATCTTCCGCAAATGTACTTTCCCTAAATTTATCGAGCAATCGCAATCTAGCTTCTAGTCTCCTATCTTTTAAGGATTCCCAACCTGCATCTGACAGCATTTTGGTAACGCTTGCTTTTTTATCGTAGCACTTCTTAACAAAACGTATCGCTTTCCGTTG
>KZ308846.1:133555-163342 GCA_000376725.2 Ladona fulva | reverse complement strand
AACCTCATAACACCGCTTTGTGAGCCGGCTGCCTCTGTGAGGACCTCGGACGGCAGGTTGTGCCACTATGTGGAGACTGCCAGTCTTGCCTCGAACCCAGGTCTCCCACTGTGTGAGAGAGACGCGGCACGGTAGTTCAGTGGTTAGAATACCTGCCCGGAAAGTGGGAGACCTGGGTTCGAGTTCCAGTCGTGTCGCTATTTTTCACACTTGTTATTCCTTTGGGATTTTCCGTAGGTTTTCAATCTACTATGACACCTTCCTTTCCTTTAATCAATGCAAGCAGTATTTAAGGAAGGTTTTCCCTTTTAATGATGCATCACTTCCCGGAACACGCAGTATATTGTCGATCCTCTTGAAGAGTTATTTATCATCTTCAAGCAGATGAACAAATAAGAATTGTCATTTATGTCATAAAAAGGTTAGTTGATCGAAAACGTGTGGCAATTCCCGCCAAAATTTATCTTACTGTTCATTTAGCTCAACGTAACTATATTTTACTCGGATTTGTCAGAAAGGCTATGGGAAAGTTGCAAACCTTTTTTTATATCCTGTCTATTATTAGATCTTAACTTAACTTTTATGAAAATTCAAGTTATAGAAGACATTTCCGAAGTACATGAAATTTACTTCAATTTACTGATTTTTAAGTAATGGGAGATAAATAGGAAAATAATACGCTTTCGCGAAAATCAGCATTCCGTGCCAATTGCATAAAATAGTGGGAGAAACGAATCACTGGAGAATTACGCCTCGTTTTTGGCACGCAATGAGCGTGACTTGTCGTTAAACGTTGAATTTCTCGCGCAGACGACCGTTGCCGTTGAGATAAATACTCGAAACAGTGCTGATACGAATTTTCTGATAAGTTCAGGAAGCGGATCCTTATTGGGGGCGAAACGAAAGGAGGGTAAATTAGAGAGGGGCTCTAAACCACCAATCTGCAGCGCGACGCAGAAAGTGGCGCGGAATAATCAAATTTGTAGGCGGCATCTTCGCGTGATATAATGGACATGAATGGTATAACACTTTCACCCAAACGGCGCGGCGGTTCCTTAAACAGTTGGCGAAAGCGAGATTGTGAGTGCGACGAAAGTGGCGGAGATAAAGGCGAACGGGTGCGAATGGAAAAACAAGCGAAGAACGGGTCGCGGTTGAGGAATCTCCGACACGGTTTCGGACAGGAGGCCAATGGGAGGAAGATGCAAGATTGATCGGCGGACCCTCTGGTCTTAGACCCTCTGGAGCAAACTTATCTTCGCAAGGAAGATAAGTTTGCTCGATCACATCAGCTCAGCTGCGGAAAGACTTTTAATGGTCCTTATAGATAAAAGCGCGCCAATCATAGTGTAAGTTTACTTGAAAACTTACAACAAATAATAGCTAGTAAAACTCGATCTTTTTCAATACGGGAGTAGAAGAATATTAGTATTAGTATTAGTATTGTTAAAAGTGCTTCGACAGCTGAGGTCATTTCGCACGTAGGCCCCCACCGGGAATCGAACCCGGGACCGCTTTCACTGAAGTCGAACGCGTTGCCCACTTGGCTATCCGGGAGCCCCTAGAAGAATATTATTTCCACTTCAATAATAATAATGATAATAAAATATCTTTATGTAAGTGCAAGATTGAGACTTATTAGACTCTTCTTACTTCAAACACATTACAGATGGAATGGAAGAGATATTGGGAGTTGAACTAAAGGAAAGCAGTAAAAGAAGGAACTATTATGTGGACTTAAAAAGTAATTAGTCTGCACTTAGGAAAAAATTAAAACTGTGCAGGAAAACACTCACGTGAAGGGGGACGTGAAAAACCTACGAAACCTACTGACAGTAGCAACTAAAATATTTCATTCTACCAATGGTAATTTCAACTTCCCAATCAAAATAGATAAAAAATGGCACAATTAATTCGATAGTTAGAATTAGATTGATTAAGATCTTAAGTATAAATCCAAGCAAGGAAAAATTTGGATTGGCTTTGGATGTTTCATGATTACACCTATCAGTGGATTCTCAAAGGTATTGTTTAATGAGGTTAATTAAACATTGATTAATTTTGAATATGAGAAAATAGAGAGAAGGGACAGATTGAAACTGCATTAATAAAAATGTATAAGGTAATATTTCAAGTAATTTTCCTATGGTTATAAAAAATAAAAGTTGCGATGCAGCCCAGTTTGTCTAGAAATGCACAAAACCCAGGAAATTGCCTCCAAGCATTTGGTCAAGAAACCCAATATATATACCAGATTTCAAACTTAAAATCACTAATTGCTACGAGAGCTATTCTCAAGTCTTCCTAACTTCCGATTACAGGATATTGGGTCAAAGAAAAACATTACTTGAATTATCCCAAGGAAGAATGGACTTGAAAAAAAGTCTGACGGGACCGGGAAGACTTTTTTCAAGTCCATTCTTCCTTGGGATTTTTCCTGGTGCGCACCATCTTGCGCAAAGTCACCCTTACCCGTTTTCCTGTATTACTTGAATTGCCTGTAATCGCATATGATGTCAAATATGGGTGATGCCACTTTAATACTGTGTTAAAGTTATCCTCACCGCTGAGGAGGACCAAGAAAGATTGCGTATTTTGGGGCGCGGAGACCAATCAAAGATGATATACGATATTAAAACGACTTAATTGTTTACTTGAAGAACCTCATTATCTCCTTAGGCTTCCTAAGAAATCAGTCTCTCTCGACTTTGCGTTGCCACTTGTAACAGATTGTTTTTATTTCTTCGTAAGTATTGTGTTAGTATCTGTTCAATGGAGAGTGAGAAACAAGATGGCATTTTCTCTCTCTCTCTTGTGAATGGAGCCAATAGGCATAGGACGAAGGACCGCCTCCCCTTATCGAGAGTGTGCATTTCCTAATGTAGAAATTTGCTCTGTAGCAACATTGGCATAAAAATATAAAGTTAGTCGAAATCGTTTATTATCATTTCAGTACTGAGTGAAAGTAATGCTAGAAATAACAATGTTATTTATTTTAGGTTGTTTAATAACATAATTACAGAAAAACAAAAATACTACAATTCAAAGAAATTCTTGATTTTATTCCGGTATTGTTTGAACGGGTGCCTTTACTCCTCTAATTTAGGAAACAAGAAATTTTTAACGTCAAATTCTGCTTCCGTAATTTAAGAGCCTGATCAAGTTTTATTAAAGTAAATAAAAGATACAAAAATAAAAGATAAATGTTTTCCTCTATCCTGTACCAAAAGACAAAATGAAAAAGTATTAATTGATTAATATGAATTGACAAATAAATGCGTATGCGTAGACTATTGTAAATAAGCAATATTATTCGCACACAGCAATAAGAGTTTCCAGCAGGAAAAATTCCGTTATAAAATGATTAAATACGACACATAATTACGACGAATACGGTCCATGGTTTAGCTATTGGAAAATGATTATGATTTAATACAATATGAGCTTGGGATTTTAAAAGGGTATTCCTGAAAGAATTCAAATTTTCTCTGCGTAAACTTTTTGCATCTTACCCAAGGTTTTTCAGGTTAAAATTTCTAATATTCACTGGAGTTTCTCCTTATAGTCTTTGCATAATCTTGCAAGTTCTTCAGTTAATAATTTCCTCTTTTTCACTGACATACTGCAAGACAGGAAATTTTAAAATCAGTAAATTTAATTCCGTGATTAAAACCAAAGAATCCACATATAAAACATTCAAGGATATATAAAAAGAGAGTTTCGATTGTTATAAATTACAACTAACATTTTGCGATCTTAAATTAGAGTGACTCTGTAGCTCCCCACTCAATACGGCATTGTTCGTCCCTTATGTACATAATGACCAATACCATTATTAACAATATATTACAAAGAAGAAATTCCTGTTATGACTGACACGGAAGAGGCTTTTGAGAGAGCAAAGTTCTATGGCTGTGATAGAATATTTTCGAAGAATTTAAAATTTTTTCGAGAATCATTGAGGTAAGAATCTAATTTCTTGTTTTCAGAATTGTATTTCTTGTTAGCCTCAGAAACCAAAGTCCTGATAGTTTTTCTCCGCAAGAAGAAGTGCTGAATTTACCCACTCTTGGAATGAAACTCGTTAACAGAAACCCGCCTGAGAACAGATGCATCTGCTGCTGCATTATAAGGGCGAAAAAGATGTGGTCCAGTCAAGGACGTCCAGATCTGAAAATGGGACAACGACGCAGTTAGGAGAAATGTTTCTCTCTTTGAGGTGGAAAAGAGGGAAGATGAAAGAGATAAAAGAAAGAAAGTGAAATGAGACGAGCGATATGTCGAACAAAAACGGAAATCTTTGAGGAATAATTTCGGGCTGTGATACGGTTAAGGCCAGAGTTGGAACGTATCTACACGTATGCAAAATATTTCCCTTTCTTGAAAATAATAAATAACATCGCCCCGAACTCATACATACTTTCACAACAGGAGTTCAAAATATTACTAGCAGCAAAGTATTTATTATGATAATTATATAGTTGTTGAGATAACAAACAACATAAAGGAAAATGCAAAAGGTGGAGTTAAAGGAAAGGGAGAAAACAAGGAGGTGTTTCTTTGTGATTTAGCGATACCAACCGAAAAGAAAGGGGACAAAAAATCCATCCATCTAATGAAAAAAGTATAAAGAAGGGTATCCTCAAAATAAAGAAAAATAGTATCAAATTAATATCGGCCGAGGCGAAGATAATTTCCAGTTGAAATTAGGAAGGGACACATTTGAATAAATCGAAGAATTTCTTTCATTAATTAGTTAACAGTATGACCAGAAATAGAAGTAGTAAAGGAGTAATAAGTTCCAGGAGAAGTGAACATTTTATCATAAAAATGTCTTTTGTCAGCGAGTAAAACAAGGACGACACACAAAGAAAAACACTTGGTGAACGGTGACCTGAACGTGTTCATTGTAAGTAATCCAATCTTGGATGTAAGGAAAGGGTTCATAGTAATATCGCAGGTGAGGTGACCCTTTGTGTTGATGTGAAATGTAGACGGTAAAATGAGAAGAGAGGAGAAGATTAGATTACGTCTTAAAGAGTAAAGATGGGAATAAAAACGACAGTTGATGGAGGAGTCACTTGACAAGAAAACGGAAAGAGAAGACGAGCGAAATTCGTCGGACACACAAATCGGAATCAAAGTCTGCAAGAATGAGAAGTGGAATTATAGAAGAATACTTTGGTCAGATTGCGAGTGGTAGGAAGTGCTTATTATTGAGATTATGAAGCGATTGGGCGAGGAAAGGGCGAGTTTTGAGAGCAGAACAAACCAACATTCGGATATTTAGCTCAAGATAACGATATGTTTATCGTCTTCATTCCTACAAATGACACGTTTAATGAAACAGAATAAAAGAACTAAGTGTTGTCACTTTAAGTATTCAAATAGATAGCGCAATCTCGCCTTCTTAATCAAATTTATAGACCGTATTAGTCACCCATTGGACCCCATCGTGACTCATTGAGTAGATTACAATAGAGAGATGACAGTAAGGGCCTCTCCTGATAGAGGCGAATGAATGGAATTGTCATGTTTGTGGACGAAATATACCCTGAATGTAGACGTTATTTGGTGTTCTCATCAAAATTTTTTAGAATTTTATTTTGTGTAGTTGTTTCTTGAAAAAAATGAATCTGTAAAATTTTATCTGGCGTAAAATTTAAGAGATTTGTTGATAGATTTCGGCATAGAAATAAATATTTATTACAGTTCCAAAGCAACCTAGATGTTCCAATATCCTTAATATTTGAGAGACAGGAAGGCCTGACCACAGCAGCGCAAGACTGCGAATCAATGCCGGTCATAAATTTAGTTATTGCCCTAAAACGTCGTCTGATTAACTTTCGAGAAGACCAGAAAATAGAAAGTAAACTTAAACGTTTCTACATATTTATTGTCTGAAATATTTCCTCTATTGATTCATAGGTTTTATTTAACCAAATTATTGTTTTTATCAGATATACAGCTTTTGAACAAGAAATGAGGGGTTTTTTAATCGTAAGATCGTATACCATTCAACTTAATGAGAAACCATCAGAGCAATCTTGAGAAACGTAACGCCTTCATTCAAATTGTTCAGCATCGCAATCGTATGTACATACAAAGGAAAACGGATTCGAGAGCTAAATAAATCTCAGAATACTTTAATTTCATTTTCTCATTCTGTAACAAACGAAAATGCGAAACAAAACATTCTAACACTTTAATCTGTTTCAGAAAACGAAGAAAAGACAGCATAAACGCAGGAAAACCACACGTTCCCACCTCTGCCCTCACCAACGAAGTGCAGAGTTACTTAGAATGTGGTAAATCTAAACAGAAAATATAGGCAATTTTATGCAGTTGTCATTAAATTCTTGTAAATTCAGTGGAAAATGTGTACAACGGAACCTGTATACAGCGGAAACCTGTTCATCACAGAAAAATGTCTTGGTCCTGACCTGCGGTATTGGATTCTGCATATAAGCTATGGTATAAATAATTCAAACCTGTACTATGGAAATCTGTACTATGAAAACCTTCCCATTACGGAACATTTTTACGGCACCTTGGGACTCCTATAAAGGCATGTCTTTCTGTATATTATGACGTTAATAACATGTGAGATTTAAAAACGGTTTCACTATCGAATAAAAATTTCAATTTTGGCATAAGAAGCGTTTCAAACGTCACAATTCCACTTCATTTATGCAATTTTAGTTCTTTAAATCAGTTTCACTGCTGAAAATATTTTTTTATATATAAAGAAAGTAATTAGACTTAAAGGTTTGTAGTATAATAACTTACAGAGATGATACAGAGGTAAGGAAATAATTGCTCTTATTGAACATGAGACAACACGATATCGAACCGGAATTAGGCGATAGTGGTTACATCAATAAGAGGATTAATCCCGATGAGTTATTGAAATTAATCCGTCAGTACATTTCGTTGAAGAATTGAGTAAATGCTGAGTTAAGATGAGTCGAAAAAGGAGCAAAAATACTAGAATACACTTGTAATAGAGTTTAAATGAAACTTGGATGCGTGTGTGTGTCATCACTTTAATATCAGCCTCTAATCTACCGTCAATTACAAGATCTTATCTTTGGTGCTAAACTAAAGGTAAACAAATTAAAAGTTGATAAAGGAAAAAGAATAAATAAGAATACTTTATTTACGCTATGACAAGTCTGGAAAATGTTATAGAAGTTCATAGTCACATTGATTCAAATTAAACGTAATAAACTCGGAAGCAAAATGTAATTGGTAGGAACGTTGAGCAACGAAAATAATTTGATGTCTCATTGAACTGTAAATATAAACCCTAAAGGTAACTAATAACGATGCTTTTACTCAAACATGATATGTAATCATTCAAAATTATTATTCGACATTCGTTATAAATCAACTTAATTCGGCTGCAATCATGGAAATGGAGATAAGCATTATTCTTCATTAGTCTCCAATCATCTGACGTCATGTGGTTTGAGAAGGCGAGGTGAGCCATGGGCGTACACCTCATTCCCGAAAGACTTCGTAAATCATTCGTTATCGTAGCCGTTGATCAAAATGTATTGAATATATTCAAAAAGCATTTTGATCGCCGGCGCAGTAAACACCCAAGATGGGCAATATATTAAGTTCGCTGTCTCAATTTAGGACGAATTTCTACGCGGCCATTAGGTCAATCTGTTTTTTAAACGGTCGAGAAAGAAAGTGGAGTCGAAACGACGAAATAAAGGCAAACTCTAGCTTAAGAAATATTCGGGAGTATCTCTGAAACGTTCATTAAAGTTTCTCATCATAATTATGTTAGCAGAAAATGAAAGCCGATGTTGCGGGTTCATCAAAAATACTCTGCTCTGAAGATAAGCATAAAATAAGATTTTAATGTATGAAGATGGAATATAAGCAACAACGTAATATAAAATATTATTTTCCGGTCTATAAAGCGCGCATTTACAAAGAAAGGTTGAAAATTATTTCAAAAATCAGTCTACGTAATGGGAATACTTTAATGCGCCTCTGACGTCACAAATAAGTGTTATTCTACTTTTCTGTAGGTTCATATGTCTGCCCTTTCCTTTATTTTATTTTAACTTATACCGCCTTTTATAACATCTTTTGCCTTTGTCTTCTTCTCTGTGTTTTTCCTTATAATTTGCCCTCTAGTATTTTCTCTAACAAACCCTCTCCTCTTAATATTTGACCCACCCATTTCCTCTGCCGCCGTTTAATCGTTTCAATTAAAACCCTTTCTTTCACCACCTTATCTAGCTCCGTCTTGTTTGTTTTCTCTTCAGCGCAGCATACTTCTCTAATTTGACGCCACGCCCACATTTCGAAGGCCTCCAATCTCTTGATTTACTCCTTTCTTACGATTCACATCCATGCAGCATCCAAAGCTCGACAAAAGATTTCATTTCATTTCCTGATCGTCTTATGAAGGCCTAGTCGCATCTTCATCATTTCCCTTCATAAAAGCTTCCTTGGCATCTGCTGTTTCTTTCTCTAACCTCATCTGCATCAACTACATCCCGAGAAACTCTCTATCCAAGTAGGAGAATTGATGCACATATTTTACTCGTTCCTCATCAATCCTTACAGTTTAATCGACGTTAATACATATAATTTTACATACGATATGATGGTAATGGCATCATTTTACTTGGATTAATTTACAGCAAAATATAAGACAAAAAGAGGAAAGAAGTGACATTGATATCTCTTTTTAGCAATGCTTATTCAAGTTTTAAGTGAAATGTATTTATACTATATGTGTGAAAACCATTTTATTCTTTGCAAAATGGAGCAGAGGCGTACCACAATGGCTACTTGATCGTTTTAGAAGAATATAAGGTGTTCTACCATTCGTAAGGTTCATATGCCTAAATATTGACTATTAGAGGCTATTTCTTTCGTTTTTTTTCGTAACTCACCACACGTTTACGCCATCTCTAGACTTCGTCTTTCTTTCTTATTTAACGTTAATGACTTAATGTATTCACTAAACGCAATGGAACAAAAGCGAACCAAGAATACCTTAACTACCTTACCTTCAGAAGAACATAAAAAACGAGAAAATTAATCGGTAACTTTAATATATATACAAAATAGTAATTCAACTCTTCAGCTACGACTAAAGAAGTAAATATATCCTTTCCAGTAAATTCAATCGATCATATTTCCCAAACATGCGAAACATCTTCGGTGATAGTTATATATTCAAAGTAATATTAAATTCAGAGTGCCATTCATTGTGTCCAGGATGGGCACAATGAGTCCGGAAGTGCAGTAGTAACGATCACCTAGTCTCCTCATTCCAATTACGTCTGTAAAACTATAAATAGCCTTATTCGGAATTTGCGAAACTTCCTTTCCATCGGACATAAGAAAGGAAACACCACCTTCAGTAAATTTCGTAATTTCGACTCGCGGTCGATGGAGAAATCCATGTCGACGACTTTTCGAGTCTTTTAGGAATGAATATCGATTTGCGAAATGGATATCCCAAAGAGACGAGGCATAAATTACGGAAAAACATAAAAAAATTTAACGAACAGCTTTTAATCAAAAGACCGCCGATCCGTTATGCACGAGTGACCGAATAGAAGCTCTTTTGTAAGTTATCTCCGAATGAAATCTCTCGCGAATAAAACAGGTAAACGACTCCCACTCAGATACACTGTAAAGGGCACATTCGGAGATTATCGAAAAAGGAAAAAATAGCCCAGGTTTCATAAGCGAATTCCAGAAGGCTATACTTATATAAATAGAGGATTTTGTTTCCCGTTTAAGAAACGAAGGAAGTCAACAGGTAAAGTTGCTCAACCATGAACAGAATTAGAGTAAAGAAGGGAATAAATGGAAAGTAATTCCTCGCTCAATTAATAGCTTTTCCGGTGTTCTTTTCTGATTTTAAATATCAACGCCATAATCAATCGCAATACCCTGCCCAGGAACTGAAAGAAGGTAACGAAATTGTAAAGAGGAAAGCGTACAGTTCCACATAAAATACTTTTATTCTTATGCACAATCGAATCAGTCGACTACCAAAGGTACATAAGCAAACTGTAGTAGCATAGTTTACATTTCAGATTCCAAAATGACCAATCGGAAACCTATTTACACAGCAAGATGTTATCGAGGACAGATAAGAGTATAAGAGATATGATTTAGCAGCCGAAGGCAATAAAATCACCGTTTTTTAAATTTGATATCATAAACAAACATTTCACCAAGGAAAGACTTTCCCCACGAATGAGCCACGGCATTGAAAAGTAAAAAAGGCGGGGACATAAAATATTTGGAATCAAATACTTTAATAGCCGGATCTACTACGTGAGTTAGATGGAACAAAGGACTTTTACCCTTAGTCTCGCCCAAATAAAGACGATTTGTTATTATTATTATTATAAAATATGATGACTTCACAAGTAATGGACAAGGGTAAACAATGTTGCCACCTGGCCAAATGGCAAAATTGCAATGCAAATTTTAATAAACACATAATAAACAAAATGTAAGGAAAAGTAATCTTAATCAGAATGTTTATTTCAGTACAAAATTTAAATAAGTTAAGAAATCACTAAACAACTGACGATTTCGAACAAAATCTTTTTATATGCAATCTCTCTCAATTACTGAACAAGGGCCATAATGGTGTATGTACATAAAGGAAAAGCATTTAGAAATGAAAATTTTGGAAGAAAAACGAGAAACCGATTTCTTCAAAGATGTTTTGTAACTTGGAGAATTATAACGAATACTACACAAAGTTGCAAGTTGGCCAAAGCCAAGCGGCGATACTTTCATGGTTTTTACAATCAAACCTACTTGGATCTTAGATTACTGCAAAGTTACACCATACAAAACCAGTACGAAACCTCCAATAGTCGGGCAGTATAAATGTAATCGCGCAACTTGAATGGCAATTCGCCCTGCAAATACTTACCGCGATGATTTTCAACCACAAATGTGCAAAGATAGTCAATCAACGCTTTCGAAAGGTGAAATCTTCGAATCCTTTTTACAGTCAGACAAACTTATAGAACATTTAAAGAACCAACCCCCGAGGTTTATGATCGTTGTGTAAAATACTAAATAATCCACAGCCAATTTGTGGGGACGGAGGCCATCTCACGCTCAGCTTTCGTATTCTCGACGAACAATACTTTCCGAGGGATTTGATGATAACTCTCATACCCTTCATACTTGAATTTGCCTTAACACACAAATTTGCATGACCTTTGAAGCAACAACACGCGCGCAATATGATCTGCTGCTCCCTTCTCAGGGCAATTCTCACTCCGAATTTCGGTGCCGTGAATTTTAAGCGCACCTATAAGAAATGAAAATCAAGGTTCTCATAATGTAAGATTCCGAAAGCGAAAGTTTTTAGGCAATAAATTCACAGAGAAGAGAGACGTGTAGAAATGTAGAATGTGCAACTGCTTGAAAATGATCTATTACTAATAATGAGAGTGTGGGCAGCAATCCTACGATATTTGACAGAATCATGGAGTTTTTCACTGTATTTCTTGCAAAATCAGACAACCTTATCCGCAAATAATGCAAACAGTGTGTGAAATTCTAAGGAACAGCGAATAGAGTTTCAAGAAAATTGTATCGTGCCAGTGCTGAAATATAGCTTCGACCCCTTCAGTTTATGCAACGAAATTAATTACAGATTCGTTTTCGAAATTCGGATTTTAGGAGTTGGTAGAGAATTAAACCTTCGCACCCTTCGGAGGCATAGAGCGAGGACAAAGATTTCAACGACTTGACGGTTGGACACTGTCACCGTGCTGCAAGGGTTGGTTTATTAACGTTCATTCACTTCGCCATAGCGCATATGTTCAATTAAGGTGTTTTGTTCTGTTAAAATTAATAGAACAAATGGAAAAATAAATGGGACGGCATCGCTTTTCCGATTACTATGACTGACAGAGAACGAAAGGAGTGAAGTAGCGAAATAGGCAGTACGAGGGATGAATAATGGTAAGTTCTGGGATAATTTGTAAAGAGAAGGAAATGGATCAGAGCGGGTTTTAAGAAGAAGCAGAAGGTCACCCAGTAAATGAGGCAATTTTGCATTTATTTATCGTTAGTAAATTATCTGATAGAATTAAGAAAAGACTTAAAACGAGGGTACCTTGAGACTGTTTTAGAAATACGCTGGTAAGCTCAAAAACCGTTACAATTAAAAATTGCATTCCTCTTCATCATCGGATTTTCTAGCCGCTTAACCTTAGACATCGGTGCAAAAAATAATTAAAGAATAAAAATTGCTAAAACCGAGAATTCTTTATCGTCAAAACTGAAATATTCATTTTCAGGAGTCATTTTCACAAATTTCAGAAGTTGGTTATTTTTTTAGATCCATGGCCTACGTAATTTTTTATTCAATGGGAAAATTAAAGATTTCAACTTCCGAAAGCAAACCAAAGACGCTAGAATGCCCACCATTTCGCAACTTCTACTTAAAGGCCATGCAAATATCCTTCGGTAAACGCAATACTTATATCAGTTTTTTAATGGAAAACGTTCTATTACTCACTCTCAAAAGTGCAATAAAGGCATGAACCAGCACATTACATAACTCTGTACTTGACCTTTTATGTAAAAAGATACTAATTAAACTTAAATTTAGGCTACATAAACCAGGTTCCCCCCTTTAGTTACGTAATTCTTCTCTCCCTCACATAAGTTAAATCTGGGCATGATTCCATAGTTCAACTGTATTGTATGTATTGTGTTATTTTGAGGTTACTATTGCTCAATTATGAATAATGTATAATTATGTATACGATTGCCAGCATGGAGTAGATTCCATATTGCAGCCTTTTTAATTCTTCTCTCCCTCACATAAGTTAAATCTGGGCATGATTCCATAGTTCAACTGTATTGTATGTATTGTGTTATTTTGAGGTTACTATTGCTCAATTATGAATAATGTATAATTATGTATACGATTGCCAGCATGGAGTAGATTCCATATTGCAGCCTTTTCAATTATAATAATAATAATTAAGTCCAATGAAGACTGGGAGAGGATAAAATACATAAGAATACATTTGTAGATGAAATCACCAAAATTCCTTCAGTAGAAAATTATTTCCACTGAAGGATAAAAAAATGAGGTCGAAAAACCCGCGAAACTAAATATGACACGCTGATAAAGGTAAACACGCATTTGGGAAAAACGGATGGATGGGTCGAGCGCCCGCCGAAAACAGTTTTGCTACTCAGTTTCATTTTAGACTATTTAGAAATTAATAATTTTCGGAAAGATTTCCAATTTCCTGCACTTTCGGGTGAAATGAAAAATTTTCTATCGTTTTATATTTTGAAATAAAATCGGAAAAGTCTCAAATGAAGTTTGAAATCGTGCTCAGTGCTCTCTTTTTCAAAAATCAAGTATGAAAATGAATGACACATGTTTCACATCTGGTTCCAGCATGAAAATCCTTGCAGATCAAAATCAGAAATTTCGCAGAAAAATAAAGATTATGAACCGCGAATAATTTATACTAAAAATAAGGGAATTCAGGGTATTGAAATTCAGTGGTAATTATTAGCTCTTAACGAAAACGGCATTTCAAGAACGAACTCCGAAAATTATTTCAAAATCAGTTCTACTGACAATTTTACGAAATTTTTGTTACATTTCATTACAGAAATCACATGCTTGAAATAGATGCTTTTAAGTATGCATTTTATTTTATAAATCGATATATAAATTAGTAAATAATCAGTAGAGCTATAGAAGCTCCTATTTCGCAATTTGGTTTGTTTTGCGAGTCAGAATACGCGTACTTCCTCTAAAGAAGCGACCAAATGGTATAAAAAAACATAAAGAAGCGACCAAATGGTATAAAATACTGCAAATCACCCGAAACAAAGGACCTCAAAGTTGAGTAATTTGTGCTAAAACGCAAGCCGTTTAAACGTGGATTTCTTGGTAACAATTCAAAGTAATAGGATGAACTGAGGCCTCGGCATATTTACCTCGAATTCAAACGTCTTCCAATTGAGCCCCTCTTCCGGTGGGCGTTAATGCGTAATCCACCACGATTCACGATCACGGACACCTACTTACATTACGCGCTGAGTCTTTCCTTAATTTCCGGCTCACTGTGCCAAAGCACACATCCCGCACAGGTGGTGCTATCTGGTGGAAGATAACTGCCTGGAGACTGCTTCGAGAATGTTTGTTTTTTCGACCCGAAACATTCGATGACGAGGATTCGGAGATAAGAGGCTCATGACAGTGTATGAAGTCGAAACGATCTGATAGGAATGAATCGTTATAAAAGAACCTTGTCAACTTTACGCTCTTTAGAGAATAATAAAAGAACTCGCATCCTACTTCCTGAAAGAGAAAACGCAGTGATTCAATAATAAATATGTATATTCCTCGATAAGCTGATAAAAGCGTGAATTACTAATTATTCTGAAAATACTGTCCGGTGTTACAAATAGTTTCACCCTTCATGTTCCCTCAAGGGGGAAATATGTTAGTGGAAATGGATTGTTAATCACAGTTTTCTGTGAATGACATTTTTCAATTAGATACAAACCCAGTTTCCAACGTGCGTGATAGGAATGCTTTGCTTTTTCTTTTTTGGTGAAAAATAGAGAAAATTGTAACTTTCAATTACTTTGTCACAATCGTTCATTCATATGTCACATTCCGGTTCACGGCTATGATAATATGTCGGTTCGAGAAGTCATTGTGCATGGACTCACCGCCACACGCCGAAAGGCGGCTTGCAGGGTACATATGCAGATACTGGTGTATGGCTGATCGCATTCGTCTCAAGTCTACCCTTATTAAATGCAATGAAACGTGTAAAACTTTCCTGAAAGGAGATACGGACATGAAAAAATCTGACTGGACCGGGACTTGAACGCGAATCTCCCAGTTATCAGTCGGTTAGTTTACCTTCGCAGAGAGCTGAGACATTCCGTTTTAATATCCGTGTCTCCTTGGGAATTCGCCCAGGGAATGCACTCCTTAACGTGCTAAGTCACCATTAACCTTTTTTTCTCAACTTTCCTGGACTTTTTTTATCCCTAGCATTCTGGCTTTGCTTGCAAAACAAGTGTACTTTCCTGGTATTGCTTAACTTCCTTCGTTACCTATCTAATTTGTTTATCAAATGCTGGAGATTTGAGAATCTACCAGTACTAAAATGAGGATGGCTAACAGATACCAACATATCTCCCTCTAACAGACGCGACTCTGATTTTTAGATTATATGTTAAGAAACAGATACAATTAACGTAAGAAAAGAGTATCACAAATATTAAGCGATGAAGAAAGAATTTCGATTGCGAAAACTTTCCTTTCTAAGGAAAGGAGTTTGCTAAGGAATCCATTCGCTCCCTTTCCTCTGTTATCGCTAATCTCTAACGTAAAGAAGAAGATTAATCCAAGATTTCTCCGTCTTACATCGAAAATATCTATAACACTCGGCGTGGTGCAGTAGGAAAAGAAAAATATTCTCTTGTAAAATACTAAAGCAAATTGTATATTTGAAACCCTAAAAGAAATATGAGATAAGAGGCTTTCAATTACGTTTCGGATCCAGCCAAATAAGCTGATGAGTTACGCATTTAAAATTTCGGTAATTTCTTAATTCCGGATTTTAAAAAATCGAGCTTCAGCCAGAAAATTAGCTCAAATCCATGAGTATAGCCGTTCCATTTTCCTTAACAGTGTAAGGAAAAGAAGCGAGGGAAAAAGGTTTACGCCTTTTTTCGTGTTTTCGCATTTTTATTTTCTTAGTTTTTACTGCCGTGCGTAGGATTGGTTAACCATATCTGCAAAGCGTAGGCACTTCTTCAGCATCCGGATACAGAAGGGCTAAGATGAGACCTTCCGTCTGCTGCAGAATTTTAGAGTAGAGTCAATTTTGACCGAAGATGCACGCTTTGAATATTTAACATGAGGCGACCTTTAAACACGAAATTTGAAAGTACAAAATCAAGTGCGACTTATACTCAAAAAGAAGAAGACAATCACCATTACTAATTAAGTATATATTGTGATCCAATAACTGCGTCAAAACAAATTCATAGGAGTTACACTCAGCCGTAGTCTCTCGTTCAAGGAACATATCAGAGATGACATAGGAAAGGCGAATGAAATACAGAGTTTAAAAAGTAGAACCATGAGAGGATGCCCATCTGGAGTCTAAGAAATTGCGCACTTTACCCTCACTCGACCAAGTCTCGGATACATCTGAAATCGACATGAAGTAGTGTTAATTTCAGATTTAGAGATGGTTCAACATAGTGCAACCCGTTTTGTTAGTGGAGATTTCAGTAGCGTACGGTTACGATGAAATCACTCAGGTAGAACTCACTGCAGGAGAGAAGATCTGATTACCGACGAAAGCTTTTCGAAAAATTCATCGGTCCTGAATTTTTAGGTGAAGTAACCGGACATTATCATTCCGGTAAAATACGAACACGATCTCCGGGAGGCTTCGACAAAGCTTTACAAAGAAGTAATCACTAAAACAGATAGATACTTCTGGTCGTTCTTTCCGCATAGCATCAGAGAAAAAAGAAGTCGTAATTCCAGTAATAGAATAGATTAGGTAAAGTGTTCATACACCCCTGCCATACACCCCTGGCGGCTCGCCGGAAATTATTCTAAATCTAAAATCTGAGTCCGGTTATGTAAAATACATTCATTATCTAAGAATGAGACACCGAGTCTGGCCAGTTTTCTAGAATCCCAAGGAAAAGCGGACATAAAAAGAGTGACAAACTCGAAACTGAAACATTCGCTTTCCGGGAGACTGCTCTAACCACTGAGCTATTTTGCCTGAAATATCAGATGTACTGCTCTGGTAGAGTTTGTAGGTTTGTACATGTTGACGATGACGTATAGTCCACAAGCATGAACCATTTGGCCTTGCTTATAGTCTCCCGAACGGCATAGCTGAATATCCTGGCAAGATAGCTCAATAGTTAGAGCAGTCGCCATGAAAACGGAAGACCTTGGTTCAAACTTCGAATCCCGATCATGTCACCGATTTTTCATGTTCGTTTTTCCTTAGGATTTTTGCACGCCTTTACGAGCAAAATTACTTTTTACCCTCTTCATTTGAAGTGTAAGTAATCTCTTCACGTCGTTTGTCTGAAACTATACGAAAGAATTGTTAACCTATACTCTAACCCATTAGGTATAGTCTCTCATAGCCCTATAGAAAGCCCTAAACAAACATTTTCTAAAAGCTCACGTTTTAATCACAATTAATACGCCGGATTAGAGCAGAGGAGTGTTTAATAATTGCGAGAAAACCTATGGTCGATTTTTTCTCATGAGAGTATAGCTAACTTGAATAAAATATCTTAGGATTCGACTTACGTGTGGTGTGCAAAGGAATGGCTGAACTATGACGTTAAAACTATCTGGGACAAATAAGCTTGGAGTGAGGGAAATGCGGGGTGGGACTTGTGCACGAACACTTGTGTTTATGTGATAACGGCCTACCAGGATTGAAAATACATACATAATATGAATGTTAATATACATAATTATATATGTGTGCGCACATGCGTGTGTGCGTGTATACATACATGCACACTTATCGTAAATATGACGCATATCATGCCCATACGTACGCAAACAAAGTTTTCCATTGCAACCGAAAACCACCTGACATTAAATCAAACAGCAGCGTACTGAGGGCGAAAGACACGTCAACATAATTTGGGAAAATGAACTCATCCCGATGCTGCACTTATACAAACCCACGTACAGCATGCCCACTCCATTCTCCCTGCTCACTCGAGTATGGAGAAAATTGCGTTGAATCTCCTTGTACTTGACTTCGCTCTCGTGGTATTCGAGTTGTGTTAGAACGATACGAACGAATTCATACGAACTGTCAGTGAGCGCTAAAGTATATCAAGAGATAAAATTCTATTCTTGTGAAAAAAGGTTGAAAAAATGTTTCTTTGCATTAACATTCATTGTGCGTAAAATTATATACTTTTCTAAGGTGTATCAGATTAACGTAAAACATGTTTATAAGGGAATTACTGATGTCCGTTAAAAGCAAAGAAAATGTAGAAATCTAGCTCCCTATAAATACAAAATCGCTCTATTTATTCATAGAGAGAAATATTATATTATAATAATAAAATATGATGATAATACACGGAAATAAAATAAAGTTATCAAAACCATAAAACCTCAAAACATGAGATTTCTGAGGACGATTTAATAGAAGACGTTGAGAGAGTGTTTCTGACGTAGTAGTTCAGAATTTGTTAAATGAAGATGGCAATTGGCGTTTAAATAGAATTTCTGTAGTAATAAACTTCCAAAGAACCAAAAGTGTCACAATCACATACAATCTATTAAGGTCAACTCTGGGTCTCCTTACTGGAAAAAAAATCCTTCCAAATTTTTACGATGAAATGTAGACCCTCGGTTCTATGAGTTTTATTTTCGGTAGACGCGTTAAGAGGGAGGGAACGGTACTTCTCAACATAGGGCGATTTTATGCAAGAATATGAAATATGAGATATGAGATGCGAGAATAAAAAATATACAGACAAACCTTGAATTGCGAGCATAATTCCTTCCGGAAACGTACTCTTAATCTGAAGCACTTGTATATAAAAGCAATTTCCCTATAAGGAATATTGGGAACTCTGATGATCATGATTCGTTCCAAAACCTAAAAATATTCATATTCATAGTAATGATTATTAGGGAAGTACTGATCACGTGACGCTCAGCTGACAAAACAGAGTATACGTACGCCATGTATTGCTCATATTGCAAGACCTCGCTCGTATATCATGTAAATATCCATTAAAAATTTTTGCTCGTCTTGCGAAACACTCGCATACCATGTTACTTGCAGACCGATGTTTCACTATATTAAATTTCGAGAAGATATTTGGATTTGCGTTTCTTTTTAGAAATTGCCTCGATTGAATAGCAAATGGCACTAAAATGGGCTCTGACTAATCCTTAAACCGAATATAAAATTTTTAGCAAGCGCAGGCGGAGAAAACTCTTCGAATTTGTGTTTGTTATAATGCGACATCCTAAGCTGATTTAAGAACGTAAAAATTAGGAAGAAATATAAGTTAGGAAGAAAATTTTGAGGACAAATAGTTCAATGCACTCGAACAACTTTCGTTTTAAATAAAGCAATTTTAATAGTGAAATTCTAAGAGCGAAAATGGCGCAAAATTTCTGAGAAATCCGGCTCATCTACGTCACCCATGTTTGAAGGCCTAATTCTCTGTAATAATTGTTTGCAAAGAGGAAAAATGACCATTTACAATTGAAATGGACTTATATGGCATCTTATAAGATAAATGTCCATTATTATCTTATAAGTTCGAAAATTCGACTTTTGACAGCAAAAACAGACTATCCATACCACTGTGCGCTTCTTGGAATCGTCTCCATCCGCTGTTGCCCAACCAATGACTTTGTCTTTGGGTGTTTCTGAGAAATATGTTTCGGAAAGGATTCCGCATACTTAATCTTGAAGGTGACGCATATTTTTTTAAACTGAAGGACCTTCATAGGGAGCCTATACAGCCAACGCTTCCCCATTAAATAGGGAATAAAAGTCGCATGAATATCACGAACGTTGAAATATCCACCAGACTGCGATTTTCATATATTCAAAGATAAAGAGAAACCTACGCAATACTATAAATCTATCTCGATATGAACACTAATCGAATTTCACTGAGCTTTAACCCTTAAAAGATGAAAAAAATTCATTTCCACAGCCCTGGTTATTTGAATATTTCTCTTTTGCAAAGGATGTATTTCTGCCATTTTTCAACTTTTCTGCAAAATAACCAAGTAAATAATTTATCAGAGGTTTAGAAACACTTCGTAAGCCGTATTTCGGCAGATGGAACTCGCGTTTAGAAAACAATACAGAAGTAACGGATTACCGATTTCTAGGAATGACGCTATATGCATTTCAGAAACAAAGCTTCTATTTCCCAGGGTGCCCACAAAGGAAATACCCTCTCACCTGGGAAGTGATTATTCATCCGGTAAGTATAGGACCGCTGATTAAGAGAATCAAATTCTCATCCGATGATAGTAATATTGATCATATTTTTGCATGAACAACAAAACTGCACAAAATCACAGAACTTCGAAGAAATCTACGAGATCTTCTGCAAACGAAACGAAACTTACAACTAGAATCAGTTGGAATCCGCATTGGAGTAATACATCTCAAATGATTGAAAGGGATACTGGGAACTACATTCCTGTTTTTTTCATAAACAAAGATGCTCTACAGATAACACAGACTGCAGACGATTGATGCAAATGGACTCACACTGCATTTGCAGTACACATTCCAATTTTATTAATAAATCTGCTTTAGGGAGGGCCTTAACCTGGAGGTACGTATTTGTACTTCATATTTCCGTAAATTCAAAAAATTCGATAAGTTTAAATGACACAGCAATTGCAGCTTAATAATTTAATTTTCTTTTAGACACGTTCCTATAAGTAAAATATATTAATAAAATTTTCCATTTTTCATTTCCCAACTTAAAACCCCATTCTTGGGATTCCGGGATCCCCGAATTCATCACAATCCAGGGTGGGTAAAGAGTGAGCTACACTCGGGATCCTTTCTTTCCTTCAACTTCAGTTCCTTTCTCACGCGTATTTACTCGACTCTGAATGCGTCTAACTCATCTTTCCTTTAAAACATCTGTACCACGAATGCTGAGACGCATGTTAATGACCTCAAACGCCCTCTTAGCCTTGCAGCAGCCGAGTGGGAGAGGCGATTTAATTCTCTACATCTAAATCAGACTTTCTTATTGTCATTGGATTCTTTCCTACTTGATGTCCACAAATGAGAATTACCTCTTTGAAAAACATCTTCTTTATTACGAGAGATTCCATCGGAAGTTATGAATGAAGATACTTAATTATTGTCGTGTGTTTGCGAAATTTAGTCACAACGAATTTATAGTATATCACTGTACAGATAAATATAAATGAAAGTGTTATTTCGAGGAATTCTGTGTCCAAATAACTGAATTTCTTATATGCTGAATTAGCGTATGCCCAATCTGCACATAGAAAATAATTAGTCACCCACGCCATTATTGAAAGGCTTTCTCTCGATAGTTTAATCTAACCTACAAAAACTAAAGCAACTTAAAGATCGCTCACTAATTAATAACATTAAGATTATCATACGTGATGGGTGTGAAACGTGGACCTTACGGAAAGAGGATATCAAAAGATTGGAGGCATTTGGGATGTGGGTGTGGCGTAGAATGGAGAAGGTGAGCTGGGTGGATAGAAAAACATACATAGATGTGCTAGAAATGGTTGGGGAGGAAAGGGTTTTAATTGAAGTAATTAAGCGCCCACAAAAGAAATCGGTGGGTCAGATATTGAGAGGAGAGGGATTGCTGAAGAATGTAATAGAGGGTAGAATGCAAGGGAAAAGACAGAGGGGAAGACAAAGGCAAAAATGTTAGATGACATAAAGTGTGTAGGGTGAGTTACCGGGTAACAAAGGAAAAGGCTATGAATAGGGAATATAATAATAATAATAATAATAATACGTCTTTATTCGGGCGAGATTGAGATTATTAGGGCACATGGACCTACCGAAAGGTAGAACACTTATGTTATCATACGTGAAATTAACGTACAAAACAAATTCAAAACAAAACAACTTCTTCACTGATTTCCATAAGAATTCTTCATTTACCGCACGTTACACATTCATTCATCCTTACACATACACTTTTGCTAGTTAACCAATAAAATGAATTGATGTCCTTTACTTGAAACCACTTAGCGATGGACAAACCAACGGAATAAGTAAGGATATATAACGCATTTATAAATCCAATATTTTTCGGCCAAAATACGTAATCAATATTCGTAGTTTTTCCTTATGGACCTTATTTGGAGAAAATGTTCCTACAAACCAAATCGTCTCTGTTTTTCTTTCATTTATTGCTATTGTAGAATTGACGAATGAGATTAGGCGAATGAGGGGTCCATGGAGCCTAACCTCGCCAGTAATATATGTACCAATAAATGATGAGTCATCTGCTAAACAAAAAAACAATATTGTTTTAAGCCAGGTTATGGAAAAGCGTTAATAAGTCTGATAATGAGTAAATGAAACAAAACTTTTCAAAACTTAATAAATTCCCGAGAGAGCGAAATATTTTCCATATAAATAGACAATAATGGAATAAATTTTCGCGTTCGATTCGTGTCTGAAAAGCATTCGCAGAAACCCTACGAACAATGGCTCACTTGTGAATGGAAGATGATTTTGAAGGCGACAACATTTTCCCACAAACAATTCCAGCTTTCGCCTTATCTCTATGGAAATGCCCTTCGCTAATTCCGCGTGAGCCATTCCCATATCTTCGTCGTTTATATCTCTCTCTTTAAAAGGCAGCACAAAGAAAATAATTGCTTCTGAAACAATCGGAGGGAGAGAGTGACGCTTTTCACACGTCCCTCGGAAGCACGCGCCACATGGCGTCGTGGGAGGGAATGCGTCGCACGCATTCAAATCTCCGGAATATAAAAAATTGCTCCACAAATTAAAACGGTCTCATTCCATTTTGGATTAATGACATCTTTCCAAGTGTATACCTCTATCTTTTCGAAAAATTCACATATTAATTTCGCACCTCTTAGAAATGCTTATAAATAAAGGAAATGGGAGGGAAGTATCAGAGAGGTCATGAGGGGAATAGCTCTATAAATACAAAGTTTTCATAACAAAAGAATTCGTCGATTGAAAGCAAAATTTACTACTTCAGTTGCAATAATGGCTCATGGAATACAGGAGAGCTACCGGAACGTTTGTTCGGAGTATTTGAACGGATTTAAATTTGAACCAATGGAAAACTAAGGAGGCTGGTGAAAAAATGAATTTAACATTAAATTATCAATCACTTGTGAATACAATATGACATAGTGAATAGACACTCGAAAGAAATGAATTAGGTTGTAGCCGAGAGGAACTGCTCACTCTAGAATTAAGGCCTGGACAGTTAAAACCAAGAGAAGATAAATATTACCAGGAATGATCGCGGGCCGCAGATGAAAAAAAAATTNAATGTTAGAAAAATTAATGGTTATAGAAGATAATTATCCAGAGCGGAGAACGATTGCAAGGAATTAATTCGAACGAGTGAGTTCATTTTTCATATACGAAACTTAATAGATTCCTTTGGAGTGTCATAAAGATGGGAAACCTGTCAACCATTTTATTTGTGATACATCATTTATGATTTTTCTCCGGGAAATTCCGCAAAAATATAAAAATTATGCAGGAATCTCTCTCGGGTTTCCTTCCGCGTCAGGGCTGACTTTTCGGCTCCTTTCTCATCTTCAGGACGTGAATCATCTGAAGATCCTGAAGATGGAAGGAGCCCAAACATCGATGACAGCGATCGCCCTGACGCGGGTGGAAACCTGAGAGAGATTCCTGCATGCAGTTTGCCGGGAAACACTAGATCTTTTTTCAATAAAAATTATATTAATTGATAATATTAACTATTATGTGAAGAATATTAGAAATTGTCGAGTGACTGCAAACTCATAAAGACATTTTCTATAAATATAAAAAACTGTTTCAAATAAATATATTTCAAAGCCAAATTACTTTCACAATGTTGTATTCAGGCTTAAATGAGCATACTTGCGTGTTAAGATGAATTAAATTAGCATTTCTCAGTAGCTAACATGTTTCTGTTAACTGTTGCTCTTTCTTATTGAATTAACTTTGCTCTTTGTTAGGCTGAAGAAAATCTACTAGCAACCAGACATTATCTTTCTAAGGACTTTCAAAGGTATTTGTAAATCGAACAACTTAGCTAATTAAGAAAATACATGTGAGCTGTAAATCAAGGAAAAGGGGAAATTAATGCAGATTGAAATAGGCCGTGACGAATCAACAGTAGTGCGACATGGACTTTCCATCATAAAAACTGATGACAGAAAGTTGATGCTAAATGATTGCAGTAAACAACCAAACCCCCATCATATCCATTAATGAACGGAAGAGTGTGGTCGAGGCAGAATTGTTGTTAATTCATATAATCATAATTTAAAACTTTCTTTTGGAAATCTGTAGAATATCTCTATTACTTGCTAAGCTATAACGTACTCGTGATTTCCAGATCACACTTTCATTACAACTTTTAAAATGTCGAAATATTTGTGGTTGTAGCCCTATCTCCCACGTATAGAAACTATGATACTTCGATGATTTCAAAAGACTTTAAAATGCTTTTTCTTGGAATGTTCTATTCCAAGTTGCTACATCGGCCAGACTATTAAGGGACTTCCTATTCTTCAAGAAAATACCTCATCTTCATAAACGTCGAATTCCAAGAATGACCTCTCCGAGAAGTGCAAAAATACTTTCGTAACTAACGAAGCCAAATTGCCCTTGGAGAAATCATATATATATATATATATATATATATAAAGCAAATGTCTGTCCGTCCGTCCGTCTGTCTGTCCCCCTATTTATCTCAGAAACGGCTTGACTTAGAGATCTGAAACAAACTGCATTGTATTTCTACGATTCTGAAACCACGAAGAAAACTATAAGAAATGTACGTAAATTACGCTTTCATGACTTGTAGAGGTCGTTTCTTTTACAAAATTAAATTAGAAACAATGGTCCTACGAAATTGTGACAAGTGCCAAAAGAAAGGAAAATGATCATATATTCTTATTTTAGTCGTGAATCATTCATTTAAATTCGAAATTGCGAGAATTTTAATAAAATACACGGAAAATTCAAAACATTTTTGGGAAATATACAACTCATCCCTTTGACGACCAAAGCAATTGTTGAACATTGAGTTCATGAGTTTTCCATATAAATGTACGGGGATAATCAATTAGTATATTTTTCCATAAGAAATGTACGTAGAATAGGTTTTCGTTACCTGCAGAGGTTGTTTCTTTTACAAAATTAAATTAGAATCAAGGGTCCTACGAAATCAAAAGAAGTGTCAAAAAAAAGGAAAATGATCATAGATCCTTTTTTGGTCGTGAAACATTGATATAGATCCCGGACTTTCGAAGATTTTGATAAAACACAAGGAAATTTCGTAAAATTTGGGAAATAAACAACCCATCCCTTTGACGACTAAGTCCATCGTTTAATGTTGATTTCATGAATTATCCCATATTGCACGGGGATAATCATTTCTTATAATTATCATAAGAAATTTACGTAAAGTATGATTTCATTATTTGAAATCAGTATATTAATTATTGTAAATAATGGTAGGAAATATATAACGTTATTACGATCTTACGGCGGAATTATTTGTGCTTAGGAGGACCAGATATATAGATAATAGATATATTTTTAAAGACCAGATAATAGATATATTTTAAATTAAATTAAGTTCCGTCATGCTTGACGGGGGCGTTTACTAGTACAATAATAAATGTGAACATTCTTGTACTCAAATCAAGAATCTTGTATTAGGATGTTTCACAGATATGTATACAGGGTACGAATTTCTGATAAACTGGAAGACACCCGATCTTTATCCTGAGACTAAAAAGGTTACAGCATGTATGAAGAGAGTTAATTGTAATATGTATTTTGTCTGAAGCCGTCAATTCTATTTCTAAGGTGACGATTGAAATATGCAAAAATGAAATACTTGCGATAATATCAAGCAAAATCAAAGGGAAGCAAGTCGCAATTCCTTTGATTCTGCAGTTTAATTTCAAAACACACCAACGGTTGATTTACATCTAAATTTAAAATGAATCACAGGTTAAAAAATTTACATATAGGAAATTGAAGACGTAATAAACGATATCCTCACAGTAAAAAGTTAGAAAGTTAATTTTTTCTATTATTGTGAAGATGGAGTTACCAACAGATATCACTTCGGAAGATTAATTTTATACGATCTTCTCCTTTATCATGTTTCTTAATTGCTGAGTTGAAAAGTGGGATCTGAATAGATGATCACGAAGGAAAAGAATGGCTTGGGCAGGAACTAATAATTCACCGCATCGTAGTGATCAAAATACAATACTCATTCCAAAGATGAAGCTGATGATAGATTAACTCCACCAGTATCATCGCAACGTTGCTAATTTAAACCATTATTTCGTCAACTTTAATGAAACTCATCTGATAATTTCTTCAATAGGCTTCCCTGCAATTCCAAAGCCACAAATGAGATTGAATATTTTCTTAAAATTATCATTGGAATTCCATATTATGTACTTGGTAATAAATAATTATTTATTTTTTCCGCAACTTTTTATGTTAACTGATAACTATGACGTTGCCTTCATTTGGTGATGGTCAACTCTAAGGTAACCGAAATGCTTCGAAGCTTAATTTGCATTCTCTTTTTGGATTGACTGCCCGAAATAGACCATCGGTTTACTAAGAAAATACTACGAAATCGCAGAACTTGAACTGAACAAGTTATGCAATGAATAGACTAGATCAACATTGGAATAAATGCGTAGTAAACGTTACGAAAACCGAATACATGTACTTTTCATCCAATATTTCATTTGTAGTGATCCATTGTAGTGATTTATGTGTACTGTGAGTTGCAAGTTACTGCACTATCTGTAAAAAAATTTGGGAAGAAAAAGGAGGGCCGTGTGTTTTGTTATGAATCCTATAATAGATCGGTAGAGCTAACAAAAATGCTTTTCCAAAATGAAATCGCTGGAAAAATTATATAGAATGTTATCTTGGTAAATCTCTCGGTAAATTTCGAGATAATACACTCTCGAAAGACGTTGCGTTGGTTGCACCATCCCAACTACATAAGGCGATCAAATGTTGTGAGAAAAACAGTGATCCGAATGCTCTGAGTGCACGTGCCATTCTTTCACAATTCATACGTAACTTACTCCATACATACGTAAACCCCCCTGCTACTTTGGCCGATCTGATAATGAGCGCAAGATAAGGGAAATAGATGCTAGGACAAGTCGTTTTAGGGACTCTTTCTTTCCGCGAACGATACGCGATAATGACAAAATAAGGAAATAGCGCGAGCATCCGGTGTTAACACCCCCTGCCACACGCCGAAAGGCGGCTTGTAGGGTATTGATGTAGATGTAGATGTAGATGTAACTTATCACATTTTTGATTGTAGATGGACGTTTTAGCCGACCCTGAAGATACACCTGACATACTGAAGTCTGAGTTTAGAGTTTCTTCCAAGTCTGAGACACGAATCTGAAAGAGAACTACAACGTCAGAATGACAGCTCACATACGATAATCAAGCACTAGGTATAAAATTTATCTGAAAACTTAAGTTACTCTAAAATTACAAATGTTACGTCATAAATTTAGAGTATTTCATCAAACGTGAATTTTTATAAGATTATTTATGGGCTTCGATGAATATTTGCTACGGTTTCTTTTATAGAAATTTGCTAAGTTCATTTGTTTGTTTTCTTCGAAATGAAAATTGGTAACATTTCGGAATGCTTTCTTCCAGTGCTCCGACGTCTTATTGCGGTGGATTATCATAAAGAACGAGCTATTTAAGCTCGAGAGTGGAGTCAAGATAACCCTTAACCCTTTACGCGCATCCAAATCTCTACCACTTCATTTGTCTATTTGCTATCACAAAGTTGCTACTTTCGTTATCGAGGGCCGCAACTGAGTACAATTCCCGATATTGTTAATACGTTAAGTCGAAGATTTCCTTTGTCGCTGTGGCCTCATCCACTCCCCCCTTCGGTCCATTGTTTCTTGCGTGTCTCACGCCTACGGAAGCCCGCCTACTCCCGTTGCTTTCCATTGTCGCGCACGAGTAATCCGCGGGCGTCCTCTGGCGAAAGAATCACCATCTCGACGAGGATCACGTCCTCCTCCGGCGTCTGCACTCACCCGAAGGGAATATAGTGGAGGCGATGACGAGGACGGAATATTAATTTTTTCGGAACGGAAACTGCGTCGAATCGGCCGTCGGAATCTCCGAATTCGATGAGTTTGGGAGACGTCGCACTGTCTGCTGCCGATTAGTAAAATACACATTTTGGAGGGATTTGCTCTTGTGAATGCGACGCGCCCATTTGCGTACGATAATGCTTTGTCACGAAAAAGAAATGCGCCGAGCTGTAAACCCTAATAATAGAGATACATTTAATGCTCTTGAGTTTTCTTTGACGGAGACAAACAGTTGATTTATTTCTTCGGTTGCGAAGCTTCAATCCCACCCGAGTTTGGCCACTAAATTCTACATTTCGACGAAAATGTCGCAAACGCAGTTTATTTCATTATTTACTAATATAATAAATAGTGGCAGGCAGCACTGAGTGGAAATCCATTAATACGATAATCATGTAAGAATAAAATAAAATTTAGGAATTCATCGGGAGTGGAATGCGATTGATTGCCTATGATACAGATTAATCACTGAGTACATTTCAAAGTATTTAAGTGGAAATATGAAAAATTTCTTTTTCCATATATTTCTATGCACAGTTCAATTAGAACTTATAACTGATCGGGGGTCTGAACGGAGAAGAATAATAGAACTCATTTGGCAGAATCTGATTTATGAAAACACAATTTATGAGGAAAACGCGAAGAGTTAGCAAAAATCATTCCATCGTACTTGTTCCTGTGATATTGGTAGTGTCGAAATTATTTTCTATATAATAACATGTCAGCAAATATTACGCATTAACAAAGATTTTATGGCGAAATAATTATGTGATGATTTTCCATCAAATGGCATAACATCTGTATTGTGTTTAGGATTCAGGAAGTCATAGTCATCAAAGATATCAGTAACTGCACAATCGATAAATATTAAAAACTGGGAAAATCGAACATCACACACTAATCTTAATGCAGTCTTAAACATTACTTAAATCAGATTACAACCACAAACAATAACCACGACCTTAATATCAATATCATAGAGTATTTTAATATCTTGTGCACTACAGTTACCTTCTAAAACAACAGTAGAAAAAGTGTTTTTCAATATTTTTAATTATACAGCATTTCCTTTCGGATCGGACATAAATGAGTAGTTGCTTTTCTACATCTACACAAATACCCTGCAATCCGCCTTTCGGGGCGTGGCAGGGGGTGTAAACACCAAGCATTCGAACTAAACACAAAGAAAAGAAACTTCGAAAATTTTTCTTTGCGTTTAGAATGTCTTTCCACGAAGTACGGCCGAATGTGATAGAATTTAAGCGACCGAGTTATTTCTTTAGCTTATTGTTGTCGCGTATCTTTCGCGGAAATAATGAGTCCCTAAAACGACTTGTCCTCACATCTATTTCTCTTATTTTGTTGAATCGAAAGTAGCATCAATAGCCATTTGTAGCATCTAGTCTAGTCTAGACCACTAGTCTAGACCACTAGTCTAGACCAACTACTTTCATTATGCGAAGTATACATATCATTGTGTTATATTTATAATAATATCTATTATTCGCTGTATACATCCTAATTAAAGCTCTTATTGATATACCAAAAACTTTTTACAGTGAATGAAGTTCTCATTTTTTTCAAACTTCCCAAATCACTAAATGACACCACGCGAAAAAAATATGCTAACAGTCTCTGGCTCGGGTTTACAATACGTTATTTTTCGTTAAAAAAATAGGTAAAACTCTGGCTTAGAGTGTGCAATATTATTTTATTTTAGAATAATAAATTTATATTATTAACCATCGGATCTTACACGCACTCCACAGGAAAATAGATTTTATGAAAAATGTTTTTCTTATCTAGAGAAG
>KZ308846.1:91089-132895 GCA_000376725.2 Ladona fulva | reverse complement strand
TATATATAGGTTAGGCGTTTCAGTATCTATTATATTGTTACAAGTAGGTTACGGATTTACGGATTCTCTTAAAAGCAAGCACAGGCGTCGTCGACGGCCTTTTCTGTTCGTGTGACTCCCAACGTCCAGTCTCTGTCGTCGTGGAAATTACTCTCAATAACCTCCGAAACTCACAATGCATTCTGAAGGGAATCATTGGCAATTTGGAGTCTTTTAGAATCGAGCCTATGATAGCTAGGATTGATATCTAACTTTCCCTGGGGATTAGGAGTGTGAGTTCTATATCACGCAAGAGGGAAAAGGTTGAGTAAGGCAACTCTAATGTGAGAAGGAAATCTTCCATTCACCGTTTGTTACGGAGATAAAACGGAAACGATCAAAAGAATGATTTCTGCAGCAAACAACGGCTAACACAATCAATTGTGCTTTCGAAATTCCAAAATTCAATACGTGTGGAACGAGGGCGGCAGATTTGTCGTAGCGTTTCTTTCTTTCGCCAACTGCGAACTTCACGGCGAAATGTAATCCACGAGGCGGAGCTAAATGTGTGTCATAACATTGGTTCGCATGGATATCATTGGAAAAGAACAAAAGACGACGCACTTCTCATTTACCAAATTAAAAAAAGAGAATGGAAATCACCGCAATTGAACAATAGTTTCTCTCTGTTTCCCTTTCATACGAACGCTATCGACCTTTGATTTACGGCGCAGTTCCTTCGAACAAACGCTCTCGTAATCTGACGCTTCGAAGTATTCGAGTCAATTCATCGGTACACCACCAACAACAGTTGCGCTCTCGCTACATTTTATGATCTGATTAACCTATTCGCGAACATTAATCAAATTCTAGCTCTCGAACTCTTCACTAAAATTGCGTCTTATTTTCATTCATTTCTCCTCCATTTCGTTGCGACATCGCCAATCCTTTCAAGTTTATCACAATATTGAACGATTACAATTTCATAATTCTTATTTTTGCCTAATTATTAACGCACGAAACAAAAATGTCCCACTGCGATACATTCATAGAATTATTTGATAATTTTTCACGGCGTCTTTATAACTAAAGCCACTTCCAATCATTTTACACCCTGGACACTTTATATAGAGGAATAACAGATTACCATGTACCGCTAAAATTTACGAACTGTATTCTTTTTTTTTGTTTGTCCATTTTTAATGCAGCCGTGCTTCTGAAGAGGAGAAACAAAATTCCCTATACTTTGTTCTAACTGAATTGATGCAAGCTCATAGAAGAATGAAGGACTTTCAATTGTATGGCATTGATATATCTTAATTTGAACAGTTTTGAAAGATAACTAAAACAGTTTAGACGCAATTACACAGAAAAGACAAATGTTTATTGCGACTCAGAGAGCGATTGGCGTAAAATATTGCAAAACGACTCCTTCGAATGTACACAAACAAGATCAGTAACACCATTTTAATTGATACAAATTCTAGATTGATGCCGTTATATTTTCTCCCGCAAAAACTTGGCTATTATCCAATAAAGAAATACACACACATGGTAGAAACTCAGAAATAGATAATCCACTCGGGAAAACCATCAAAAATTATAATTCTGTCACTCATGATCCGCTCTTTTCCTCGAAATAATTTTTAATTTAATTAATTAAATCCGTGAATACCAATTATATTCTAAGTACAACTGATCCAAGGAATGTACATAAACACGAAATCAGCAAATCAAATAAAACAAGATATAAACAAAACAAACCAAACAAAAACCGTCTCTCACCCACCCAAACATGGACCGGTCCACGAAATCCACATTTAAGTATCCACCTGATTTTGATGGCAAATCTATCCGTTCGCCTTCGGCACTCATATTCGCAGTTGACGTGGGAAAGATCTTTGAGGGAGGATTAAAATCTCGGAAGCATTGGTCCTTCAGATATAGGGTTATTTCGTCAGTAATAAATAAGAACGAAAGAGTAACGCATTCTTACCCTAAGAAAAGTAAACAAAAACCAATTTTGAACATTTTTGCAATTCCTTACATTTCAAGTATACAGTTGCTATAGAAACTGACTTATATAGAATTAGGAAAGAAGGACTTTTATGCGAAATGTCGCCAATTCTTATGTCATTTAAACATATTATTTACCAAATTTTCTCAATTTACAGTTACTTTTATCATTTCTGCTTTTACACTTTTCGTAAGATTCTTTTTCAATTTAACTTTAAATAACAGTAATATTCTGATCTCATATGAGAAACAGACAGAGAAAAAAGTGAAAAAGGAGAAACGAAAATACAATTGGAATAGAAATCAAACAAGCGAAGAAACTACACACTTTACTTTATACTTTACCACATAAGAAACATCCACACACACGACCCGGGTTTCGACGCATCATCATCAGATCATCACCTCGTCGTTTATGTGGATTTTTCTCTTGTTGTAAAGTATAAATTAAAGCGTGTAGTTTCTTCATTTGTTTGTTTTCTTTGATAATGTAATACCACCAAGTTAAGGCCGAAACCATCGAATCTACAATTAGTATAAATATGAGCCATTAAAATAAACTGGACTGAGTACTTTATGTATTAATTAATACATAATGAAGCATAAGAAAATCATAAAGGGAAATTTGAATATTTAATACTATAAACAGGAGAATGAAAAAAATGAATGAAAGCTGACAATATTCTGCTCCTCCTGCTAATCTCATAATCCTGCCCAGATAACATTATTATCTAAAAGTTTTGATTGAGCCGAATAATATTTCTTTAGATTCACGTACAGAGCTAATTTTCGATTTAATCTGATAAAGATTTCAAGGATTTTAAATAAAAACAAGAGAATGTAAAATGCAGGTACGAAATTCTAATCTATAGATACAGGGGCATCACGAAATTAGCCAAGATTGTGGAGAAAAGAATTATGTGATGGAATTTTAAAGAAAACTGACATCTAAACTGCCTTGATTGTACTCTACACACAACATATTGAAATACATTCCTATTTTCATGAACTTGTAAATAATCTAACAAAATGAGTTTTAACATCGATTGTTTCGGCCTTTACTTGGTGGTATGTCATAACTGAAGGAACACAATTAGTTGGACTAAGAATTTTAATTTTACTCTACCACAAGAGAATACACACACACGACCCAAGTCTCTATGCATAGCATCATCATCATCATCATCAGGTTTGCGTATTTCCACCTGATGATGATTCTATGCATCGAAACTTGGGTCGTGTGTGTGTATTCTCTTGTGGTAGAGTAAAATTAAAATTCTTGGTTCAACTAATTGTGTTTCTCATAATGACCACAAACAAGTCGTCACTATAATTTTGTATGAAAGCTAACTCGTCTTCGTTTTTAGATGAGGATTATGATCTACCTCTAAAACATAATTTACATTTTAGAATTACTTTGTCATTAAAAGCATTTAAGTAGCTTAAATGCAAATAAGTTGGGACAACTAGGGGACTCGTGTATCTTAAGATATGGGTAACAATTCACACAGGGGAAAAGATATTACGCACTTATCCTTTTAGATTTATTGTAGAAATAGGTACGCAAATCAAAAGATCGACATAATTTTTTAATGGAGTGAGTAAAAAAAATGAATTGTTTTCAGGTAGCTCCCGGTTTCTCTATGTCCTTAACCCCTAGCATTCGATAGAAAGAAGGAAAACATCAGGGTCGAAAGGATTCGGAAACTTGAAAAGCAATAAATAATCTCCGGTTCCGGGATCAAAGTGAAAACTAAGACGCCCATCCGAAATATGGGCGATCCGACTAAAAGTCGCCTTTAAAAATTGAGCTAATTCACTCCGATTGGACGTTGCATCATCATCAGAAGATTCACGCTCTAACGTTTCGTAATTTCATTCGCCCACTCTTCACCTACTCATCGCGGCATACATACAATCCGCCTCTTCAGTCTCAGAACTTCGTTTAAATATGATGCAATTCAGAAGAAAACGAAAGATACAGCACCAGAATTAAGAACCAGAAGTAGAAAATACAACATTTTAAGTGAATAAATGCGGACCCTATCTATGATGGATTCATTATTATTCATTAGTAGTATGCACTCCCGTCAAGCATAACGGAAATGAACTTATTTAAAATATGTCTGTCTTCGTATACATCTAGTCCATTGCTTCGATACAGACCAATAATCCCCACGTTTTCTCAAGGCATAATGCTAGGGCTCGAAGCCAACTATATCAATATTTTACGATTTTATTTTAATAAGATCTATAATTATTTTCCTTTTTTGGCTCTTGTCTCGATTTCTTAGGGCAATTATTTCTAATTTAATTTTGCGAATGAAACAAAGTCTGCAATGAATTAAAACGAACTTGAATGGCATTTCTTATGGAAACGTATTATAGGCTCCTGGGTTCCAACCCGAGCCTTCTCAGAGATATGAATAGTTTTTTTGGGCTTTCAACCTCGTACAAACATAATGCAGTTTGCTTCACATCTCTACATCAAGCCGTTTCTGAGATAGAGAGGGGGACGGACAGACAGACATTTTGTATTTTATACATATATTGTATTATTATCGTCATTACTTTGTCCTATTTACATTGCTCGCCGAAACAATTCCTCCACATCTCGTAAAGGAAGTGTAGAGAATTACAATTACATCTTTTAAATTCAATATGAATCGCTGCCCTCTGATTTCTCAATGGAACGGAGGTTTAAAAATTAAACATTATATCAGATCAAACGACAATATTATACGATGGATAACCTTAGTTATCAAGTTGTAGATTTCTTTCCTGAAATGGTCTTACGAGTTCAAATTATATAATTCCATCGAAGTCGCAAAAAGGAAATTCCATAGTTAAGCCTTACACAACATTTAGCAATCGTACTATTTTAAGGTTTACATTCGCATAATCAATGCTTACCCTTTTTCCCTCCGTAATGAGACTCTGGAAACCGCCCATCGCCGTGCGTTACGGGGTGTAAACAATAAACGACATACCTATTTATCCTAATCTATAAGGAAAAGGAACACGGCTGTGGTAAGACATTAGACTTCGAGAAAAACTTTTCTTGAAGACTAATATCTTTGTCCTCATTACCACTAGCTCGAAGAAAATAATTTTTGGACTAATTTGTATCAGTATTCATCTTTTTTATGCTAAGGCAATAGCAGGCAGGTATGATTACCTGTTATGTCTTCCCATAGTTTACTTCTTTATTTTTTTATATCCGCCACCTCTAATACTCTTTCTTTCATAGGAGATTAATTTGGCTCCGTCAGCACTTTAGTATCACTCTGTACATTTATCACGGCAATCTTAAACGAAAGGAATGCCATGAGCTGCACCTTCTCGAGTTTGCTGCTTCAGATTTCATCTGTAGCATCTCATAAACACATTCTTGTCGAGTCCTTGTTAAACTCGAGTAGCATCGCTCTCCTAACCCTTTCAGTTAACCTACCGACGAAACGCTTCATCGACAGATTTATTTAACTTTACTTTAGATTACTTTATGTTAATTGCTTTTCCTTTCATTAAATTCTTCAGGTATGTAGCAATCTAACTTACATTACTCGTAAGTGTAGCTTTGAGGTATTCGACTACTTTAATTTATTCCCAAACCATTTTAGCTACAATTTGTTCTACGATATTTTATTCGCTCCTTTAATTAAATAACCATCAACACTTTTCATAGCCAATAAGATTCTCTAAAATGTCAAAATTAATACTCATGTATTAATTAATACATATGTTATTATAGGATTTTCGTTAGTTAACTGGCTAAATGAACTATATTATCGCACTTTTGCATTAAAAATAAGCAATAACGTAAAGGAAAATAAGAAATTAGAGCTGAAGGGTTCCGAAATCCTTAACAAATACTGGATGGGGTTTAAAAACATTCCATAAGCAGTATGTCGGCAGGCGGAACTCGCGTTTAGAGGCAAACGGGAAGCTCTGGATTACCGATTTCTGGGAAAATTCCTATGCGCATTTCGGAAACAAAGTCTCAATTCTCAATGACTCCACAATAGGAAATATTATTTATATAGGGATTTTCACAGAAATTTCGTAATCCGGAGTTACTCCTCTGTCTCCAAACGCGAGTTCACTCTGCCGATACACAGCTTACGGAGTGTTTTTAAACCTCCGTAAGCTGTGTATCTGTGTGTATAAACCTTAATTCATTAGCAGCCATGTTCAAATTTTCTTTTCTTTCAACAAATAGTGGCTGGTCAATAAAACGGTCAAGCGGAAAGAAATTTTAGACCTCCTGTCTTAGAGGGAACCTTGTAGGCTACTACGCTGATGTGGATTCATTACTGCCAGTTTCATTACTTTTATGAAAACGCTGCGCATTTATGAATGAAGGGGAAAATGACATAAAAGGAGCCGCTCAACCTCTGCCAACGCCAGCGCCGCCTTCCTTCCTCTGCTTAATTACTAATTGGCAAACTTCCTCCGTCCGTCCATCGCGCGCCACTAATTGACAATATGCGTGACATTCAAAGGCGATTGAACTATGAATTCCTCGCTTCTCCTTCGTTCAAACAGACTACGGTCATTTGCTTTCGCTAACAGTCCTTTCGGTTGAGTTATCGCTAACTTTTCCTCGTACTGAACAATAAGTCATAAAGATAGAGATAGAGGATTCAATCACATCTGATACAGTATATAGATTTACGATAGATACATTTATGTCTTAAAATTTTCTGTGCAATTTGTATGCAATTTTATGTATATAAATATTAAATTATAATATGAACCCAAAGTGGGATTTTACATCCGTGAAACGGAATTTGATAGTTGTTTTCAGAAAGCAAGCCTTTCTTGTGAAGCGAACTTTAAGACAATTACATGAAAATCGATTTCTAATGAGCCCAATTCTGAAGGAATATGCAATGTTTCTTCAAAACCTTTTGTTATTCTAAAAGAATAAATAACGCCTTTGTTTTGGGCTACATAGAGAATAGTCTCCTATTCCATTTAGACCATCGTCGATGTAAAATATATCTAATTAGCAAATAATATTAAAATGTAATTCAAATTAATATAGAATATGAAACAGTTGCAGATGAAAAACTAAGTAAAGATTCAGTAAAAGTACCCACTGCAGGAAAATACCTGCAAAGAAGGGGAATGTGAAAAACCTTTTAAAACCTACTGATTGTAATGAGAAAAAGAATTTAAAACAGGCACCCTGAGCATGACCCAGGAATCAAGTCAAATGTGAATAAAAGGTACACTTTCCTCTATCCTTTTTCCTTTCCATTTCCCTATCCCTACAAAAACAAATGAGAAATTAATTCATATTCCTTAAATTCGAAAGTCAATATGAGCGGTTGAACGCACTCTTAGGAAACGTAAACGCACTTGACCTAAATAGAAATCATACCCGTGACCCCGAATCACGGACACTTTGATTGTAACCTTAACAATGACTAAAATCTTGCCTCAAAAGAAAATGTTTCCCTTTCATAAGAAATATTCGATTGTATTCGATTATATTCGAAATAAGTGTAACTTTTTATCCTTTACTGTTTCGTGAACGAAAAGAATGTTGCAGTTGGTGTTTTTGACAACATTAATTGGCAATTCTCTTGTCTCTCCAATTTACTTCACCTCATTGAGGATATTTAACCAAAACCAACGAGATAACCAGATAAATGAGATATTCTACGACTGAATCCGACACTTAGACTGTTATGGAAGAATCGACTAAAATCGACAATATTTTGGAATATAACGGAGACTTAAATCGTTTAGAGCCATAGTTCTGTATTTTTATGAAATATATGATTCTGAAGAGTACCACAGTCATAGCAAATATCAAGAAGTGAAGGAAATGAAGACATTAAAATACAAATAAGTAACGATTGTATGGAACAAATGAAGTAATTCACAAATCTTGTTAGTAACGTAACAGAAGAATGGAAATGTTTGAGAGAAATCATAGCAAGAATAACTATGGGCAAGGAAGCGTTCGATAGGAAAAAGAAAATACCACATGAGGAACTAAGAAAGAGACTAGTAAAGTTCTAAGTTTGGTGTGTTTTGCTTTACGGATGCGAAGTTTGGACAGTGAAAAAAGCAGATGAAAAGAGTTTAGAAGCATGTGAAATGTGGATGTGGGAAAGAATGGAGACGTTAAAATGGACGGACTAAGAAATGAAGACGTATTGAAAAGGATAAATGATAATAGGACAATGATAGAGGCAATCAGGAAAAGAAAGAGGAATTGGATAGGACATGATACAAGACAAAATGGATTGATAACTTCGGCGATACAAGGATTTGTGGCTGGGAGGAGGAGGAGAAAAACAAGGATGGCCTGAAAAGAAAAGATAGATATGGGACAATGAAGATATTATCGACAGGGAAGGTAGGAGGAGAACCTAACAAAAGGACCAGTCCATAGGCAGAATACTTGTGGTGATGATGATGATCGAGAAGTTAAATATTTGAATTCCTATGATTCGGTTGTTCGTAAACATCTCAATAACTATCGACAGCTGAAAATTGACATCAACGGTCCTTTCATTAGTTGAAAGTTTCTTGATAAAATAGATATATTGGTAATTGCAATGTTAAACATTTCTTTCGATTTAATGATTTTTTTGTCGAAAGACACATAAGTGGATCCAGGGGGAAGGGAGTGATCGCTCGTGATCCCCCTTAAGGTGACTGTAGTACTTGCGATTTGACAGGATCTTAAATTATAATCAGACTGTTAAGATTTTCCACGATCAGCACAGATCTATTACCGTACTGCGAAAAAATTGTATTTTAAAAGTGAAGTGGGGATGAGCTCATAAGGTAACTATCTTACCTCGTCCCCTATCCTCTCTTGGAACCCCCTCCCCCCCCTTTAAAAAGTTGTGTTCTGTTGAAGAAGACCTTGAATCGACGCTATTCGTCACATCCATCAAAAAAACTGAATATTAAGTTACTTGGGGAACACACGGAATTATGGATACTTGAACACTGATAGGTGTTAAATGAGCGGCGTACATTGATTCTCATTGAATTGCTAATGAAACGTATTGATAAATTTTACTAAAGAAATGGAAATGGAAGTGAAATACGAAAAGGAATCAAGAAAAGTCGAATCGTTGCGTGATTTCAGCAAAGGGAATCAATTTTCGCGGTTATGGTCCAAATATATATATAATTAATTATTATAATATAATTCTTTTGCAGCACAAGTACCAATCCTACTACAAGAGGTACCCCTTGATGTTTGTTCAGAGTACACTTACCTGGGACAACTGGTTACGACAGGAGAGAAAAACAGGATTAATGAAGTGAATCGAAGAATGAAACTAGGCTGGAGTGCCTTCGGAAGAAACGCCCATATTCTGAAGTCGAAAATGCCAATGGTCTTGAAGAGAAAGGTCTTCAACCAATGCATTCTACCAGTTTTGACATATGGAAGTGAAACATGGGTGTTAAACGCAGCAATAACCCAGCGACTTCAGACTACACAAAGAAGTATGGAACGATGTATGCTTGGAATCACAAGAAGAGACAGGAAACGCAACACCTGGGTTAGGAAGATAACAGGAGTGACAGACATCATAGATAAGGTAAGATCACTGAAATGGATGTGGGCAGGCCATGTTGCAAGGAGAAACGACAACCGATGGACATCAGCAGTTCTGAACTGGATACCAAGAGACGTGAAGAGACCAAGAAGAAGACCAAGGGACCGATGGAACAGAGACATCATTCAGTATTTAGGGGTAACATGGCAACGAGAAGCTCAGAATAGAGAGAATTGGAAAGCGCTTGGGGAGGCCTACACCCGACGTCGGATTGAAAATGGCTGATGATGATATGGTAATAACATTAATAACTGGGATCTTCCGAAGAAATGTCCTTTTGCCAATCCAGATTTCAATCAACTTGGATAGATAGATCTACCGAGAATGTCTTGCAACTACTAAGGCAAACGTGGCCGACGGTAATGGATCTTATCAAGAGAACCATCTCAAAATTGTCACCAACCAAAAGATAACACTAAAGATTCATAATGTCCTTTAAATGTACCAGCATGCGTTTTTATTCTCTTTGTTATAGCAGTGAAAATTTAGCCCGTGAGTATTTGATACACATTTGAAAGACCAAGAAAAAACTCAAAGCACTTACTGGAAGAAATTAAACACTTAGTTAAAAATCCCACAAGAACAAAGTGATTTACTTCTTTCAGTTAGGGACTTCCACATATAAATGCGGCTACATTGATTACATACCAAGCAATTATTCTTCTTAAGTAAATATTTCTGCGAACTTTACAGTTTCATTCTACGCAAGCAAAAGTTATTGGAAAGCATGTTAACACGTTCACTGCGGATTCTTCAATGAATTTATCATTCCAACGGTGGAGTGATTCGCAGTGAACGTGTTAAGTTATTCGCTTAATAGTTTCCGTTCATGCCGAGGTAATTAGATGTATTACGTACATAGATATTTGCGCGGAAGCGAAAAAAATTTTGATGAGAACTCACCCTAATCTGGAGCTGCGCTAAGATCCAAATTTGGAAAATCTTGCGATTTAACGTGGGCTTCATCGGTGAAGGCGTACATTCTGAAAGATAGTAAAAGCAATTTAATCTTGCGTTATACAAGAATTTGCATAATTTCATTAGCAGTCTGAAAATGCGATTTTCGTGTTAAAAGAGAACCAGAAGATCAAGTGTAGTTACAGATTACGAGTTTCGCAAGAGAAGGCCACATGAGACCCAGTCAGCCCTTTGTTTGAATGATAAAGCTAATATACCAGATAAGGGTGTTATAACAGAGCCGTATTTCTAGATTTCAGGAAAGCATTTGACACCATATCCATAACAAGGGGAGTACCACCTCTGTGGTAAACGAATATGGGCGTGAATTTCAGGCTATGTTCCTTGCTCAAAAATAATAGACACGAGTCCGACCGTTGACACAACTAGGTATTTTTAACGCAAAATTAGCAACTGAAAATCGGAGTTAGGCAACCTCGCCATACACGCGCATCACCATGAAGATCGCGAGACTTTCCTTATAGGAAAATAATTTCTCCCATTTTTTACTATTGACTAACTTTTTTGCAATTAAATTTTATCTCCCTACCCTCTAAACATTCTTTATCTTTTCTATCAACATTTATTCAAATATAGGTTAGGTCGGATCTATAGCATGTGTTACATAGCTACATATAGGATCCGAATTCTTAGCCTAAACCACAAGTGTCACTGACTTGGCCCCATTATGTCTTACGAACCCCAATTGGAAACCCCAGGAATAGATATCCACCCTAGACATTATAAATTCGATCCCAGAATGTCAAATATTCACGATTTTCCGAGTAAGAATGCACTGTGCGGATGTTTTGAAATATATTTTGAGTACTTCCTGGGATAGTGGGGGATGGAAAATCGAATTACTTTTAGAAGACATGTTCTGGAATGTAAACAGCAAAGATATTACCCAGAGACCACATCATAGAGGTGGTACTCTCCTTGTAAGTCAAAGCTAATTGCCTATGCCATCGACAAAAATCTCAGGTTTGCATTGAACGGAATTTTATCCGATTAAGTATGCATTACATCAGGTGTTCCACAGGGAAGTGTTCTAGGGCTCTTATACTTCTTCATCTGCATTGACATTCTGGTGGATAATGTAAACAGCAAGGTTAGATTATTTGCTGATGATACTCTCATATACAGAAAATATATGTCAAAAGATGATAGCAGTATCCTGCAGAACAATTTTTGCGTTATATCAAGTTGATGCGAAGATTAGCAGCTTGATTTAAATATAAATGTGTGCGTTGCAATGATTTTCGCGCGTTCCACATTAGCATATAATACCAAATTTCAGGATATTCCTTAGAGTTCGTGCGTCACCTAAATAGCTAGAATTAGCACTCAGCTGTTCCTTATCGTTCAAATATCTTATTCGGGATGCTATAGGAAAGGTATACATATAAGTACAATGCGAAATTTAACGAATAGAATCTTGAGGGAATTCCCCTCTAGGGTCAAATAAATTGTTTATTTTTCAACCTAGACTTGAATACTGCAGAGCAATTTGGGATCACCATGGAGTAGGGTTAATCTCAGGTTTAGAGATGGTTTTATAATACATGGCCCGTGAACTTGTACTTCAGACATGGAATATGGTACATTCCTCTAGTACTCTTTAGAAACATATTTTCCTTCATATTTCGTAATAGCCTCTGCATTCTGGTAGATAAAAGACTCCAGGTGAAAGGAAATCTGCAAGTAATTACAGCAACCGAAAGTTATTTCCTTGGTGATGTGAGTGTATGATGTGGAAAAATATCCCAAGTTTACGCTCGGCCTCTAATGCAGACTGATTATGTTCTTCACGACAGCTCGTGAAATCGGTTATTAGCGCGATTTACCTCTCATACGAGGAAATTCAAAGTTTCTCACCAGGGAATCAAAATTTTCTCAACTGATTTCAGAGCACGTAAAACCTAGTGATTGAGAGGAATCAGTTCTATTTTAAGAAATAACGATCCAAGGCATACAAAATTCATCCCTTTACAACATTTTCACGATTCAACTTCCATTTGCATGGAAAAATTTATTTGATTCACATTCACTCCATATCATCATAAATTATATTCAATATTATATCTTAAAAGGTGTCTTTTCCGTCATTAATGAATTAATACAAGCTATTGACGATGTACTTCATATTTCGACACATCTATATCTAAAAATAGAGGGAAAGGAAGCGTGGGAATGAGGAGAGGAAGGTATGGTAAGAAGAACACTAAGAAGAGTTTACAAATTGCATAACTCACCAAACATCATAACAACAGCTACAATAAAATTATGCACACACTCAAAACTGTTTGCCGTGCAATTGAATCCATTTCTCATAGGAATGCTTTTACACTGCAGGGATCGAAGTGGATATCCTTAGTAAAATAAAAATTATCTGGACTAGGAGGACAATTAACTACCTTTAAATTTTGAAAATTAAGCAACTTCTCGAGTTTTAACTAACAAACATACACACACAGGCAAACAAACTTTCTACTTTATTTCTAAGAAGAAGATTAATGTATCGAACGAGAGATTGACAAAATCTTAAATTTATTAACATTTCATCTTCCTCCTTTCTTGCTTTCCATTCGAATATTACTAGCCAATCTGTAACAATCAACGTGTTCAAACCCATAACCCCAACCCTCATGTCTGCGGTAGGTTTTTGCCGGGTTTCCCTACCGCCTAGGACAAATGTCAGGCATACCGCTCCCGGTGACTCCATTCACACTGCCACACCCTGGAAAGGCGACGCCTAAGCAGGGATCAATCTATTTCTGTTGTAACGCAAACTATATAAAAGACAATAAAAATTTTACAAAAAATCAAGTCTAATTCAAAAGTGTCGGAGGATTTGACACACTTTGTAGCAACGATCCTAATGGTAATTACGGCACCAAATCTCCGCGGACCAAAGTTCCGGCTGCGGGTAATTACTAATATTAACGAAGAGATGAAAAGTTTGCTCTCAAAAAAATTAGTACAGTGAAACCTCTATTAAGCGGCCACCACCGGGTACATAAAATAATGACTGCTTAAAGATGTGACCTTTGGATGGAGGGGAAAATGTTTCTGCCCGAAAGAATCCACGAAATGGATGCGTTTGAACGAATATCCTTATGATATAAAACGTTAATGGATTATTTAACATTTCTATTCATAAATACTGTTTTCATTAACAAAAGTTTTTTATGGTTCATTTTTTTAATTTAAACATTTTGTCTTGGCGGCACAAAGTTCAAGAGAATCTATTAATATTTCCAAGTGCTCTCTCGTATTCTCCCCAAACTGCCGATCCAACCCTTAGCAGACAGACCGCATACGCCGTCGGTTATTAAGTCCTTCAACAATTGACAATGAGAGTTCATCATCATCTGACTTATCTTCAAACTTCTACTGCAATGCTATATGCGGATTCGCCTTTTAATAAAGTTATGTGGTATATGAAATAAGTGATCCATAAGAAAGACAGGATTCCGGAAAGAAGTGCCTAACAGAGATGAACACTAACACTGTGTTACCGAAAAAATCTCGCTCGATGCAGCAATTGAGGCCCTCCCATAGATAAGGACCTTTTGCTCTCATGCTGCACTGCGCATCAGAGAACGACCGTCTTCGCGGATGACCGCCATGGCGGGTCCTTTGATTAGTTTGTAAAAGGAAAACGGAAATTCCTGAGAGTGAAGTGGATCTCTGGCCACAGAAGTAGTGACCGTTGGCCTCTGAAGGAGGTGACCGCTGAAAGGAAGGAAAATTGACATTGCTTAAATAGGAAATTTGTTCCGTTCCCGAAAACAACGGCCGCTTAAGGAGGTGACCGGTTAAGGGAGGTGGCCGTTGAGGCAGGTTTTACTGTATAAGAATACCAAAAAAAAATCAAGCAGCACAAAAGCATACAGTGGATAGAGTGGTCCGTTATTTAGGTTGGAGAAATTCGATGCAAGGAGGGATGGATACCGGAGGCTAACGCGTTACCTACTTGGCAATCCGGGAACCTCCTGTTAATGTCCAGCGCTGATGATCTCCAGCAGTGAGGAATCGTCATTTGCGATTCTTAAATATAAAATGGAAGTAATAAAAGACATTGATTGGAATCGATATCATTTTCATCTTACACTTAAGTTTTTTGGTTACACTTTATCTTTGTTCTTTTCACACTACTACAATTATTCCTTTAGCTACCTTAGTTTAAAATTACCAAACTCGCTTTACATATTACCTTAATTATCCCATTCGCTCGCAAATATTAAATAAAACATAGGAATTACAGGAAACCTGAAGAATAGAGCATGCATTCATATTTCAGTTATAATATTCCTTCACAGCTTTTATTCTCACTCGAACTTTATTAATTTTTTAAATATTGACGTAAGTTATCTTCCAAAATCAGCCTTATCATTATCTTTGTGGACTCAAAAAGGAATATTTGGCTATTGGTTAACTTGTAAGAGATTCAATCTCACAACTGAAGTAATATGTAGAGATCAATATTACACGTTCTAAGGATTCAAAAATAATGGAAAAATAGCTGATAATATGTTGTTTCTATGCTGGAATAATTCATCAAAACTTTTATTGCTTTAGATCTCATTTACCTTATCCGTAAATTTGAATAGAGTAGATTAGTGGTACTCTCAATCGTGCTAACGTACCATTCCCTGCGAGCAGTAAAGATAACTGGTTATTATGTACTGGCACACTTCAGCGAGATTGCTACGACTGCAGAAATTTTTCACTCCTACCCCGAGGATATTCATGCAGCTCTCTATTAGCTAGGATCCCATGATGAGAGGCTGTCTTGATAGTCCACTTCCTAGTTCATTCTAGGACGAAGCATACTAATAGACTCAGGATGCCAGGTTCAAATTTCAATATAAAAATGGCGCGCTTAAGAAAATTGGCAATTAATTCGGAAAGCCCTTGATCAGAAAGAAATATAGGATAAGATGTGCAAAGACGAAATAAATTCAAAAAAGTCTTTAAGATAGAAGTGGATCGAAATGATTACTTTTCATAACGCGCGATTTGCTTAGGGTTCAGCAAAGAGCTTAAACGGCGATATATTTACCCTCTTACTGTACGACTCGTACATCTATCATCTGCTGCTTTTATCAAGACAAAATAGTATTTCACATTCCTCGTGGATGAAAATTAAGGAACTAAAACTATTGTAAGATGAGAGTATAAGAAAATTATTAAGTCGTCCCCCTCTTCTTGTAAGTTACCGGATCCACCCCTGATTGGTAGCAACACTAACTTCGTATCAAATGAAATGTAGATTCATTTCAAATGTGACAGATGGCGATACGTAGCTAAAACAGAGAGGTTAGAAGGCAAATACGTTAAAAATAGCGACAAAGTCTTCCTGATTGGCTAGAATGATTAAAAGCCATGAGAGGACTCACAAGACCATTGTGTATAGATGGCAGCTGTTTTCCCGCCCTCTCGCCACTCGAAGAATCCATTCGACTAAGTCACGACCGCTGTATTCAATCCCTCACGGCCGTGCCCTTGGAAAGGTCCGTATCCGCGTGCTTTACGCGAAGAAAACGTACCTCCAAAAAGACGACATGTTACGTCCATATAGGGAATCAGGGAATTTCGTTATAGGTACGATTAATATTCCCCCTTGACACGAGCATGGACACGGAGGATGAATTAGAGCCATTGCCTTTGAAATCGAGGGTCTCGAGAAATTACGTCGTGGATGAGGCAGACGCGGAAGAAAATTGATTCTCCCTTTTTTGCGTCTAAAATATTCTCCACGATGACGATCCGCGTCTTTTGCAAACGAATGCGTCGCAAAAATATCGCGTGCGAAACGAAATCATTGGAGGAAAGGAGGTCCGCAAAGGGAAAAAGGTTCTTTCTTTCGAATCGCACGGAATAAAAAGCACAATAAAATTTTAACGTTGTCGTAATTCCATTCTTAAAGAAAGAATTTCTTCCTCCCATTGGCGAAGGGAACTGTGCGCAAGCGAAAAAAGGCCGATATGTTTCGTTTTATAGATGTTCTACGCCTACCAGAGGAAGAAGGATATGTGCGTGATGCAACTTCTGCTCCTTTGCATACGCTGAACTTATTATATAACAAACGTCCTCTTCCTTATGAGGGTAGAATGATAAGCTATAATAAGCAATACTGAGGACAGTAACAGAATACTTCACCAACTTATACAAGAAGACAGAAAATGTTGAAGAGGAAAACCAAGAAGAAACACAAAACTCAGAAAATCCCCCCTCTATTCTCCCAGAAGAAGTAACAGAGGCCATCAAGAAGATGAAGAATGGAAAGGCAGGAGGAGCTGATGGAGTTTTAGCAGAATATCTGAAACTTGGTGTTACAGAAATTTCTCCTGTCCTAGCGCAGTTATTCACTAATTGCCTTAGACAAGGGAGAATTCCGAAGGAATGGAACCATGCAAAGATTGTCCTTTTGCACAAGAAAGGAAGCAAGGAAGATTTGAAGAACTACCGCCCCATCAGCCTCCTTCCTGTTATTTACAAAACGTTCATGAGAGTAATAGCTGCACGTCTGAAGACGTCCCTGGCAGCTGCCCAGCCCAGAGAACAAGCTGGATTTCGCAAGGGATTCAGCACTATGGACCACATCCACACGCTGCAAGAAATCATCAGCAGAATGAACGAATACAAGATGCCACTAGTACTCTGCTTCGTGCACTATACCCAGTCCTTTGACTCGGTAAGTACCTCCTCCACACTTGAAGCACTGGGGAAACAAGGGATAGATGCCAAGTACATCTAACTTTTACGCAGCATCTACAAGGATGCCACGGCCTCTCTAATGCTGCACGAAGAAACAGAGGAATTCCGGATTGCGAAGGGAGTGAGATAAGGCGACTGCCTTTCATCAATTCTTTTTTCAGCCGTTCTGGAAGAAGCATTTAACACCTTAGGCTTGGAGGAAAGAAGCCTACGGATCAATGGAGAGCACATCAGTCATTTGCGTTTCTAAGATGATATAGTACTCTTCGCAACCAACGGTGAAGATCTAGGATCAAGACTTCAACGACTGAACGCGGCGGGGCAGAAAATAGGACTCAGGATAAACTTATCGAAAACTTAGGTAATGTATAATTCTTTTGCAGCACAAGTACCAATCCTACTACAAGAGGTACCCCTTGATGTTTGTTCAGAGTACACTTACCACATTAGGGTTAGATGTAAGAAGAGACTTACTAGTCTCAATCTCGCCCTGAAATAAAGTCGATTTATTATTATTATTATTATTATTACCTGGGACAACTGGTTACGACAGGAGAGAAAAACAGGATTAATGAAGTGGATCGAAGAATAGAACTAAGATGGAGTGCTTTCGGAAGGAACAACCATATTCAATAATATTCTTCAAGACCATTGGCAAAAAAACGTGAAACGAGTGTTAAACGCAGCAATAACCCGGCTATTTCAGACTACACGGAGAAGTATGGAACGATGTATGATGCTTGGAATCACAAGAAGAGACAGCAAACACAACACCTGGGTTAGGAAGATGACAGGAGTGACAGACTTCATAGATAAGGTAAGATCACTGAAATGGATATAGGCAGGTCATGTTGCGAGAAGAAACGACATTCGCTGGACATCAGCAGTTCCCAACTCGACACCAAGTTATGTGAAGAGGCCAAGATGAAGACCAAAGGACAAATGGAACAAAGATATCATCAAGTACTTAGGGGTAACATGGCAACAAGAAGCTAAAATTAGAGAAAATGGGAAAACACTAGGGGAGGCCTACATCCGACGTTAGATGGAAAATGACTGATGATGATGATATGGATTGGATGATAAGATATTCATTACGCCACACAAACCAGATAACCGGAAAATTTTCGAAAATTTTATTTTTAAATCCTCATAATCTAATCATCGGTCTCCTTTTTCCTTAACCTTCAAACTGAGGACACTCTAATTGCATGACACAAATTTTAATCTATAGGAATTAAAAATTAAAACCATTTTAGCCTTTGCTTATATTCCAACACCTGGGCGGAAATAGGGACTAAAATGTCTTTCTTCTCTAAGAGTGTCCTAAGAATCCACACGAGAAGATGCGATCGTTAGATAAATTCAGAGGAAGTACATTTTCGGAAGATGTATGCGACCCCCTTCTGCTACTTCGGCCGATCCGACAGTGAGCGTAAAATAAGAGAAACAGATGCGAGGAAAAGTCGTTTTAGGGACTCATTCTTTCCTAGAGCGTTACGCAGATGTAGGCGCAGACGAGAGTCCCACTAAAGACTGCCCACGTCGACATCTCTGAACGCGGGAAACACTTCGCCCCAGTTTAGATTTTTACCCTGAAAGCCGCCAGTGGCGTATAGCAGGGGGTGTATTAACGCCTTACCTAATCTACCCTATTACATTCTCTGATGTTATTCGGAAAGAATGACCAAAAGTAACTTACCTAAGGCCAGATTCGGTGTCTCATTCTTAGATAATGAATGTATTTTACATAACTGGACTCAGATTTTAGATTTAGATTAATTTCCGGCGAGCCGCCAGGGGTGTATGGCAGAAGTGTATGAACACTTTACCTAATCTATTCTATTACTGGAATTACGACTTCTTTTTTCTCTGATGCTACGCGGAAAGAACGACCAGAAGTATCTATCTGTTTTAGTGATTACTTCTTTGTGAAGCTTTGTCGAAGCCTCTCGGAGATCGTGTTCGTATTTTACCGGAATGACAATACCCTTCTAACTTTGCTTTTTACATTATCCACCAGGTCGCTCATGAAATAAGGAACAAAATCGGTCCTAAAATGCTTCCCTGCGGAACACCTGATGTGATACGTACTTCTTGGGATAAAATTCCGTCCAACGCAACACGCTGAGATCTGTTTTCGAGATAAGATTTTATCCATCTAACTACGTTTTTGTCAAAAGCGTAGGCTTCTGAATTAGTTTAATGCCCAGCATTCAGGTGAATGAATACATTGTTTCTGAGCCACTTACAAGAGTGGGACGTATTGTTTTACGAGTGCCAAAAGATAATTAGCATGGATGCATATTTGGGGAGACACAAGTAAGAAGGGCGAATTGTGACAAACTGCAAGAAGGACGAACGAATACCTGCAAATAGGATTAAACTACCATTGCTAAATCTTTTCTAATAATAATAAATTCAGCCGTAGAAAAGTATGTAAGTAATGACCAGTATTACCAATTAACCAATATTATTAGTTGTCGGTAAGGTTGTGTATATTAACAATACCCTTGGCAGATATCTATGCATGTGCTATTCATGTGCATTCAAACATGCATAAATATGAAAAACATAAGGATAATCATGATCACCTTACAAGAGGAAGGTTTTCCTTGAGGGCTCCATCGCATAGACTGAGCCTAACTGCAAGGAGCTTTGAGATAATGGCTCTAAAAGTGTACAATTTGCTGCCTGGCGATTTAAAGAAAGCTAATGGTATACTTTTCTCAAATTAAGTGAGGAACTTTTTATTTAGTAAAACATATTATAGCGTAGATGAGTTCATGAATAAAAAAAATATGTAAATGTATAATGTAATATATAATATAATATGTAATGTAATATAATATGTAATGTGTTATGTAATGCAATGATATGTTTGTTAGTTCTGTATTTGTATACAGTTTACGAATTTAACTTGTTCTATACTTACGTATGTTTGTTTTATGGACCAATAAAACTGTTATTATTATAATTATTGTTATTATAGGTTTCAGTTCTAGATTCAGGTTAAACATATGGTAATCGTTCGTAAGAGGAAATTTCCACAACATTTGAATGATGTTTGTAAGGAAATTTTCACTTCCAATAAGGAGATATCAACGCTGGAATAAGCGACTAGACCCGACATGTAGGTTCCCATAATCTTCCCATATATAAAGTAGAAGTTTGTATGTGTGCGTGTTCCATTTAACAGTCCTTAAAGCGTTAAGTTTTATAGAGTTGTTTATTAAAGTTTCAAAATTTCTCGATATTTCTCTATATATTATTTCAGTTATTATCGGTCCATTTCGGTATAATCTTCCATTTTTTGTGCCCTTCTGTAATACTCCCTCGAATCTCTGTAAAGTTCTGTGATGTGTGAAAGAGATAACTCCTAAAGCCGTCAGTTTTGCAAGTGGTGGTGGTAGAACAAAATATTTCCCTTTCATTCTTCTCTTCCAAAACCTACCGATTCATAGTCCGAATCGCTATGAAATTCAAAACAAACCCAAACATCGTCAAATGGTCTCAGACCCCCAAACGAATGAAAAAATGAGAAACATACTGAAAGAACAAGTGTAAAAGGTGTTCAATGTGTGTGGGCAAAATATGAAAAATATGTAAGCAAGTGATGTGTGTCAAAGGATACAAAATGGATCAACGCAGTGCGTGTATGTCAAAAATATTAAAGCATTTTATTTTTTTAAAAAGGAAATAAAACCAAGATCGAAGAATACAACCCTTGCTTAGAGTAGCAACGATGAACAAATGTGCAGACATAACCCCGAGTATCGACAACCAAAAGAAATAGGAAGCGTAAGAAGAACCAAAATGAAAAAGCAAGAAAACAAGTCCACATCACTCACCAAATGCAGTAATATGTGCTAAATACGTATTTCGACAACGAAGTTGTCATCCTCAGTAGGTAGCGAAGAAGGTACCACCGCCACTTGCATAACTGACGGCTTTCACATCTTATATTAGCCGTGCCTCCGTCATTTATATATGTTCTGTTGTGTTCTTCTTCCCTTGAACGAAGCAAAACAAATTACAATGAATTACTTACACAAATTCTCTAAGTGAACTGGAAGAGAATTTTTTATACTGTAATTTTGTTCTAGTCGTCAATGATATTGAGAAGCAAAATAATAAAAATATCACACTTGGTTCCTAAAAGTGAAGAAAACGCCGCTACGAACACCGGAATAGACCACATTTAGCCTGAAGGTCGTCGGTCACACTTCTACTACTACTACCTACTTACAGGCGTTAATAGTCATTTCTCTTAGCACTGGTTATAAGTCTAAGACTAGGACGAAATCAACAAAATGACTTACGCAAGGAAGAGGACAACGAATTGGAGAAAAGATTAGGTTCCTAAAATTAGGTACAGAGAATTCAGTCATTTAATAATAAAACCTAGAATGAATAATGAATATTGAACAATCACCAGAATTCAGTAAAGAGCCCATTTCTAGTACGAAGGCTCGAGATACGAACGCAAAAAGTAGGAGAACTTAAAAAAAACCCACGCAATCTTCTTGTGGAAGTAGTTTATGCATTGTTTACTGCGGTTTATTAAGTTTGCATTACTCAATCATTACCACGAACTAACGGGCGCTGAAAAATGCGACTCGTAAACAAAGAAAGAGGAGCTGCTAAATAGTTTAACCTTGGAGAGATGTTTCATTTGCTCAGAGGACGTATATAAAAACGAAAAAGAAGAATGCGACGAATGTATCGTCTTTCGATTTATTGGAATCAGATCGTATAAGAAATGAACGCAATCGTAAGGAGAGGACGTCGGTTTAGAGATTCTATCTAGTAAACAAAGGATCTTCATGGAACATCAAACCGAGATGTCTTCTTTCGTGTTTCGAAATCTATCTGAAGCAAACATTTCGAAATTATTTCTCCTTCGCTTGAGTTTCATCGAATGACCGATTAGATGGCCCTGAAATAATTCTAAAATTCAGAAGGAAATACTTCGCAGTGAACTCTAGGCCTGAGCTGTAATTCAGGTTTCGGCCAACGAATGGAAAACCACGAAAACTAACCATTACTCTCGGTTTTATTCCTAATACTATACAAAATACTGAGTATAGACCTCTACCTAGGAACATAATAAATTCCTCTAAGGAAAATATTTTCTGATTTGGAGTTATATAAACTTTAAGGAGACTTTATTTTGTGCAAACATTAAGGTTTTGGAAATAATTAATTTCTTAGATTTGGTATTGCTATGTTAATATTCATTATATAATTATTAATAATATTAGTAAAATTATTATTGCATAAACTCCTGATTCGCCCTAATTTCCAAATATGAACTTCACAAATTAATCATGATTAGCTACTAGTAAGGGCAGATGGTAATATAAGAAAACTAAACTTTAAAAACCGTTAGAAAGAGTTATCTATATGTTTATCGATCCTTTTTGAAGTTTTGTTCTCTTACATAACCTCTATACTATCAGTAAGTAGTCTGTGAGGATGTGATTTGGACGAAAGCAAATGGTGAACATGCGGTGGTGGTGGGCAGTTTTACGTTGTTACCCCTTCCCTGATTCATTATTTTGATAAAGAATTTTGTAAACTGACACGTGCACAACGAAATTATGAATCTCAAAGAGAATGTTTAAGAAAAATAGAAAATATTGATTATGGAAAGGAATTTTATGAGGTTCGTAATTTCGTATGAGGTTAAAATAAACATTCAATACGTCGTAAAAATTAGATCTCCATGGATACAGCTTTCCTACAAACGACTTCTCTTGTTCTACTTTTCCAGATCAAATTCGACCTAAGGAAAATATTTTGACCTAAACCTTTCTATTTATTTCATAACTTTACACTCAATCAAAAATCAACTATTTGAATCTACCTAGCCTGAATTAGCTAGAGAACGTTTTCTATAATTTTGCCTAAGCATGGCTCTAATAAATAGAGTTGACTACTCTTGACCCCTGCAAAAGTTCACTATCGAGCCCACCCAGATCGTTTATTCTAAGTCCTTCGAATAAAAATATTGAAAAAGTAGTTTCCCCTACAAATTGGTACGTTTCGTGGATTCTGCCTTAGCCAGGGTGTTCATGCACACACTCTTTGTAATCCGTTTGAGAAACACGTCGTCATTTAACTAACTTTCAGAAATGCATTGCATAAATAAGAACGTTTTTCGTTTTATTCCTACGATATCTTACATTCCATTTATTCAGATTCTTTCCAATTTCTCTTAGTTTTAATCGAAATAGTTCGAATACCGTCTCCCATATCACACTCTCTGCCGATAGGCGAATTGCAGGCTATTAATGTGGATATTGCTAAAGACATCAGCTCCCTTCAACTTGAGATTCACAATAGCAGCCTATCCTGGGTGGATAAGAGAATAAAAGATTTTTTAAATGTTCAATGTCAAGTTGCTATGATGGAACCAAGGTGACTCTCATATATGTACCAACTCCACAAAGGGACTTAGATCATCTTCTTATACACTTACCTAATGAGCGAAAGATAATGATATTCTGACCTTTTTCATATCAGGTTGACAGAAGACTGTGTAGAATAATAGTTAGCACCACAAATCCTTAGTCGATTTCCACTCTAAAGGTCTTTTCGTAATTAAATTAAATTGCATTGCATATGTTGGAAAGTAACGAAATATACATTTGAAATTACTTCTTATTCAATAAATAATAAATACTGAGGAAAAACTACGCATTTACACTTACTGAAATTTGTATAATATATAATGAAGTATACTCAATACTTTGGATAGTTATTGTTTAGGGTATTCTGATATCACTAAGGAATTTAATTTGAAGCTCCGTCAGATAATGTACTCCTATGTTAGGTTTATATTCGACCTCAGAAAACAAATAAGTATAAGTCATTATCTTCCTGAACTTGGACCAACAGTTTCTGAGAAAAACTATTTTTAGGAATATTTATGTATTCCTAATGCTTAGAATTTAATTCATAGTATCAAGAGTTTTCTTAAACCTGATGTAATTAAGTAATTACAAAAAACTTATAGGCTATTTTATAATTGAGTAAAAGTATTCGTTTTTCGATATCATGCATTTGGAGTTTCAAACTCGTTCTGAACACTTAAGCCGATTATGATGTACCATATGCCATGAAATATTTTTAGATGTTTTACTACAGAACATGAATCAACTATAAATTTATTATACTGCTTTAGTTATCTTCCGGTGTTAGGCACCGAAAGAGAGAGAAAATTAAAAATCGGTCCATAAAGATATTTCAAATTCAAAGCAGACTGTGGAAAGTGAGAATTACGAACACTAGAGCAAATACGTATGCGGATATCTGGTCGAAAATGTATTGGTTCTCTCTAGTTATAAATTAAGTGCTAAGTAGCATAAATAGTATGATATAGTCATATATTTCAAGAGAGTATTCCCTAAAGGTTTCCCTAGAGTGAATAATGCTAATTTCATTTAATAAAATCAAAGAGCGTTGAGGAATTTTAACTGATTTTCACTATAAAATAAATTCAATTGAAAATACGAACCCAACGTAAGGTTAAAGAATCGGATAAATAGAGAGATGAAAAGAAGAGAAAGAGAGGAAGTGAAGAGCCTAAACAGATTCTGTTTTCATCTGCAGAGAACCGATCAATCTCGAAGGGCAGTCGGGGTCGAAGAGAGAAGAGGTCACGGATCTGCGTCTCTCCGCCCGCAAGGCCGTAAATCGAGTCCTGGAGCGAAGGGAATGGGGCAGTGCGACGCATATCCTGCGCCCACCGCGCGAATAAAATCAAAACGAGTGTCTAGTCCCGTATAAGGCACCAGAGTGATGTCATCGTTTTTAAAAGGACACTTACTACGCATTGGCCAACTCCGCTTTTTCGGACTTCCATTGTTCCTCGTTTTAATAGCCCTGCCGAGTCAACTTTCCTATTTTGGCCTATGCCAATTAGCACCCGCAGTTTTTCTCGTTTAAAAGCTAAATCTTTTTTTATGAATGGCCGTCAGGGAAACCCTAAGGGATTTAAACTTCCGCCGATAAATCGTCACTTTTTAGGTTCGTTTGGGCCAAACATTCCTCCAGAGAGCGACGGAATTCGGAACGCGGTAATGCGTAGATTTGGAAAAGTTACTTTTGAGAATGAAAACGATAAATAAAAAGCAGATTGCCTTATATCTGGATTCATTGCTATACTACATAGTTACAAGCACTCCAGCTAAAGTCGTGCCTGATTTAGTGGAAATAAATAAAACGGCTTCCACAACTTCGGTCGAAAGTTTTGATCCACGTAAAACTAACAGAAAATTGCGACATAAATTTTTGCTCTTTCTATAAGCCACATTCCATAGCTGTGCGGCAATCCTCAAGTGCAAAGTGAAGGGATTGAAATATTGCCTCAATAAGCTCAAATTCTCGAGCGTCGAAGTGAAGCAAAACCTGTTTTTCTTTACTATAAGCAGCTGAAACTCATGGAAACATTCAATGATATTCGAAGTAGAAACTAATTCTATGGTTATTCTATTGATTTTTGATGGTGTTTAATTTAGCGGAAGAAGCATATACCGGAATCCAGCTTGATACAAAAATCGGAACTGGAGAATAAAAATATGCAAAAAAAAACGTTCAGATATAAAAACTATACAATATTCCTAGCGGAAATTAAAAACAAATTTAAGTATCAAAACTAAAAAATTGTATTCGGCATGGGAATAAGCTTCCGAGGATTTTAAAATGATAATTCTAGAGGCATTTCCTGAGCATTTGATATAAATGCTAAACAAGTATTTGAAAGTTGACTCTTTAAGCTATAATACCCAGAGGTAGAAATTTGTTTGAAAAGTAAAGAGCAATCATTTTTCTAGAATTGAAAATATTTATTCCAACGAAATACTATTTGCGAGAGGTTATATTACGTGAATTAGTCAGGAGCAAAAAATAATGGAAAAAAGATTAACGTGAGAGATTTGCGAGCATTACTCGATGAAAATTCACGCCGAATGCTTGAAGAGTTAAAAATGTGTTAAAAAGAGTTAAAATGAATTTTAATCGATCCACTGTTGAAAAATCCTGAATGGAATGGGGATACTCTAGAAGAGGGAAATTGTGTTCTTTGCGAGTTGAAAGATAGTCACTTGCGACATGTTACTTGATCGACAAAAGAGAAAAAAAATCATTGAATTGTTACTGACGAGTAAAAATTTATCAAAATACGACCACTTTAAGTGTCAGAAATCATGGGTGATACTGGAGAAACCAATTACATCCACTCCAAAGCAAACAATTAATTGTTTAAACGTTATGTTATGCATTTGGTGGAATCAAAAGTGTGTCGCATATCATGAGTAGCTGAAACTATTAAACTATCCTGTAATCGTTACTGACTGCAATTATTACGTTCGAAAGAAAAACGACCAAAATGGGACGATTAGCACAATAATCTGATCCTGCTACATCACAACGCTCTCAATAAGAAATACCTGAAAAGAGTGAATTAGGATTGCCATCCTACTGTATTTACCAGACATTGCGTCAATTTGTTTCGGTTCATTCTGTCAGTCCTTTCTGGAGGACAGTTCACTAACATAAAAGTATCAAAAATTGGCTTGCCGAATGGATCGCTACTAAACAGCCGTATCGTCGATTTGAGGAATCCCTTTATTCTCTGAAAATTGGGAGAAGGTTGAGACTATCAATGGAGAAAACTCTGAATGAACGTACCTTGTTCTTTAATAAAAATCTAATTTTAAACCAATAAGGGCCGAAAATTATTCCCATACCGAATAAAAAACAAGCAAAGAAGAGGTCGACGTTAACGAGAGAAAAGTTGGAAATACAAGAAAATTGAGGTGAGCTCGGAAAAGAGAATGTGATGAGACCTGCTAACGTATTTCTCTTGGAACGTCTCTTCGATCATCAAGGAGCTGCAGATTAGATAGATAGAAAAGGAAATAAGAGAATATGGATGAATAAATCAGAGAATAGATAGATTACTGGATAAATCACTGAATGAAAACATCAGTTTATGGATAGATAAATAAATCAGTGGATAGGTAAATAAGCGGATAAACAAAGCTGAACTTCATCACAGTCGGCAAACTTTTCTTGAATGGTTACCCTAAGGCAAGGAAGGCAGTTTCGAACATGCTTGGTATTCATTTTTACATCAAAATATGGAAATTATATACATCAACGCTGCTTTTGAACGGGGACATAGATACCTTTACTTTCCATTGAATATATTAAAGTGATACTGACATAAGATGATACGAATCCCTATTGCGGATAACGATGTAATTTCGTTGATGATTGTTTCACTGATTGCCTCTCATCGTTGTTTTCTTAGATTTAAGTATGGAGAAAAATCTCCATCTTTCAACAAACATCTTCCAATCAAAATACAAAGGGACATTTGTGTCTCGACGCAACTCTCATCATCTTTTGTCATCTTTTTTCAAATGTTGATATACGATCGTGCGCAAAAATTTTGTAATGAATAAAGATTTCCGCAATTACACTCCCGCAATTATTAAACGAAAAACAAGCAGATAAACGTAGCGAGGACTTGATGTTCGATCATTAGGGGTAGATATTCGTGGAATACAGCACTTCCAAAAGATAATTGAGCTCTCGATAGTCCTTTCCTTTCGCACGCTGCAGAAGGAATTGAAATCATAGCTCTCCGTTTACGATTGATTGCGCTCGCAAAGAGTTGTGAAGAAAACGCCTTTAGAGACGCCCACCTTTGGAAAGGCGACCGTTTCCTCACCTCCGCAATAAATCACTGCGAGTTCCTCATTCTCTGCTTTCATAGGACACGCGCAGAGGTCGCGACGGACGAAGGTCACGGCTATACGAAGACCTTCTGGGTCGTCTCCACGACGTGATTCCAATTGAATGGGAAATATAGGCCGATGTGAGTGGGCTATCATTATAATTGCTGTACATAATCATCAAGGAAGGACTTCCCTAACTTGTGACCCCTGGAGCAATGGTCAAGGAAATTTGCTTTCGCTATGCCACTAAATATTCCATTGATAAAGCAGCGGCGTAATCAGATAGGTTTAAGTGTTGAACTCTCCAAAGCCAAAATGGGTTTTAAAGAATCGAAGTTATCGGAGGTAAACTGTAATGGTTTAAAATAGGGCTCCCTGGTCGCCAAGTGGGCAACGCGTTCGTCTTCGATGAAAGCGGTCCCGGGTTCAATTCCCGGTGGGGGCCTACATGCAAAATGACCTCAGCTGCAGGAGCACTTTTTATTAAATTTTAATATTATTTAAACACTTATAGTTTCACAACCCACTGGTGATTCGCACGGAATATATGTATATATAAATCCAGTTCTATCTTTATTACTTTTAGGGCCTGTCTCAGGAATGAAGGCAATTTTTCAATTACTGCCTGTTCCAGAACTCCCCAAAGAAAATCTTGCCTACACCTCGGAATGAAGGTTCTATTTGCTTCAAATACTACGTTAGTGTGGCCCTTATTGTTGTTAGAAATTACAAGATTAACGATAGGCATGGGCAAAATAACGCAACATCCCCCTGCCGTTTTCAGTGACGAAGCTAGGAACGTCTAGGACCATTTTACTAAATATGAGTAACTTCGACTTGCAACTAATTATGACTCAGTTTTATTCCAAAATTCAGAGTAATATAGTGTGGATGAAAAGAGCTAGAAAAAATTGAACAGACTTTTAGGAGGATAAGGTAATGGGAACGAAAAACAAACAGTTGGACTGGTTCAACGTTGGCGATAGGAGCGAAACTGAAACTGAATGAACATTTTGTGCTTTCGTTGAACCGGAATGAAAATTATTACGACTCGTTTCCTTAGGAGAGACTGGTATACCGCGTAATAGATTATTTTCGGGTCCATTTTTGGCCATCAGAATGCAATCAATAGAAGAACCAGGTCGGGTTCAGTTGTAAACGGGTCGGGCCGGACTAAAATAAAATGTTTCAGCCAGTGCATACCTCAACCGTAGGATTGCTTGAATACGCATCAGTAATTCTTCGTATCTTCAACTGCGAAGCATCCCTAAAAACGGATGAGAAGAGAGAATACGTACGCCGGAATCTTAGTAGGTCTGAATCTCGAGATCACCGATGAAAACTATGCGTAATCGAATCTTATAATCCTTAAACATTTGCCCTGAATATACTAGATTGCATGAACTATGAAGTCTTTCCCTTCCTCTTCAGGTTTTATACTTATAAAATATTCATTTGGTTTAGCTTTTACATGTCCTTATGTGTTATTTTGATCGTTAGTCACGTCAATCAACTCTCTTATTTAGTCACGCGAGGTTAACATAGCGCAAAATTCCTTTGAATATTACAACCATTTAAAAGGCGGAGGAAATACATAAAACCTACCCAAAATCAATAAACAAGACTTTCAAGGGAACACCGATGAGATTTTTTACCTTGTAATTTGTTTTAATTTTTTTTATAAAACAGTGCGCTGACAAATATCCTACATATTCAATATTTCATAAAAGCGGAAAAATTTCTAATTATAACTAGACCTACGAATCTCAAAATTTCTAAATATGCAGAAGAAGGTCCAAAAATTGAATAAAGCTAACTACGTTTTACCCGCTTTGCTATGCCTACTGACGGAAAATATAGAAAAGTACTCCTTCACTCTTAGGGAAAACGTCGAAAATAAGAATGGAAAAAAATTTAGAATTTTGTCATGAAAATTTGCTTCCAAATATTAAGCTAATAAAGATGAGAACTGTGTGGAGATTGGAAATGTTTAATAAAAGTCGCAACGAAACAGCAGTTCGAGATAGTAAATCTCGGAGAACAAATGTTGAATATTGGGTGATTTTTGTAAGCTGATTATAATTGGTAACCCAAAATTGTCAAGAAAGAATCGCAGTTGATGAATACTGAAATAGAGAAACTGGAAAATTAAAACTGAAATCCAGAAACTGGAAAATTAAAACGAAACAGTGATCGAATCCATTTGTTTTAAAAGAAACTGCAATGAGGAGGGTAGGATGACACATTGCAAAATCTTCCGAGAGAATCAAGTGTTAAAAGACTCGAAAGATAATCTGAGAACGGTAACTGTAAGAGGAACGTCAAAATACAACATCCTGGGGATGGAAATGGCGCACCTTTGGCTTGTTTCACAACTGAATTGAAAACATTGTTTGATAACAAAATGTGAATGGGATATGTGTAAATATTTGAAATGCAACTTTACAGTCATTTAGTAAGCTGCAAACATTTTAATTTGTACGTAACAAAATCGTTGAAAAATATAGTTTTTTGAAAGTATTTGTTTTTTAGAGTCTGATGCTGGAATAGAATCCCGAAAACATACATCAGATAGTCAAGGAGGCAGTAATAGGTCCAGAAAAAATGGAGTTAGTTATATGAGTAAACCTATGTGAGTTAATTGTAGGCAATAAAGGGTATCTGAGTTATATCAAGTTCCTCAGTAGAAGATAGAGTGAGACAGGCAAAGAAAAATCAATTTATACCTATGGAAGCATTTCTAAAGGTGAGTTAGGACACTATAAAACTGTTTTCACTAAATAACAGGAAAGTGAACAAGTTGAACATATTTTAGTGCTAGGAAAAACGGTTTTGCCTTTACGTTGACTCTATAAGGAAAAGGAACACGGCTGTTGTAAGACATCAGAGTTAGATAAAAGCTCCTAATAGCCGTTGTTTGCGAGCAAACTAACCGTTGAAGAATTCCCACCAGCTAACTCAGTTATTCTTCTCTCCCGAAGATGGCAACTTAGTTGTCGAAATAGGTAACGAGAACAATACTTGCTTACAAGCGCGACTACGGAGAACCCCAACCCCCACTGGAGGGAACTCTTCTACGGTTAGTTTTCTCGCAAACAACGGCTATTTGGAGCTTTTATCAAACTCTAATGTCTTACGTTGACTGATGTGCGTAGGTTAGCATATGAGCTAGCAGTTACGAATAAACTGAGAAACTCTTTTTGCGATGAGGCAAAACTGGCAAGTAAAGACTGGCTGTATGGAATTCTGGCTAGGCGCAAGGAAAGGATGTCTTTGAGGAATCCAGAGAATGGATATCAACGGAATCCAACGGATAGGACCAGGGGTTGTAAAAAATTAATTGATAGAAAATTAATTGCAATTAATTGTATCAATTAATTGATTGCCGCAGTATTACCAATTAAATGATTGATTGCTACAATCTCAATTCATTGCAATTAATTGTAACATTAGAATAACTTTAAAAATTTTGATAAAACCCTTTAAAATATATTATTGTTTTTACCAAAGCATATCAACAGAGGCGTATATTTTAATCAAATACTAGAATACAGTATTTAACCCTTACAATGCTACAGCTCAACAAGAGAGTGTACCCACAATGCTGAAAAAATAATTTTTGTTTTTATTGAAAACTTATACTACTATGATAGGCCACAAAATTAACAAACAAGAGAATATAAAAAAATCGTTATTTGGTTGAGGCGGTTTAAAATTATAGGCATTTATATTTTTGTCATAAGGTCGATTTTCGCGTGAAATCCTGCTTGAGGGAATTGTGGCACAACTTGGCATATGTGCCTCCGTTTCCACAAGCAGGCGCAGACCTTTAATTTGTTTCAATTTTGTTTCGAGACGTGTCATCTCGAGTCTTTACTAGTCGCCCCTCGTCTATACTCGCTTTGAGTTTCTGATGTATTCATCGTCGTGACTCTGTGGTGTTACGTTAAATAAGTGTCCTCTGTGTTTTCTGTGCATTGCCAAATGCACAGTAAAAAAATATTTTGACCAAACAGGCTCCGAAAACCTATAGAAGTGCAAGTGTGGAAAGAAACTGACCCAGAAAAAAGGAACTGGGTGGACCAATCTGCTGAATCATGTAAAGAGCCAGCACCCAGAGTATGCTATCATCCAAGAAAGTGGACAACAATCTTTGTCAAGTTTCCTCACATCGATTCCTTCTGCAGGCAGTTTAGTCAGTCGTTCAGCATTAAATGTTTATGGTTGGATCGAGTGGGTATGTGTTGGTCTAAAACCATTTTCTTTTACTGAAGATTCACTAACACGGAAGTATACAAAATTGGGAAGTATGACAAACGTGACATTAAAGAAGTACATGGAAAAACTTACTCAGGTAGTAGAAGAGAAAATATCGGATGAACTTCCCGATAATTTTTCGTTAGCAATTGATGGGTGGAGTAAGGGTTCAATGCATTTTATTGGACTTTTTTGCATCATATTTGTATAAGAATGAAAATGGCTACCGTATTGTTTTATTGGCATTTTCACCATTGGTGAATGAAACATCCTTCACTGCTTCTGATCATGTCGAATTTATTGAATATGTAATATATGTAAGTTTGTTCAACATGAATTTGGAAAACGTTGTCGCTATTACTGGTGATAATGCTGAAGTAAACAAATCTATAGCAAATTTGTGTGGGATACCATTGATAGGATGTGCCTCTCATAGATTTAATTTAGCAGTTTCTGCTTATTTAGATATGAAGGAAATTTTGCTTGATAAAATTAATGTACTGATGGGCAAACTAAAGTCGTTGAAACTGGCTGGTAGACTTCGGACACAAACACCATTACAACCTATCCAAAGAAATAAAACACGATGGTACATTACCTATGATATGATTGAAAGATACATTGAGCTCACGTCTTTTTTAGAATCTTTCCAAGATGACCCTAAAATTGTTGATTATCTGTTGACTCCACGCGAAAATAACAATCTACAGACTCTGGAAGACAATCTTAAGAAGTTATATACAGTAACAGATGCGTTACAGAGAGAAGAACTAGATTTGTGAGACGTTAGAGTTCTTTTTGATGAAATTCTTGCATTGTATCCTCATGATGAATTTCAAAAGTATCTATCAGCAGCCATTGTTCATAGCCCACATTTTGAAAATGGAGTTGTAAAAATTTTAAAGGGGACAGAAACAGAGTTAAATCCTGATGAAGTGACTTCTTTACAAAAGTAAAAAATTAGTGATTGAGGACGAAATTTTACAACAGCCACAAATACGAGAAAATTATGAATTTGCATCAGTCTGTTTGAAGAAGCATAAAATAAGCAAAATGTCAGTTCAGCAACACAGAGATTGTAGATTTTTGTTGCCTTCCTCAAATATCCTAGAACGCTTCTTCAGCACAGCAGGTTATGCTTTTAATGACTTTCGGCAACACCTTTTGCCAATGAATTTGGAAATGCAGCTGTTTCTTAAAGTGAATCGTTCTTTCTGGGACGAAGCAGCAGTTGCAGAAATATTTTAATGAGCACTGAGTGTAAAAATTCACCTTTTTGTTAATAAAGGATTTTTATGTTGCAAGGCTTTTTGTTTTTATTTTCAGTCACATGTGCTCCTGAAATCAAAGCTAATACCACGTTATACATTTTACAAAATAATTGACAATTAATTACAATTAATTGCAATTTTCGGCTGGTTAATGTAACAATTAAAATTAATTGATTGACAGAATAATAATTGATTGTGAATGCTCCAATTAATTTTTTACAACCCCTGGATAGGACACTGCGTGAGCTGTACAAGTGAGCCTACTGTGGTATCTACTGTTTCAAAGGCAATATTTGTGACCTCCCCAGTTATGGAAGATGTCTGTCTTACTATAGTCTCACCAGACAAGGCTTCTTATCCTAATGATCTGCCCAGTTTTTAAAGAGCTTTGTTTCTAAGCCAAGATCCTCCTGAAAAATTCATTTCCCGTATTTCACCGGGAGACATCATGCCACCACCACAATACGAAAGAAAGAATATTAAAACCAACGACAAAAGAAAAGGAAAAGCTGCTGTTCTAACTTCTTCTCCCTACAAGGTGGAGACTGTGTTGGAAGGAAAAAAGGCTACAAAGTCATCGATAAAGAAAAGGAAACTTTTTGAGAGAGAAAAATTGGTTACACCAAAAATAATAAAAAAAGGTGCAAACAAGAAAAAAATCGAGAAAAAATGACAAAAAGGCTAAAAGTATAGCAACAAAAATGAAAAATATAAAAAAGGACGACATTTCGAGCGAAGAAGAGCGTGAAGAAGACGTAACCAGTATTTACAGCAATGACTATTACTCCAACTCAAAAGAAAGAAGATACTACGCACAGGATGCCGAGGATGGGCACATGCAGCTTGCTGTGGTTTGGAGGAGGACGATAATTTTGTTTGCGATCTGCAAAAATTCTAGTTACCTAAAGGAAAGAAAATGATTGTCTGATTGTTGAAGCGTTATTTTCATGAAGAAAGGAATGTTTTAATAGACTGCCATTAAATTCTATTGTCACACTAAAAAAGAACGGATTGAATAATGGAAAGGGAATACACCAAAGGAACCGATGATCCATTTTCATAAAAAATCGAGCGATTACTTAAAATTCGTATATATATTCATAGCATAACATATTTTTGCGTAGCCTTAGGTTCAGGGATAAGTGAGCAATAAAGAAATTAAAAGAAAAACACCGCACTTTATTCTAAGCACTTTTATAACGTCCACCTTCGGTTCACCGCACTTGCAACATGTCTGCCGCGATCTCTCTCCCAACAATCACTGCCTTCCGTATCCACAACTCTCATTGCTACAACAATATGCCTGTAATTTACTTTGACAAGGTTTCTTCCGTTAGTTGCCATAGGATGACTATCTACTATTATTTATTGCTGCTTCAATACCTTGCATTTCACAGGAAGGCAGCGCATAATTAAACGCATTATCAACGAATATAAAAGATAAATTAAAACAGAAAATATTATTTACAAATTTTTGAACTACTTAATGGCTACAGAGGTACAGTGATCACTAAAATTAAAGCAATACATATTTTAATCAGTAAAATAGACTGTCCTCGTGACCTCAGTGGACAAATAAATGTGTCCCACATTACTGCAAACAAGGTTACATAAGAGATACTTTTAGAGAGGATTTTGGTACTTGACAGGTGGTGTTCAAGCAGTAAGGGTATTTTTCTTATTGTGCATGCAAAAGGATCATTAGAACTTAGAACTGAATTCCTCTAAAATTTAATGCTCAAATGAATATTTTTGGAAGTTAGACTCATTCAAAGTTTAAGGCAGTACGATCATTTCACTCACTGTTTATGTAACCAGCATAAATGCACCAATTAATACCTAATAACTTGGCTCAACTATGCATGAAAGTATCAATGAGATATTCAGTATGCTAGAGACAAAGTGTTTGCTGAAACATAATAACAAGAAAGAAAAAACATTAGATGGGTGACTTTGATGCAGTAGGTACATTTTAAACAATGTAGAAAAATGTACCTACAAAAATGAATTTTGTAAAATGTACAAAATAATGAATTTTTTCAATGAGATAATACAGTAAAAAATCATTATATTTTTCAGATCATTTTATTACCCTTCCTGACTGAAATAAAGACCGTTTCGTACACTTCCACAGCAATTTTATTTATGGCAACATGTTTCACTAGTGTCCTAGCATCATCAGGCAAAAAACTTTTTCACATTTTCAAATATATAGGGAACCAGAAAAGGGGGGGGGGGAAGGAAAGGGTAAAAGGATGGGTTTTTTCAAGGAAAGAGTTTACTTGGAAGGGAAAGAAGGGGCGAGGGATTGGGATAAACGTGCTCATTTGTGAGGCTTTTACTTCTAGAACAGCACACTATTTCCATTTCCTCTGGGAGGTCCAAGCGACGGCCATTACGCTCCCGATGAAGGCATTTCGGGGTGAAGCTAGCGAAACATGTTGCCATAAATAAAATTGCTGTGGAAGTGTACGAAACGGTCTTTATTTCATTGTAATGGCCTTCCACGAGGTAACGCCTTCCCATATTGAGTTTCTTCCTGACTGAGTTTTGTTTTGTGTTTATTTTTGATTGGGATCATCTTTTCACTATGTAAGTCATCTAAATCTGCCTTACACTCTCACAAATTAAGACTGTTTTGTCTTAGAACTTTGTGTGATCAATTCTCACTAGATAGGACCTGGGAGTCAGTGCATGACTACTTTATCAAGGATTCTGTAAATTTTTGATATTTTGCATTTCCTGGACCTAAATTTTGATCACAATGATTTATAGTTTTCATTTTTCCCTTAATAATATATTCCCTTGCTCCTTGCAGTACTTGATGAATTAGTAAATGTTTGGAGATAGGAATTTTAATTCTTAACCTCTGATTCTTGAGCAATTGTGATGGTGAAAATAGACCAAAAATGGGGGTTTTCAACACTCAATAAAGGCAATATTAATATCCTGATTACTTTCAGAGCATTTTAAGCAACTTTTTTTACTGTTTAGACTGTTCTTTCAATTTTCCCATTTAATTAGTGTATTTTGGGCTTGTAGTAACTGTACTTAATTTCCAGTTATTTGCAAATGCCTTGAACTCATATGAACCAAATGCATTATTATACACTATAAGAATTTCTGGAATACCATGAGTTCCAAAAAATGTTTTAAGAACTTTTATTACTCCTGCTGTACTTATGTCCTTCAATTCCAATATTTCAAATCATTTCGAATAGTAATCTACTACGATTAAATATATTTTATCTTTGGCCTCAGCTATGTCTACACCAATTTTATTAAAGGGTATTTCAGGAATGTCATGTGCTAACATAGATACTTTCATATTGATATCATGTATCTCTGGCATCCTGAACACTTTTAATCACATTTACTATATCAGAGCATATTCCTGGCCAAAATATTATTAGTCTGGCTCAAGCCTTAGTTATTTCAATGCCAAGATGGTTCTCATGAAATAAATCTAGTATCGACTTCCTTAGTGATGATGGAACAACCACTTTCAAATTTATGAAAACTAAATCATCCTTTATGTTAAAGTCATCTTTGAATTTGTAATATACTCTTACACATTCTGAAATTTCTTTTCCTTGAATCTTTCTTCTGAATTCTTTTCAGGCCATCTGTTATAATAATAATCTTTGACAAGTTTAAAAGTAGGGTCCTTATTAGTTTAAATTATAGCATCTTTTCTTAAGACATTGCCATTTCTTTAGTGAATGTCTGAACATTTTCAGTATTCTTTAGAATCTCATATTTCACAGAATATTTATTTATTCTAACTCTTGATAATAAATATATTATTACTATAAATTTACCTGGTCTATGCTTTATGTTAAGGTCATATTTCATTAATTTTTGCTTCAGTCTTTGTAGTCGTGGTGACAATTTTGTTAATGGGTTTATTCATTATGCTTTCCTATGGTTTAGAGTCATTATACACAATAAAACTATGCCCATACACAAGATTATGGTATTTTGTAACACCACACTGAGGAGTCCTTTTCCAAATTGGGAGTATTGCTGATCAGTCGGTGTTAAGCTACATGATGCAAAAAAGAGAGGTCTGTTGCTTTGTATTATGCAACATCCTATGCTGTCTTATGATGCATCTGCATGTATTTCTATATTCTTATCAGGCTTAAATGCAATTTAAAGTGATGATTGGGATAGTAAACACTTGAGATTTTCAAAAGCCATTTGGTGATTAGGAAGACAACCTCGTGATACATTTGCCTTTATTTAATCCCTTAATGGGGCCACTGTAGTGGATATGTTAGGAATACATTCTCTAAAATAATTAACCCTTCAGCTGCAGGAAACGTACTTCTAATTTCTTCTATGAGGACTGCAGGAAAAATGTATTTCTACGTTTGACTTGCTCTTTCTTCCCCGTTCTTGTCCTTTCTCAATTTTATGGCCTCTCAATGAGACAACCAAAGGCTCACTCTTCTGTATTGTCCTAGATTGGGAAAATCCAAGGGATTTCGCACCTTGGGGGAAACCCAAATCTTCGATTTCTGAATAGCGGATTTACAAAATTAGTAATAATTCATAAAAATCATGATATCTGCAAAGTGTTTGGTATCAAAATGATCAGCAAAGTGCAAGGAAAGTAAATTCAGACTGCTTATACAAAACAAATTTCTTATTAAATACATTATAATTTCTGTAATATCTGGTCATGAGTTTCCAATGTTGGAGCACAAATTAACAAATCGTCAAAACAGAAAACAACACAAATGATGTTGCCAAAATGCTCTTGTACCACCCAATGAAATAATACAGGGGAAATTTTCAAGCCAAAGGGTAGTCGATTAAACTTATAATAACCCATTGGGGTAATAACTGATAGAGTTCCTTAAGTCAACTTAATGTGCCAAAACCAATTTCTTAAATCTATTACATTTGATTGAGTCACCACTCAATTTAAATTTTATTTCAAGCATCTGTATTAAATAGGGCTCGTTACGTAAAGATTTATTTACTTCTTGAGGGTCAATGTAAATTCTGAGGGAACCGTCAGTTTTTTTCAACCAAAACTAAATTACTTATCCATCCAGTAGGGTTTTCTACTTTGCTAATAATCTGCTGATTTACTAAATCATCAATCATCATTTCAGATTTCACAACAGTGAATATGGAACCATTCGTGCAGGCCTTGCCAATGGTTCTGGACCTTCTTTCACTTTATGGTATATTCTTCCCTGAAACAACCAACTCCATTAACAAAATTATGAAATTTTGAAACAATAATTGCTTTAAATGGAATTAGTAAAACTTGGTAATAATTGTTTATGAAGTTGTACTTATTCCTTTAGAATGCCTTTCTACGAAGGCCAGCCAGAGAGAATAGAAATAATGGCTGTATCATCCATGTCACCTGTATTGTATCAGTGTATTGCCTTTATTCTTTACGCCAGTTCAAACTTTATACAAGACTTTAGGCCTAATATCGGGATGCATTTCTCATTGATAATCACGGTAAAATCATCTTCAAATCTATTGTTATTAACCATACATTATAACATAATTTGTCTGCTACTTTCTAGCTTCGTTCCCTCGTAGGACTCTAACTTAACATCTGCTCTTACAAAATTAGGATTCTTAACTGCCTTTCTCAGAAGATGTTAGGGTACTACATTTATCTCAGCTTCCATGTCTATTTTAAATTGTACAGCAACATCATTACGGCTTGAAAGCAATGCTGGTCTTCCAACATTCTGATGCTTACAGTGTTTATAGTAAACTCATAAGACTCATACAATCTTCAGCATTTTATATACTTTTCATAAACATTATGGATATTGAGAATTTCTCATTGCAATCAAATAATTAACTTTCAATTTCACAAATCTCTCTGATTGTCTGAAGGACCTTCTATTAATTTTTGGTACATTTTCCTACATGGGGATCACTGAACTGCATTTCCATTATCATTTTACACCAGAAATAGCAAACCACAATATAGTTACAGAATGGTTAATCAACAAAGCTAATGCAATATATAATTTCACTACCTAACAATCCCAAAAGTGATTATTCCAAAGAAATTAGAACAGATCTACCGATTTATCATACCAGCAGATTCAACGCCTTCAATCACAATCACTCATCCAATTCACTCAGATTCAACCACTCCAGCTAATGTCATGACTATGATTCTCTATTCGACAGAACTGTTTTTCCATTGCTTCACTTACTGTATACATCTCTCGGGTGCAATTGTCTCCTTTCAAAAAAATCGAGAGTATTCAAGTTTTATTAACTCATCAAATACAAAGTAAATTGCTGTAAAAGATTTAAATTGCATCTCTAATTTGCTGTTTCAACTTCACATAATATAAAAACCGGTTATCTCGGACTGAATGAACTTCTCTACTTGTCGTTTGTTCGAGGCCACTGTACGTGCAAATGTCGAAAACGCGAGAGAAAAGTCCAACGAGGAGCAAGGCCCAAAACAGGAGAAAGAGAGAGGGGTCCAAGAAGGTGCAAGGGTCTTAATAGGAGAGCAGAGTCCAAACGAAGCAGAGGTAAAAATAAATTTATAAGCACCAATTCGCACGTAAACAAACAGAACCACCCAAGCAGGGTAGCTGAAAGTGACGTTTCCGCTTTCTACTGCACGATGTCCCCACGCAAAACTAATTAAGGATAAAAAAACTAGCGAAATATGTGATAAATGAACTGCTTCCGAGTTGTCGATATCTGTTAAACATTTAAATGATGCGCTTTTTTGAGAAAAAACAAAAAGAATCGTATAATGCGCTTTCAAAAATTGTATGAAAACTTGTACGAAATCATTCACCGTGTAAACACTGATTCATGAATTTCGTTCACGCAAACGTACATGAAATGGTTCATGCATTAACTTGCACAAGTTAATATACCGTGTAAACAGGCCTATAAACACAGTTTAGGTCTTTAACCGAGCCTTAAAACCTACGGCACAGTGATTTAGTCCCCCAGAATTATTACAATTTTACCGTATGCTGGACACGCCTCTCGTACGTGCTTAGTATTACACTTTTCACATAAATAAGCGGGTAAATCTTTGATATAGGTTACACAGATCAAAAAATCATAGCTCTAACACCAATTATCGTACGTTTATAATTCATACACCGTTATTTAGAGCAAGGAACGCGCATTTAAGATACGAAATTTCATAACCCAGAAAAATATACATTTTCAGATATTACCTTACGAAAATGACTGTTTTCACGTCTTTTTCGACGTTTTTTTCGGCATTTTTGGAGCTTCTCCGAACTACCGATAGGGCAATACTAACAAACTTCACATCTGAACTATACCGTATCCCATATTCCGACAAGCTTACGGGCGCGTGGAGTGAAACAGGGGTGCTAGGGTGGGACGGTACCAAGGCCGTATATTGCCGTTTTTTGAAATTTTTGGGGCGGATTTTCGGTCACATCGGCGTTGGTAAACACCGATTTCTCGGGAAAAAAGCGGAAAATCACCATTATCAGCAACGGAAGACTTCCGGTGAGATGTTAGATGAACAAAAAAAAGGGAAAAAACCTTCCCATTTTTTAATTTTCTTTCGTTATTTTCGGTTGCATATTATCAGGTATTCCTGCTTTTCAAGTTCTCAATCGCCTTTTTGGTAAATATTTCATAGTGGTACGTCATACATGACGTACCACTATGAAAATTTAAACAACAAACAAACAACAAATTTAAACAACAAACTCTTACATGTAAGAGTTTGTTGTTTAAAAAAACCAAAGGAAGCCACTCAACCCAACCCTACCCAACCCAACCCAGACTCCTAAAAAAAAGGCGATATAGGCGAAAAATAACATCGACACGTCGAAATGTTGTAGAGAATGTAAGAGATTGTTTTGAGACTGACTTTTTGGGTTGAGTGGCTTCCTTTGGTTTTTTTAAACAACAAACTCTTACATGACGTACCACTATGAAATATTTACCAAAAAGGCGATTGAGAACTTGAAAAGCAGGAATACCTGATAATATGCAACCGAAAATAACGAAAGAAAATTTAAAAATAGGAAGGTTTTTTCACTTTTTTTGATCATCTAACATCTCACCGGAAGTCTTCCGTTGCTGATAATGGTGATTTTCCGCTTTTTTCCCGAGAAATCGGTGTTTACCAACGCCGATGTGACCGAAAATCCGCCCCAAAAATTTCAAAAAACGGCAATATACGGCCTTGGTACCGTCCCACCCTAGCACCCCTGTTTCACTCCACGCGCCCGTAAGATTGTAG
>KZ308846.1:35682-46663 GCA_000376725.2 Ladona fulva | reverse complement strand
TGTCTCTTTGACAATGTCTGCAAAGAATTCCTGGACTCACCCTTAAAACAGAGCTGTTGACACAGCATCCTCCATGGCCAAATACTCCTGTGGTATTATCTTAAGGATGTCTGGAGTCTGTGCATAGGAGGATGACTAAAATCTTAACCTTCATTTCATGGTCAAAGAGAAGCATTATATATCTCAGAAAGAAAACTCGGGCTTAATTAATAAATGACAGAAAATGTTTAAATTAATTTGGACAAATAATTCAAATAAATCAAACCATTTCCAAGCTGCACCTTTTACTAAAGCAATTCGAGAATCACATTGGCAACTGAAACCACTGTGTCCTCCAAGGATCAACATTCCATTTGTCTTTCTTCAAAGATGCAGCCATGAAGGCCCATATGGGGGAGGACACCTTCACTTTAATTCCAGAGAATGGCCTAACTTACCTAAAAAAAATAGCTCAACTTTCATTGGTTAAAGCCAGGAAAAAAACAAAGTAATTTGGAATAATTAAATTGTGTATACTCTTGACCTATTTTTCCTGCATACTGTTCAGTGCATTAACAGAATGGAATATGACTTATATGTATAAATAAGTCATCTATGTATGTAACTGATAGTTATAATGTAAGAAATTGTAGGCAGCAAGGAATTGCATTGAGAAAACTCATAAAGAAAGGATGTAAAATTTTTCTAGACAAAGTTTAGCAGGCATTATGGTAGATTGTATCCTAATTTAATAAATTGCAAGAGCAAAACTGAACATAATTTCTATGATGATATACATAACTTTTAATTGTTGGATCTTTGGATGGCTTGTCCAATTTGAAACTTCAGAAATAATCTCAGAAGTACAGTGCTGGCCAAAATTAACACAACACCTTCCGGTGTGACAAAGCGGGAGATCTAGGTATTAACTGTGCTGAGGAGTTTACAGTGCACTTTGACAACATGGTTTTAGTCAAAATTCAAGTGATTACATTGCGCACTTTACCTATCGTAAATTATCTGAGGATCATTAATTACCAGATGTTACAAATTATTCTCTTTCTGAAGGAGAAACTAATGACAGAACCATGATTCAAACCTTCAGGAGTAACGGTAAACACAAATTGCACCCAATTCTGTTTGATTTGGAATATCAAAGAGATTCTAAGTTGAAAGGTTTTTAAACATTTGCACCAGCTTTTGGGGTCGATTTGCAAATGCATATGGGAAGCGACTTCACGGATATAAACAGAAAGCTACAGATTACCTATTTCCAATTTACTTTAAGAAGTAACTAATTAGAATATTATATTAAGTTTCACTCATGTTTCAACAAGAAAGATGCATTGAAATTCATGCACTACAAAATACTTGCATACCTCTCTGTTTAGAGAAACAAAAAGTGTGCTTTTCCTCAACTTCTACACCAGTCATACTGGGGCAATCTATTACTGCACATCTCACATTGTCTTTCGGGATAGCTGCAGCCAAATTATCCTTAAGACCCATAAATTACCAGTTAGAGGTTTATTCAAAATGGTTGCATACCACTTTGAATGATTGTTATGGCCTCTATGATGCTTACTTCCGTGGCTTCCGCGCAGGTGGCATGTCTTCTTCTAGTTTCAGGAGTTCAGTATTAGGATATATTTTTAGCTAATAAAACGGAAAAGGCAAGGTGCTAAAATAGGACTGATGAGAATTCTTTGTATTACGCTGACAACTCATAAAAACGCTTGAGAATTCGCCGATAAATGGAGATTAATTTACCTGAAAAGGGATGCCTGGGAAGAATTTCAAAGAACATACGATGTAACAAAATATTATTAATTTATTAAAAATCCTGTAACTGTTTACATACAATACTTCAGTTAACTTCAAAACACAAGTATTGTTTTACTCAACCAAAGCCATATCCAGTCAGCCCCTCAACTCCATCATTATTATCTCCTCTTCAGCTTCCACATCTTCAACCAAGTCACAACTGAAATGATAATAAATTCTTGTACTATCAGCAATTATGATGTACAATTCTTGTACTATTAGCAATTATTTATGCCCGTTTCAAGCACAGCAATGTCATTCCCCTACCTTTGCTTTCCACATACCTGATTCACATGTAGGCTTCTCTCAAAACACATGATTCCACACACCAAACATTTTTTTTACATTTCTAGTTTGAATTTGTGATCTATTGTCTGCAATACCTGCCTGTACCAGCTACGTATTTTTCATTTTGCTTCATGTTCCATGTATAGATAATCTGGTACATGCATTGATGTTAGCACATAGATGTCCTTCACAGAAGGTGTTACATTATGAATTATAGAAATTAATAAATGAAAAATGTGATAAACATAATGAAAATGATCATAATGATAGAAGACTAGTTCAGTGAAGTTGTCAATATCAGAAGTATGCCCTTCCAGAAACGATTACCATCTCCTGAAAGCCTTCTCACTGTGGCCATGCCTTACTAGCCCCTCAATTGAGTGTCATCTTCCTGTTTACCATCCTCTTTAACACCCATATCATATCCACACCTGGAAGACAATGAATCCATATAGTATCAGCTAGAAATTCTTCAGTAATTCTACATTTTCAAGGAGGAATAATTCTATTATATTTCAGGGTATGTAAACTGAAAACTTACCTTCCATTCTGTATTTTCTTCTAAAATTGTCCAGCACAGCAATGACAATCACCATTACCCTGCATACTCAGGTATTTACATTCGGGTCTAAATAGAGAGACCTGATAATTTTCCATATATCAAACAGTCTTTGCAATTGTTGTAAACACTGGAATTCATAATCACAGCCTGTATCTGAAAAAATTTTTCCTTGAGCTCCATATTCGTTGGAAATAATCCGATGAACATATATATTTAGCTGAGGCACAGGAATAGTAAATTATGAAAGCGACGTTACACTTTCCTATAAAATGGAAATTAAAAATGCCATAAGGAATTTACAACAGCACTAACAAAGTACAAATAACTTTACCAAGGAAATGGAATCTTCGACAGAGACAAAAGAATCTAAGTTCCCTTCGATGATTGCCTCTGAAGGCGGTAAAAACAACGTATAAGATTTCATACATCAAGCAATTGTATCATTATATAACTTAGAGATGATTCTGAATACAATACGACAGGCATAACTTATTTATCACACTGTTCTATTGCAAGAAATTTAAGTACGTTTTGAACTAATTTAACATAAAACTAATAGTATAAAAAACTTAGTAATGTAATATAAATAACTTACCCAAAGATTGGAAATCTCAAGGATTAACAAGTGTGATTAATAGCGACATGACTGGGTCTTGAACCCATGTCTCCCACTTCCGGGCAGGTATTCCAACCAATGAACAATCAATGTCTAGTGGTGCTGCGATCTGTTGAAATTAAACTTTTTCCTGGATGATTAGCATTAAACGTTAAGTCTTAAATTAGCTACACTGGTGTCATATTGCAATGCAAATCTCGATTATCCTGAGGAACATTCCTCACTTTTTACAATACGTAGTTCAAAAATTATTTTATTGAAATAGAACGCGACAGAATTGAAAATGCTGCTTGCAGATTTCTTGAACCTCTGGCAAATCCCTCGCTTCGTAATGTGAAGACACTACTACAATGGAGGACACTAATTTTTTTCGTTATTCTTTTACCATATTTTGTTTGATGATCTAGGAGTGCGGTCAGAATCGAAATCGATCATTAATCTCAAATTTTGAATGTTATGCAGTAATATGGCTGTCGATATGGTCAAATGAGACGCTAATTTCAGTTCCTTTCTTCTATAACTCAACGCAAAATAGGATAATCTTAAAAAGTTTATTTCAAATTCGCTATTCGGAAACAATGATTCAAATAAGAAGTATGAATTTGTTATTAACAAAATAGCATTCAGTCGAACTTTGACTCCTTTAGTGATTTGAGGTCATAATAGATACTATTTACATCATTTTCTGTCAATGTTAATAAAAATGCCGATATTTCAAAAATCCTTATTTAAAAAATTACACTTTCGGTAGACAATGCTTCGAATTAAAATGTTTGAATTCCCAATTAAGAAAATAGACTTTAGCAGAACTTGGACTTCAGCAGTGTTCCAAGTTCAAAATAGAAACTTTTTAAATTATATTTTCCGCAAACGTTAAGAAACATATTTATATATTTAAATCATAATTTTAAATATCCCGCTTTCCGGAGACAACTGCTTCAACTAAAAGGTTTGAATTTGAAATTAAGTAAATAGCAGTGTTGAGACTTCTCCTCTCATTGCAAAGTGGCCGTAAATATATGGATATAATTGTTTGCGTTACCCTCGTCTTCCGATAAAATTCGTTTCGTAGAAAGAATTAGTTTTTGACGAAATGTCGCGCGTAAAGGCGGTTTAGTCAAGAATGGGAACCACTTCGATAATTGGCTAATATTTCGTTAAAAATCCATGTTTAATTGAATCATGAGGTGTTTAATAAATTATTCGTTGTTGGACCAACTAATGGATACGAGAAAGCGGTCTAAACTTGGAAATGGACAGATTTAGCGATAGGAATTACTTTTTAAATTCTCACCGGAATATTAATTGCTCAATTTTTGGTTACTTTTTCTTAATATATGTTTCCTTTTAGCCAGAAAAGCCTATTTACTCCTCTTTGCTCTTATAGTGGTTTATAATGTTGTGGCAGTGAGAAGTCATTAGTTAGAATCTCACCTTTAAAAGAGGTTATTTCCTAAATAAGGAGAACTTGAGTTTTCAGTCTACCCATTTTCCAAATTCTCTGCTAATCGAAATTTGGAGTAATTTATATTACGCGATATTCATTTACATAAATTCCCTGCAAGCCACCTTTCGGTATGTGGCAGACGGTTTAAACACCAAGCGTTTTATTTTACCTTATTTAAAAATATCCATTTTATAGTACCACCTTCTGCGGAAAACAATTTGCTTTCAACCTTCTGTGGTGCATTCTATGATTATGAATTTTCACTCGTGTTCGTCCACGATTTTCGAATTAATCATCTTGGAAGTGCGAATACTCACACCGACTGCTGGACGGTAAAGTCTAGGTTGTGGATCACACCTTTTAGTTATCAAAATACTCTTTCTCGTTTCTCGTCTTCCTCTATGCCTTTTCTCCACTATCCTTCATTCCTTTTTTCACTTCTTTTTACATTTTTTTCTTCAATGATACTCTCTCCGCTCTGACACTTAAACATTCCTTATTTTCCCTGACCCAACTTTCTTTCTCTTATCTGTTTCGCTACTTCTCCAAGTTTTCTTTTCTAAGGCTTTTCTCGATTCATGACATTTAATTCCAAAGGCGATGCCACTTGGCTGCAGTTATACTCCATGGGGGTTTAAGTCGCATAGATGGTAGATAAGGGTGTCGCCTAGGAATTATATAACGTCCAGCTTAAATCCATGCATTTTAATAAGGACTGCGACGACAAATCTTCATGATTAACCAAAATGCTGCGAAATACTGTGGGAATCGTTGCGAGACTTCTACTCTTTGGTCTTATCCAGGAGGCTATTAAAATTCACGACTCAAATCCGAGATATTACATCTTTGTAATATGAGCCGATCAGACTCTACAAAAATATAGAAATATTAATGAGGAGCATCTTCAAAGATTTATTTTTCCGTATACGACACGGGACAGAAACAAATTATTGAAATAAAATAACGGTAAGAAACTTCAGTAAGAGTCAGGAACGAGGCCTGCCAGTTAGATTGCATTGTATTGATTAATATAATTTTATTCATTAATATGTATAGAATATAAACTCTTATCTAAGTTTTTATAAACCTCTTTCTTGTATCTTAGCATTAAATGAGGGCAACACTTCTGGACTAATTGTAAGTGTGAGCAGTAAATGATAAATTGAAGAGCATGCAAGACGGTGGGGTGGAGGTAGAGAACGTAACAAACGCCAAAGATGTATTGATAGGAAAGAAAATCCATCGAAGATGATGAATACTTGTAACTAACTAATGCCGTGTGTTTCGATTTCATTACTTTATCGAGCTCTCTCTTCGAAGGTATTATTATTTTACATTAAAGTAATGCGTTGGGAAACTTATGTTTTAATACCACGTTCCAGAAAATTTAGAGAAAATGTTTTTGGAANTTCTGGCTTATTTGATCATTCTTGTTAAGTTACAAACTGAGATTCATTTTATGGTTTCACTACTTTGATAAGTGTCAGAATTTTGTTATCATTTGTAAGTATACTTTTACAGCAATAATGCATAAAAATTTCTAGTTGGTGCATTGTAATGTTAAATCTATCATGATTCATTGCTACAGTTACAGCTACAGGGCAATTATGGTCAAATGTAAATTTTTTGTATAATATTTCTAACAGCTATACATAGAGATTTAAGTTGTCTTTATAAGGAGTTTCCCTATCAGGTTAATGTAAATGTTATGCAGAATGTTAATTCCCTTCAAAGACAGAAAATGTTAGAAGAAAGTTAACTGTTGTAAGCAAATGGTGAAACCTTGAATATAATTTTTTGTTTTGATGACATTCCTATTATGTAATTACTCAATGACTTTCATCTTGTTGTACAATGAAATATGCTTTATTTATAGATACTTTAATTATGCTATGCTATCCCTTACTTATGGCTGGTAATGTTCTCGGGGATAACTATACATGTCTGCTAGCATGGATTGATGGCTTTTTCAATATTCTATTCAGTTTGTATTTCATGTCTACATTGCTGTTCCTTTTTTGTGACTGTAATTAATCTAAAAACTAATATTTAATACTTATTGAAAATATTGTTACAAGTAGGGCTCCTGGACTACCAAATGGGTAGCTCTTTCGCCTCAGTAAATTGGTACAGTGTTTAATTCCCGGTGGGAGCAAATTTTCTTCGCTATGAGCTTAGCTGTAGAGGAAATTCTTTTTACAATACTGCTACTACTATCACTTTCAGTAATCATACATCATGCCTTTAAGGAAATGCAAAGCGTATTTTCAAGTAGACAAACAGTAAATTTATATAGATGCAAGATCGTTATTGCTACATATTGCTTTGACAGTTTGCATACATAGGTGTTAAAATGCAGCATATTCCTAATTCAAGTTATTTTGTGATACATGAGACCAAACCAATTAAAAAAATTGCAAAAGAGGAGGCCTGCTTGCACATATACTGGAAATGCTTGATGATTTGGAAGGAAAGCAAGAAATTATTACTTACAATGAAAGGCTCTCACTTTTTTCTAGGGATTTTGATGAAACTTTTTGTGGTGATAATGGTAGTAGAGTAATGGAAAAGTGTAACGGGGTTTGTGTGCATGGGCCTTAGTTTCGCTGCAATAATTAATTGAAAATTGGTAATTGGAGTATAGGCAACCCCACAACACACCTCATGTACCCACTGTTAGGCAGTATTTTTTTTTGTTTTCTTTTATTATATTTATATTCTTCCTAATGGACACTATTACAACAAGTACATCTATTACTTACAAACTTACTTAATTTACAAAGGGACTGCAGAGCCAATGACTGACGGGGTCACACTCTGTGACAATTTTTGGACTTCAGGTGAAGAAAAATGTTACAGCACTAGAGGAAATATTTAAGAACATTTCAGTGACATCCTCAAAATTGGGAAAATTTTCCACAGGGATTTTTCAAACATTTTTAAAAAGTGTGGAGAAACCATACATCTCCACTAATTTTTTTATTAATTATAGATTCATGGGGTGGCCAAACAAACTCCGCAATATACAATGAAATATTTTCTGATAACGAAAATATGCCAACCTGCATTTTAAAAATAATTCCAATGAAATGCATGCAAATATGCTAGCCTTGGGATGTATATTTTTACAGACAAGTTAAAATTTTCATCTCAACGTCACAAAACTGTAGTTATATCATTTGAGAAGAAGAGAGAGAAAGAAAGAGAGCCGAGAGATTAGTTCCCGAGAGGACCGAATCTGCATTCATTCGCTTGTGCATAACCAACTATCTTCACCAAGATTTAGAGATATGTTACAGTATGCCTGGTACAAGTCTAAACTTGCAGAGACAAGAAGTTTCTTTCAAAATGTGAGTCAGGTATGCTTCCTGGATGATGTTAAATGAATAGTAGTAGTAGTAGGGTAAATGGCACTTCAACCACTAGGTTATTTGCACCAATGACATATGCAGCTCGTCATCAATCTTACTACTTCCTGTCAGCAGGACAAGTCCACAATTCATTAAAAACTCCACTTAAATGTCAATAATAAATAAATAAATATAAAAAACAAACATTAAAATCGTATAATAGAACAAAGAAATATGCAAAAGTTGCAATAATTCAGAGAAAAATAACTATCTTAAAGCTTAACAGAACTCCTGCCAAGGATGGGCTACAGTTTCATATACGGTTGTACAGACCTCCTTCTCTGAGAAATTTCAAAAATCAATCTAGTTTATCTGGGTCATTAACTAAAACATCCTTGAGGTCACCTCTGATATGTAGTTTGTTCCATAAAGCCTGATATACCATGCAGTTGGTCAAAATATGTTTTACAGAGAGTAAAGTGTTGCATTTGGCGCATATGGGAGCTGGTTCACCTTTGGAAAGGAATGAGTGGGTCATGCACAGTGGCCTATTTGAAGACGTACGATCACGACCTCCTCTCGTATACCATTCCAGAGGGAGGATTGCCATTGTGATACTGTAGGTTTTATCTCCCATAGTTTATTTCCACCTAAGTCAAGCCAATATTTCTGCCATTTCTGATGGATCTTTTCTCTGAGCATGATTCATAGGTCATAGGTGGTGAGGTATGTGGAGTCAATATTCGGTTTTGAGAGTGCACTCTTAGCTGCTGAGTCTGTCTTCTCATTCCCAGTTATGCCAACATGTCCTGGTACCCAGCAGAAAACTACTCTGTCCCATGTGAGTGTAGAGCTATGAGAGATGAATGAATCTCCTGAACGAGGGGGTGTGTGGGGAAGAATGATGTGATAGCTTTCATGGCACTTAATGAATCAGTGCATATTAGGCCAGGCTTATCACATAACTCCGTTCGCTGCACCGCTGTCTTTATAGCGTAAAGTTCTGCAGTAAATATGCTGCATTTTGGATGCAATTTTATTTATGCCACTCCAGAAGTGGGAGAAACAACTGTACAAGCAACATCTGAGCCAGATCTAGATCCATCAGTAAAGATAGGAGTGTGTCTGTGGTACTGAGACAGGATCTCAGCAAAACTTTGCAGGTACAGCTGTGTAGCTATTGATGTTTTCGGTAGTCTGGATAACAAGGTCAGGGAATTGGGGAAAGGGACTTGCCAAGGTTTATGTTCTGGAGGTCCACTAGCATATACTAGCGGTAAATCCACTGCAATATTCTCTAAAAGTTGTATTAGTCCAATTGGCAGGGGTTTAGTTGCCCTAAGTCTATTATTAAGAAGTGTTAAAAAACGTGGGTTAAAAATGGTTTTGTGGCAGGGGTGTGTTTTCAGGGATAAAATCTTGCTAATGTAATTACTCATTAGAGTCTCTCTTCTTATTGTGAGTGGTGGTTCTCCTGAATCTGCATAGAGGCTGAAAGTTGGGCTAGTCCGGAAGGATCCTGTTGCTAGCCATAGACCAGAGTGATGTATGGTGTTTAAAGGTCTTAGGTAGGACATATGAGCTGAGGAGTATAAGAAGCATCCATAATCCAATTTTGATCGCACTAGAACTCGATAGATCCCAAGCATTGAGATTTGGTCAGTTCCCCATGAATGGTTGGCAAGATGGCGTAAAATATTAAGGTCTTTAAAGCATCTATCCTTAAGATTATTGATGTGCATCCGTCAGCTCAATCTTCCATCTAGGTCCATTCCCAGAAAGCAAACAGTCTCGGCAACTGGTATGTGGTGGTTGCTTAACTTAAGTGAGGGTTGCGGGAATAGCCCTCTCAGCCTATGAAAATGGACACATTTCGTTTTCTCCCTTGAAAAATGGAAGCCATTAGAAAGAGACCACCTGTGCAACCTATTTAGCGTCAGCTGAAGTTGTCTTTCTGCATTGTGTAATTTGGCAATCTGAACTTTGCCATGAGTAAACATCTTGTTTTATTTCCCTGAGTTTGTTGCTGGTTAGATGTTGCCATTTCTCATGTATGTTTCCCTTGAGCATCACTTTCAAGTCGTCTACAGAAATATATTCAGTCTATTGTTTGTTTAAGGAGAGCATTCTTGGCAACTGTATCAGCATCCTCATTGCCTCTTATTCCAACATGCCCTGGAACCCAACAGAAAATAACCTTGGTCCCCCGTGAGTGCAGGCCATCAAGGATGTATGGATCTTTTCTACAATCGGGTATGAGGGGGAAAAGAATGTAATAGCTTGTAATGAACTCAGTGAATCTGTACAGATCAAGGATGGTTTATTATGAGACCCAATTTGCTCAAGTGCTGTGTTAATTGCATGAAGTTCTGCTGTGTAGACACTGCATCCTTTCTGCAGTTTCAACCCTGTCACTGCAGAAATGGGAGAGACAACTGCACATGCTACATCCAGATTAGATTTCCATCAATCAGTAAAAATTGGAGTGTACTCGCAATGATCTGATAGATACACAGGAGGTAAGTCCACTGTGATGTCATCTAACAGTTGTAGTAGTAGTAGTATTTGATTTTGAGGGTGCGTCAACGGCTAAGGTTATTTGCACCGCGTGTCATGCATATCTTTCTTTATCAGTCTAGACTATTATTTAAAGTTATAAATGTATTATTTGAGAGAAATAGATATAGAGGTGTTTCTGTTTCATTAATTATATCATTCTCATTAGTTGTGTCTCTCTAATAAATTTGATGACTTTCTGTACAGCATCCTCATTGTTACCTAATACTTCGTTTATGTTTCCATGGATATTTAACCTCTCTCGTGTATCGTGATATTTGGGACATTTTAGCAAAATATGATGGACTGATAGTGGCTCTTTGCAGGCATGACAGACCGGCCGCTCTTTAATTTCTGTG
>KZ308846.1:21937-34997 GCA_000376725.2 Ladona fulva | reverse complement strand
AATTGTTTTGAGATAAAGAAACATATTTATATATTTAAATCATAATTTTAAATATCCCGCTTTCCGGAGACAACTGCTTCAACTAAAAGGTTTGAATTTGAAATTAAGTAAATAGCAGTGTTGAGACTTCTCCTCTCATTGCAAAGTGGCCGTAAATATATGGATATAATTGTTTGCGTTACCCTCGTCTTCCGATAAAATTCGTTTCGTAGAAAGAATTAGTTTTTGACGAAATGTCGCGCGTAAAGGCGGTTTAGTCAAGAATGGGAACCACTTCGATAATTGGCTAATATTTCGTTAAAAATCCATGTTTAATTGAATCATGAGGTGTTTAATAAATTATTCGTTGTTGGACCAACTAATGGATACGAGAAAGCGGTCTAAACTTGGAAATGGACAGATTTAGCGATAGGAATTACTTTTTAAATTCTCACCGGAATATTAATTGCTCAATTTTTGGTTACTTTTTCTTAATATATGTTTCCTTTTAGCCAGAAAAGCCTATTTACTCCTCTTTGCTCTTATAGTGGTTTATAATGTTGTGGCAGTGAGAAGTCATTAGTTAGAATCTCACCTTTAAAAGAGGTTATTTCCTAAATAAGGAGAACTTGAGTTTTCAGTCTACCCATTTTCCAAATTCTCTGCTAATCGAAATTTGGAGTAATTTATATTACGCGATATTCATTTACATAAATTCCCTGCAAGCCACCTTTCGGTATGTGGCAGACGGTTTAAACACCAAGCGTTTTATTTTACCTTATTTAAAAATATCCATTTTATAGTACCACCTTCTGCGGAAAACAATTTGCTTTCAACCTTCTGTGGTGCATTCTATGATTATGAATTTTCACTCGTGTTCGTCCACGATTTTCGAATTAATCATCTTGGAAGTGCGAATACTCACACCGACTGCTGGACGGTAAAGTCTAGGTTGTGGATCACACCTTTTAGTTATCAAAATACTCTTTCTCGTTTCTCGTCTTCCTCTATGCCTTTTCTCCACTATCCTTCATTCCTTTTTTCACTTCTTTTTACATTTTTTTCTTCAATGATACTCTCTCCGCTCTGACACTTAAACATTCCTTATTTTCCCTGACCCAACTTTCTTTCTCTTATCTGTTTCGCTACTTCTCCAAGTTTTCTTTTCTAAGGCTTTTCTCGATTCATGACATTTAATTCCAAAGGCGATGCCACTTGGCTGCAGTTATACTCCATGGGGGTTTAAGTCGCATAGATGGTAGATAAGGGTGTCGCCTAGGAATTATATAACGTCCAGCTTAAATCCATGCATTTTAATAAGGACTGCGACGACAAATCTTCATGATTAACCAAAATGCTGCGAAATACTGTGGGAATCGTTGCGAGACTTCTACTCTTTGGTCTTATCCAGGAGGCTATTAAAATTCACGACTCAAATCCGAGATATTACATCTTTGTAATATGAGCCGATCAGACTCTACAAAAATATAGAAATATTAATGAGGAGCATCTTCAAAGATTTATTTTTCCGTATACGACACGGGACAGAAACAAATTATTGAAATAAAATAACGGTAAGAAACTTCAGTAAGAGTCAGGAACGAGGCCTGCCAGTTAGATTGCATTGTATTGATTAATATAATTTTATTCATTAATATGTATAGAATATAAACTCTTATCTAAGTTTTTATAAACCTCTTTCTTGTATCTTAGCATTAAATGAGGGCAACACTTCTGGACTAATTGTAAGTGTGAGCAGTAAATGATAAATTGAAGAGCATGCAAGACGGTGGGGTGGAGGTAGAGAACGTAACAAACGCCAAAGATGTATTGATAGGAAAGAAAATCCATCGAAGATGATGAATACTTGTAACTAACTAATGCCGTGTGTTTCGATTTCATTACTTTATCGAGCTCTCTCTTCGAAGGTATTATTATTTTACATTAAAGTAATGCGTTGGGAAACTTATGTTTTAATACCACGTTCCAGAAAATTTAGAGAAAATGTTTTTGGAATTGCTGTGATGTTTGTCCAAGTTAAGATATTTAAGAATCGCTGACTAAATATTCACGCGAGATGATGTTCTTTAAAGGGTAAAACAGAGTATCAAATCATGGGAAAGGAATATCGAAGAACCCGAAGGACAATTAAGTGAGAAATTTTGTTTCATCAACATCGTCATTTGATCGGATGTATCGGATGAAGAGTTTGGAGATTAAATCCGTGGCAAAGGAGAGATCTTTAAGCATTATAATTTTATTCAAATATACAATTAAGGCAATGCGACAATCGTGATTTAATGTTAATGGTTAAAATAACTCTACTAAAGTTATTCGTAACCATTAAGTTAGTTTGTTAGTTTTAACCATTAGTTATGGATTTTCAAAAAATGACGGCTGATTCCATCGATTTTATTAGTACGTCTGCTTAATCTTGCTTAAACGAAAATCAACCTCTTTTTTTCGTTTCTCCGGTTTGAAGAAGCATATTTGGGAAGAACAGTGGTTTTTTGATCTTGCGAATAAGAGAACCAGATAATCGGTGTCATACTGTACCACGTGATTCTATATTTAAGTGCTTTTATCAACCACCGACTTCTGAAGATGAGTCGAGCTCCATTTTCTGAGATTTCACCTTCGGTTATTGGAAACATTGTGGTGTCAGTGGCTGCAGGACACTGTCGGAGAAATTGTAAGGCTGTTCTGAATCCACTGTTTATATACAATGAATATATGGGTACCAATTGTCGGTAGAAGTGAAGAAAAAGTCCGTGAGCGATGTTGCGTAGCGTTGGTCAGGCCTCACCATGAATATGCGTGTAGTGTACGTATGTATGGATCGACAAATTCGACTTCAAGGCTTCGATTCGGCACTCTGAAATTCCAGGGCAAATCTTTCTTTTGCAAAATGCATACAAATATTATCTTCCGGTGCGAAAGACATTTTTCATTAAGGTGTCTCATTATTTAACTGGCTGAACTGCCCAATGATTCTCAACAGGTAATTAAAATTGATAAATATTATACTAATTGCAAATTTCGGTACTTTCAAGGTTTCAGGGCGATAGAGAAGTATCGGACACCCGAGCGGTATTTTGTTTTAAAGGCAAAAATCAAAGGACAAAAATTTTAATTAAATTTCGAAACTTATGTGTTGGATGACATCTACCAGATTCAAAACTTCTTGAACCCCTTTTTCGTTTTCGAAGAAATTTTCCATAACTCCATTGAGTCTGGTCATTCTTTTGTATCTCGAAAATACGTGTAATTCAAAGGGGAGATCGGCGCCCATTATTACATAACAAATGTTTTACCTTTCGGTAGATTCATGGGCCTAATATCCCCTACTCCAATTCTTTCTAGGTAATTTACCCCACCCTTCATTGATCTAACAACTTTTGTCTTTGTCTTCTCCTCCGCTTTTTCCCTTGTATTCTACTCTCAATACATATTACTACTACTCATTACATTCTATTTGCAATCTTCGGCAATCCCTCTCCTCTCAATGTTTGACTTACCGTTTCCTCTGTTGTCATTTAATTACTTTAATTATTTCAATAAATGCATCGAAAAAGAAAGTTTGTCGAAGTTGACTTGTAAATTATTCTGCGAAGAGAAACAATTTCGGACAGTCTAGAGCGATTTATTTACGAATAAATACCGTGATACTCGCTGGAGAAAGGAACGTATTATACGATTTTTTAGATGGGTTAGAAATCGGAGTTATTGTAGGTATATAACATTTTTATGAGGAATTATTGAAGACCTCAGTTTATAAATAATTCAATCATGGATATTTTACACGTCCAATTAAAGTTTATCATATTTTATTCCTGTATTTTCGTTGAATTTTTACGCGCAAGTCTATTAGTATTTTTAAATGCACGAAGAAAACAACTGATCGGAAGGTTCCATACGATTAATCAGCGGAAGAAAAAATATGGTGAATCGCTTTTGCCTTAGTTGATTACGACTTGAATTATGAGGTGAAAACTTCTATTATCAAAGTCGTTAGTTCTGAAAGCATCATATGACTAATATACACATTCGTTTCACAAATGGAATAAATGTGACAGAACGCCCAATGCTTCCTCGCTCAAAAACGTTGAAATTATCGTGATTCACATGATCATCTGAAAAACTCACCTAAAGCAGTGCTTAGCAAGTTTATGAGACACCAAAATATCAACACCAATTTCGCGCAAACTCAACCCAGTGTTTGTATTTCCAGTGTAAATTAAATTAAGAAAGAAGAAGAAAACACCGACTGCGGTGTAAATTATTTTATTACTATCAAAACGATCGCCAGTAAAATGAAAGAATATTTATTAAAACACGGAGGGTAAGGAATGTGAAGTTGAAAATATGCCACAGTCGCAAATTACGCGGCACACCAAGGAAGAGGCCAACTACATGCGTTGGTGGGGGCGCCGATGACCACCCTGGATGGCTTTGCAGAGGGAGTTTTGCCTGGGATAGGCATTCTGATCCCTGTGACGAGGATCATCACGTAAAAAGTTTCTACGATCACTATTCTTCTGCTGCATTTATCACAACAAAAAGGCATATTAAATGATAATTAGATATGAGTTTATTAGGAAATTATCATAAATCCCCATCCAGTCGTGTTTCTAGATTCGTCTCTGATTCTGCCATACATATAATGTGCAAGAAGCACACCATATGTAAGAATCCGGTCGAAATTAAGCAATCGGTTATAATTTTACCCTAAAAGCACTACCTACAATCTTCAAAGAATGAAAATCCTCACCCAAAACACTTTACAGGCGTTCTTTCATCGAAAGAGTATAACATGATACAGAAATAGTACTACCCCCCTTGACAAGTTTCTAGAACCAGCCCTGGCTCCAGGTAGTAAGCAGGGCAAGCAAACCATCGAGGGGCTCATGAGCTTGGTGCTCTCTGAGTATGTTTTCTTTCCATTCTAATGATACCTAAAGAGGGATATGGGCTGCCGTAATTTAATTTTGCGAAGAGGCTGATTAACTAGAGCTGATTTTAAGTAAGACCTATGATTCCAATCCAATCACCAGAGAATATGAAACAAACGAAGAAGATTGACGTACCTTGAAAGAAGAATTCCAAGTGGTTCCGCCTTCAGATCTCTCGATTCCTGCACTACCAATCACACACACTTAACACTATTAACCTTGAATATTGCACAAATATATATTAATGCTTGGTAGTACGTGATTCTTGATTCTGATGTCCTTCTCACCCAAAGGTCTCAGTGAAGGGGAGCTAATTGCACAAATTTCGCTACTTACTGACTATCACACTCACACAACACTGACCATACTGAAGTATTGCTCCCTTATTTTGCCTCTTCGCGGTTACCACGGGCGACGAAGGACTTGCTTGGGCCGCCCTTGTCAAGACTCTTTCCTTTCACGCTGAAGCCTCCGCTGATGTTCTCTGGTCGAATTGCAACCTGAACTCCGAGAGGCGATGCATTGTTTCCTTCAGCGGCATTCTGTTTCTTTGCAATTCCGACAATCGACGAAGATCCTCTGCCAACGCTACAATTTTTGTGAGGAAGACCTTCCATGTCTACGAGTCGAACAAAGAGGCTGTGAAAAAAGAAATCAGTGAGGAATGCATTGCAATGAAGATAAATGCAAATGCAATGAGGAGAAATATCGAAATATAAGAACACGTTTAGGCATGAAGGATTCGCGCCAATTTGCACGTGCTGATAGCATCTAATAAAAAGACAGATGAGCAAAATATATGGTAGGTATTCGCAGCATATCGTTAGCATAAGAGGTTTGTGCAACATAGCAGTAACGGCAGAATTGATCGAAATATATAAGTATGGTTTCAAACAATATTCCACATAGACAAAGCCGGAGCATCACAGATGTTGTCTGAGACACAAAAGAAGCACGTTCACTCAACTGACTGATAATCCAGAAAAGAGCGGAAAATAAACGGAAGTGGAGAAACGAAATTATATCTCTTTCCTGCGTACTTTAGCCCCGCTGAACTCAAATCTTATTTGGAGCGAATCAAAAGCTTCAACCGAAGCTGTCACAAACAATTGCTCTTTTTGATGAACCTGTTTTAGGTGGAAGGATATTCATTACATTTTAATATAGTTATTATTCCTCAGTTTCATTAAATTTTAAATTAATCCATTTAAAGGAAGACGTAAATGTAATATTTAATAATATAATTTATTTCCTTGTGCAATTTAAACTAGCGGTAATACTCGTCTTTATATTGTTTCAATTCAATTTCATGTATTGGCAAACACTGCTATCCATTTAAAGTAAGACGTAAATGTAAAATGAGAATGGAGTTTTACTGAAACATGAATGAAGGACTAGGAGGAAAGTTTAACTTTGGATAGAAACAGTCAATAACACAGTTAATGCCTAAAATAAATTGCATTTTTCCTCTGTTACCTCAGTAAGAAATACAATGAAAGCGTCATCACAGTCATTATTATTCATTTTACTCGTTCCTATCAGTATTATAAGAACCTGCCCTTATCATTTTCTTTCTTTCTAATCAGGGCCGATCCATTTTCCACTTCCTTTTTCCAGGTGATAAGTAACTTTAAATTAATAAAGCAAGATACTTTCTTTAGAAAAATATCTTCTACGGATATATTGTTTGTCATCTGCAAAATAAAAAGTTAACTCGTAAATTTAGATCCCCTTAAAATTTAGGAAACAGAAACTAGGTATCCATGGAACCCCACTCTTGGCTGCCTCTGCTCCATCCCTTTATTTTAATAAAAGGAGATAATGCAGACTCTGCATTACCTCTGCATTGCAGAGGGTCATCTTCCTCCTCTTTCATACTAAAGACAATATTTAGTAGTTTCAATCTCTGCATCTACAAAAATACCCTGCAAACTGCCTTTCGGCATGGGGCTGAGGGAAATTTGACCAGCAAATACACACTTGTGTCAATAATCAATTTCTATAATAATTTTAAAAACCCAATTATTCAATCACAAATCTTGTACAAATTACACTACATTACAGTGTTTGTGATTAAACACTTATTTTCCTATGCAATTCCATTCCATTAACTCGGGAATGTTCATTTGAAAACCATGTATGTATCAATAATATCCCAACATTCAATTCCAAGAGTTTCAAACGTCAATGTAACGATATAACACCCTAAATAGTTCATAATGTCCTCATTAATTTAAAATCTTCACTAATATCCTCAGATAATGTCATGATTTGCAACACCATATAAAATTCATACACAAAATATCAACGAGAGATAAACTGATTGGCGCCTGGTCCCGAAACACCCTAATTCCGGCAAAAAAATTAGCAAAATCGCCGCCTACATAACTGTAGACGTTTTATATGAAGGTTATTCTGCTGTAATTAAAATAATGGAAGAATTAGACATAAATACGGGGCAGCAATTTAAGATTTACGTCGACAGCTATGACCGCGAGAGGTTGGCGAGGCAAGAGCGCCGAAGTTTGAGCGCTGCGGTGGAGGCTCGAATAATCTATAGATAGAAAAAACGGAGCTGTACGGCTTTTATAAAGACGCGAAAAGTTTGCTATATGTATCAGGTATGTTAGATAAGCAGTTAACAATCGTAAGTTTATTCTTTATGGTAGATATTCATAACAAACACTTTAAACTCGTTTTTCTCGAAACAGGGTTTTTGAACATAGAAAACGGGTAAGGGTGATCTAGCACAAGATGGTGCACACCCAGGAAAAATCCCAAGGAAGAATGGACTTGAAAGAAGTCTGACGGGACCGGGTCTTAACCCGGGTCTCCCAATTGCCGGTCGGGTGCTCTGTCCATTGAGCTATCCCGGCAGAATGGGGTTCTGTATATTTTTTCTGTTCTGCAGGGTTTTTGAATTTGGTGTTCACGATAACTCAAAAACTATTTCAACTATCAAGATTTTATTTTGCATGCCTTTTGAGCATTACATTATCTATTCGGTGAACCTCAGATATTGATGGAATTATTAATTTAAACAATTATTATTGTTAAAAGTGAAGGAAATTTTTTCATCAAAATCGAAATTTTCACTTTAAAGAGCTGGCATTTTCATAATTGAAAAAAATGTTTAATTTTAGAGGTTCATCGAATAGATAATTTTATATTCTATAAGAAAAAAATTTGTTTTCAAAATTTGAACGGATATTGTAGACGCTAGAATGCACACCAATTGGCAACGCCTTCGCGAATGCCCTGCAGAGATCCTATGATATATACGATAAATTTAGTTAATCTTCAATGAAAAATCTTTTTACATACTCGTAAAGGTATGAAATATATATGTACTAGCTTAGAAAGCTGTATATTTTTTTACCGTTTTTAAAAAGAAATTTCTAAAAAACTCTTAGGTTTTACCCTTCTGAACCAGGCGCCTGTTTTCAGACAGAAGAACCTATTTACGCGCTAATTTGTACGGTTCGCTCATTTCAAATATGTTCACGTGCTAAGGCCATACAGCGACTTAAGTAAAGTATCTAAAAACTTTCATTTGTAAAAAATACACTCTAAGTCCATTTGATACCTCAATTACAACTCATTCCCTGTTGATATTCTTGTAATTAACGCCTGACTTCAAATATCATGGACAGAGATACCGTGTCTCAACGAAATGCCTTGCTTGCGGATGGTTCGTCAGTGAGGTGAGTCTTAGGATTGCATCCATCTTAAACACTATATTTTGAGTAAATCTCGACGTTTACTTTTTTCTCAGAAATATTGAAGTTAAAAGGGAAGACTACTTGGATTGGTGTGATTACTTCATGTCAATTGCCTTTCTCGCTGCAAAACGTAGCAAAGACCCTTGCACACAAGTAGGGGCATGTATAGTGAATGATGATAAGAAAATAGTTGGAGTGGGATACAATGGCATGCCACTCGGATGTAGTGACGACGAATTTCCTTGGGGAAAAAAAGACAGATTCGGTCTCAACAACAAGTATCTTTACGGTCAGTTAGGTTCATCGTAGTGTTTGTTTTGCATTTATGACTGAAAAAATGTATAGCCTTCGCATTTAGCAAACTCATAGTTTTCTTTCTCTATAGTTTGCCATGCAGAAATGAATGCTATCCTCAACAAAAATTCTTCCGATGTTAGAAATTGTACAATTTATGTGGCATTGTTTCCATGCAACGAATGCGCGAAGATAATTACTCAGTCTGGCATAAAGGAAGTTGTGTACATGTCCGATAAAAATGCGCACAAAGTGGAAACGATTGCATCTAAGAGAATGTTTGATGCTGCTGGAATAAAATACAGGTAATAAATATTTTAAGGCACTATAAGTTTTAGTGACATTTATCAATAACAGTATCAACATTAGTAATTAAGTACATTGTCATAAAACATTCATTAATTCATTGGCATAAAACAAATCACCTGACTTAATTTCTGATCCACTTATGAAAAAGGGTTCGTATTGAATTATAACCTGGAAATGGAGTAAGAGTTTAAGACACATTTGTTAGCTAGTGATGAAACCAAACTAGTAAAATATTAATCTTTTGGTTTTTATATCCAAATTTTGTGAAAACTGCAGTATCGAGGAATAAGAATTGAGATTTCCAAAAGCTAGACGTTTTCCTATTTCAGTGATTTCGTGTAACCTCGTAAACTAAACTGCCTTTCAAAATTTAGTAATAACTATATGTACCTTGCCTGAGAAATTGAGATCTGTGACTCCTCATTACCCGGTCTTGGAATTCATTTCAAGATACTACCTATGATGCACATTTTTATTTAAAAAATTACTGTACATTTTTTTATATGACTTTGCAATTCTCAGTGGTAGAGAGGTAAGTAAAATATTGTCTATCTATAGTTTTTCTTGATTTCCAGTTTTTTTCATGTATTCCCAAGAAGTATCAACTTTTTTAACTAAAAATTATTATTTATTGTATAAAATTAAGTGAAAATCACTGGTAGAAATGTTTGTTAAATCTTTTTCTACTAGTGGTAAAATCAAATTTGTTTTTAATAACTCTTTTTGTTGATAGGTAATATCTTTAGCCAAAAGATATTGAATGTGAAGTTGGACAGCTGGTAATAGTTTACTATCTCAGTTTTAACTATTGAGTTGTAGGCTGGACTTTATTGAAATCAGCATTAAGGAAGTAAAGATGCAGCTAAGAAGCCATATTTTATGATATATTGCCTGTAAATAATAATTTTTATTCCATAAATAATTTATTCATGAATGTCATTTTTGTCATAATTTATTAAAATTTAAATAGTATAAAAAATAGAACTATCTTTACACTGCTCTTTAATTGAAATTATGTTAAGTTTTATAATCTCTGTAATATAAAGCAGTGTTTTCCAACATTAAGGCCTCAAGTCCCATTTTCCATGTCCTCAAGACCAACAAGTTCCCCAATGTGCTAAGAGTTTAATTGACTGATTGATGTCCTTAACTATTTTACAAATTCCTAGTTTGTTGATGAATAGATGTAAAACTTGGGGTAGATTTATTCAACATTAGACAAAATATAAGAAAAATGAATAAAATAAAATAAGAAATTCCTCTGGAGTTCTTAGCCAGGTGATTGGGGTGATATCCACCAGCCAAAAAAATCAGTAGCACCATCTTTTGGTGATCCTTATGGAAAGAATCAAATCTTTGTTAAATAAAATCTCTCAAACCTGCTTGAGTCCCACCGTACAGGCTGGTAAGTTCCATTTACTTATATTCAGAAATTTTCATCTGCCAACCTTAAAATGTCGAAAACATGGTATACCACAGGTGGTACACAATATTGTTAATGATAAGGTTGCAAAGCTAAAGCCCTAGGTTTGATCTTGGTTAAGATATGAACATTTGTATATGTTCATTTGTGGGTAAACTTAAAGATTAACATGTTCGCTGCGGATACCTCCATGTCCAATGCATTTACTACTCCAGCGGTGGAGGGATCCACAGTGAATGTGTTAAATAAATAGTCTTGCGCCAAGTTTCTAAAGACTAAAATTGTCCTTAATGAAGTTTTGTTATTGTTTCAGACAACACAAACCAAAGAGCAAGCAAATAGTTATTGACTTTGATGAAATTGAATGGAGTCAAGAAAGGACACCAGTGAAATCAAAGAAAAATCTGCTGTAAGCTGGACTCACTGCTGCCTGATATTTACCTACATTTGTTGTTTTGTAATGAAAGATATTTTATATTTGACTAGAATAAATGTAATTTATTCTAAATTTTATGGGAAGTCTCTAGAGTAAGGAAATGTTTTGTATGATAGGTATCTAATCTGTGATTCAAATGGATAACCCAATTTATGAAAAGAACATTCTTTGATAAGTTAACAGAAGCAGGAATACAATTCACGATAAGGAAAGAATTGAACTGAACCATATGGCAGCTAAATCTTGTATTTTTTCTTTAAAAAATATTTCAGCTTTATATTTTTAGCTTCGAAATATTTTCTTTCCTATTTCTTTCTCTATGAAGATTAAAACATAGAATTCCTCATTTGGGAAAGTGGCGTAATTGATACTTGGTCCTATGCCAAGGCAATGAATTGAATAACATGAAGGATGAGATAATGATCCTTCCAAATTTCCCTCTATAAGACTAGTAAATGAAGTTACATCAAAACATATTTTGTGAGAAACATTTTATGTTTCATGTGACCTGTTGGTCCATGGACTGCAAATTGTGTGTTTGATAATTTATGAGTGTAATTTCTGCCAACAGATCTTTGTCCAAGCTGTTGGATTGGACCATTGTCAAAAAGAAGTTCTCAGGCAAGTTTTGTTCTCTCAGAACTACCAAGGGCCCAAACATCTACATTTTCCTCTCTTGTAATATACTTTCTTTACCCATGCTTTTGTATTCAACTTTCACTGTTCCTGGGCTTGCAGACTGTTCTCCTTCTTGAAAATTCCTGATGTCTCAGAGTTACAGATCAGCATTGGTTTAATTTTGAGATCTCCACTTGCATTTGCACAAAATAAAATCTTTCATAGCACTGTACCCTGGCACACACTTCTCTTATTTTGTGATGAAATTTCTTTTGGGGATTTGCTTTCAGAGAAACCCAGTTTCATCATATGTAAACACTTGTCTTTTATCAACAAATGATAGTCCACCTTTTAGAAGTGGAATAGCCCAATGAAAAGAGTATTGATTGCCAAACATTTCAACACACAATTAATTTGCAGTCATTTCAGTTTTTAGCTTGAGTATATATGTGCACAATTTAAAGAAATAGCTTAATATTTTCTAATTAGCTACAAACAGGCTTATAAGGGTTATGTTCTTTTACACACTAGACTTACCTAATTACTCTACATCTTCATAAATCATTGTGAAATACTGATACTTTTCTGTGACTACTGCATTATCTATTGGTGGCTGGGCTATACACCTCATTTCAAACCATTTACAGAAAAGTAAATGATGAGAACTGCCAGTCTAAACCAATTATCATGTACACCTACTTCCACATAAATCTTACCACCCTCGACGCAACCCACATAACTAGCATGAAGCACGAAGACAGCGAGTCTAAAGTATTCTCTGCATTCTATTGGCTGTTGGAAGGAGGGAGCTGAGCGAAACACTTTTTCGGCGCCTTTTTAAATCGTTGTGAAATGCGTTGAAGGCTTTTATATCATTATTATTGACATAAAATCTTTTTAAATTTGTTTCTTTTTACTATGTTAGCAATATAGACTAAAAAAGAAGAAGTTCGGATTTCCTCAATTAGGCCTGAATCTTACGATTAATTTACTCTTCCCCTGACATATCGGGTAAAATTGTTTTTGCTGCCTCAAATATCCTCTAGTAAAAATATGATATCATTGTATAATTGAAAATATGTAATTAAAACTTTTTAATTACATTTCATGCTCTTTACATTTGTAGGATAATAATAATAATAAGGAATAAGAAGGCGATTAACTGTATTTCAACTAAATAATTTTGCAGAAAAATGCTCTCGAGAATGGGATTTGAAATTACATTAAAAAACTGCAAAACTTGCTAAGGAAAGTTAAGTCGAAAGACGTTATCTGGACAAATACACTGGAAAGGAACCGTTCAAGCGTAACCTGTAGAAGAACTCTC
>KZ308846.1:0-21639 GCA_000376725.2 Ladona fulva | reverse complement strand
CCTTATAATCCGGGTCGACCTTTTCTTTATGGGTGCGGTCAGTGGTTATTGTTTAGAAATTATGGTTGGTATCATATATAATATATTTAATAAGAAATTTGTTTTGTATAAGCAGTCCAAATTTACTTTCCTTGCACTTTGCTGATCAATTTGATACCAAAAACTTCGCAGATATCTTGATTTTCTCAATTATTACTAATTTCATAAATCTGCTATTCAGAAATCGAAGATTTGGGTTTCCCCCGAGGTGCAAAATCCCTTGGATTTTCCCAACCTAGAAGAGTGAGCCTTTGGGTGTCTCATTTAGAGGTACGGCCATAAAATTGAGAAAGGACAAGGACGGGGAAGAAAGAGCAGGTCAAATGTAGAAATACGTTTTTCCCACAGTCCTCTTAGAAGAACGTAGAAGTACGTTTCCCGCAGCCAAAGGGTTAATTTAATCTAAAGTATTAAGGAAATGTTTAAATACTTTGCAGGATCAAGTCCCGCGGATGATCCCAAAGGATTTTTTGATCCAATAGTCACTATTTATTATTTTAAAATACTGCGGGCTAGAAAATCTTTGACGTAAATCAAATTATTAATTAATTTACGATGAAGTAGACGGACTACAGATGGTAACCTTAATGTTAAATAAAGGATTGCTCCAATACCACCAAGAAAAAGGTGATGGTTTTCTTGGTGGTATTGGAGTTATCCTTTATTTAATGTCAATTTATGATGAAATGACACAAACTCTCTAATAACACTTTTTTGAATATACTGAGCCAGTTCCATAACATATATCTGTGTAATTAAATCAAGTTTATTTTTATTGCAAAATACTGCTGTCCAAATTTTATCTGATGCTGAATCTCTCTCTTGCTTTAACTTATTTAACTCCCGTGCAATCTTCTCGCAATATTTCTCCAAATATCACTATCATTGCAAGTCAGCAACTGACTTGCAATGATAGTGATATTTGGCGCCGTTTGTGACAAATTCTCATTTCTCTCTCTCTCTTCTCAAGGCTCGCTCGCTTGAAAAACTCACTGCCCCTTCATACAGGGTGGTAAGATTTATGTGGAAGTAGGTGTATAATAAATGAGTCATAGCTGATAAAAATGGGTTGGGTTAGGGAAGGTGGTCGACATTAAATCTCTCTCTCTCTCTTCTTGGCACTACAGCCCTTGGTGGGCCTTGGCCTCCTCCACAATCTGCCTCCAAACCTTCCTGTCTTTAGCTTTCTTCCTCCATCCCTCGATACACATTAATTGCAAGTTGGCAATGACTTCATCTATCCATCTCAGCCTTGGTCTGCCCTTTCCTCTTGCGTGGTACATCCTTTCCCTCAATATTCTTCTGGGCATTCTTTCTTCCTCCATTCTCTCTATGTGGCCCAGCCACTCTATTCTCCGGGCTTTCACAAATCTGACTATGTCCTGGCCTCCAATTAGATGATCTAATTCAACATTGTATCTTGTTCTCCATTAATTGTTTTCTTTTACAGGCCCATATATTTTTCTTAATATACGTCGCTCGAATACTCTGAGTGGGTTTTCATCCGATCTCTTCATGGTCCATTTCTCTGACCCATAAGTTACTACTGTCCGGACCAATGTCTTATATATTTTTATCTTTGTCTTTCTTTTAATTAGTCGGTTTGTAAACAATTGCTTGTTTGCAAAATACGCACAATTGCCAGCCTGTATTTTATCCTTTATCTCTCTGCTTATTTCATTATCATTATATATCGTTGCCCCTAAATACCTGAAGCCAGAAACTCCTTCAAACTTCTTCCCCCCTATTATCAAGTCTGCAATACTCTCCTGGTCTTTAATTTGGACATTATCATATACTTGGTCTTCTTTTTGTTTACTATTAGTCCGATTTTTTCTGCTTCTTTCTCTAGTTGCTCATACATTTGTTTAAGTTTGTGCATTGACCTTGTTATTATTGCGATATCGTCTGCGTATGCACATATCTGGCTGGATTTCCCAAATATTGTTCCCCTCTGATCAATCACATTTATCACCTTATGTAATGCCAAGTCAAATAAAATGGCTGAGAGCCCATCTCCTTGCTTCACTCCCATCTTGAATTCAAATTCTTCGCTTAACGTGTTGTTTACTTTTACTCTTGCCTTGGTATTACTCATGGTCATTCTTATTAATCGTATAATTTTTGGTGGTACTCCATATTCTTGTAGTGCCTTTTGTAGCCCATTCCATTTAACACTGTCAAAAGCCTGTCTAAAATCCACAAATAAAATATATATATCTACGTCATATTCATAAAATCTCTCCATTATTTGTCTCATGACAAATATCTGGTCAGTAGTGCTTCTGCCGGACCTGAACCCACGTTGGTACTCTCCAAGAATTTCTTCTGCATAGCTTTTAACTCTTTCACTAATCAATCCCGACAAGATCTTGTATACTACACTAAGTAATGTGATCCCTCTATAATTTTCACATACTAGTTTATCCCCTTTCTTGTAAACTGGACATATTATTCCAGTTTTCCATCTGTGTGGCATAGTTTCAGTTTTCCATATCCTTATAATAAGTCTGTGTATTGCTGTTATCAAAGATTTGCCACCAGCCTTAATCAATTCTAAGTTCACACCATCTTCCCCTGGTGCTTTATTGTTGCTTATTCTCTTTATTACTGATTCAACTTCTCCCAACGTAGGTTCCGGTACCCCTACGTCCTCATCATTGTTTTCTACTGGTATACTATCCTGCCCATCTTCCTCTTTATTTAATCTCTTTGAAATACTCAACCCATCTACTCAATACCTGTTTCTCCTCACGTATTACTTCTCCATTCTTATCTTTACATCCTTCCACTCTTTGTTGAAACCCTTTTTTTATTCTATCTATTGCTCGGTAGAATTTTCTTAATTCACTTTTTTGGTGCAATTCCTCTATTTCCTGCATTCTCGTTTCATACATTGCTTTCTTCTTTTGTTTACAAATTTTATGTGCTTTCTTTCTTAATTTTTTATACTTCTCCGTATTGCTTCGGGTTTATTTCTGGAGCATTTTCGCTCTAGCTCTGTTTTTCTCTTCTATAGCTTGCCTGCATTCTTCATCGAACCACTCTTGTCTTCTCTTCATCTAGGGTTTCTTGTGCTGCCTACTTTATTACTTCTTCAATCATTGCCCACTCCTCGTTGATACTTCCCTGCTTTTTAATTTCCTTTTCAGGTCGACATTAAATATTAGAGAGTATAACAGATTATGCTACCTTGTACAAATAGTGCAGCTGCAATGACAGAAAAGTACCTTCTTGAATTATTTCATTAAATAAGCATCTGGTATATTTTTTACTAACTTTAAATTCCTAAATTTCTATCTTAGGATTGTCAATGCACTGCTATAGGTCAGGGATGAGAAACCTTTTTGAGAGAGAGTACCAAGATCAGCCTAATATCTGTCAAAAACCTTTTCCATGTGCCAAATAAAATTTCTTGAGAACATATTATTTGGTGTTTTGAATTGTGATTATGTAAATCATATAAAATTGAAAGAATGTAAACAATTATGATAGGAAAATCGGTAAGGGTGATATTGCGCAAGATGGTGGGCACCCAGGAAAAATGGACTTGAAAAAGGTCTGACGGGACCATTCAGTAGAACTGCCTGACAAAGTCCATTCTTCCTTGGGATTTTTCCTGGGTGCGCACCATCTTGCGCAAAATCACCCTTACCTGTTTTCCTGTGTTTACAACCTGAAGGGGGTATCCTTTCCATCACTTTGTGTGGCTGGTGCTTCAATGAAGCTGTGACCGCGAATGATGCTGCCATGTGGATGAAATCACAAAGTCTCCCAAATGGCTTGGAGAAATGTTCTGCCAGGATAGCTCAACAGACAGAGCACCCTACCGGCAATTGAGAGACCCAGGTTCGATTCCCAGTCCCGTCAGACTTTTTCCAAGTCCATTCTTAATTATGATAGGTTTAATGGATTAGAATTTTTTTACCTTAAAATTGAAAATAAATTTGTCAAGGACTCTTGTGCCGGAGTTATTGACATGTGATCCTAAGGTTACATACCCTTGATCCCTTCAAATCTGTATATTCTTCCCCTTTTTAGATTTGATTGCAGATAAAGTAAATTTAAGAGTATAAAAATCCCATTTTCTTTGGAGTTTATTTCTCAGAAATGAATAAGTTATCTTATTGGGTAACCTGAAAGCTAATTATTGACAATTACATGGAAAATTATAATTCAACAAAGCACCGTATCACATCGATTGATGTATAATGGTAGTAACCCACTATCTTACTTTACATTCTAGATAATTACTCGTAAGGTACAGAAGTTGTCAAAGACTGAGTTTCTCTTCCTTTCTGCCACATCGTAATAACCTGTGACAACAGATAGTTGGATCTTTTTTTATTTGTTAAGTAAAAGAGAACTCCAATACCACCAAAATGCAATTTGCATTTTGGTGGTATTGGAGAGTTCTTTACTTAACCTTTGTTACCACCAGTGGTCCGTATACTTCTGCTATCTTTATGGTAAACTCATTGCTGGTCATGATATCATTGGGACAATCAGGGAATGTTTAACTGAATATTATGCTATTTGAATGCATTTGTAGTTAAACAATAACAAGCAACATTTCCAAGACAAAGTTGGATCAAATATATATTCATCAGAGAAGCTAAACAAAATGAGTTATAGGACATGAATTTCTTTTCAAAAGATTAGATTGGTAATAATTGGTCTCAAAATTCTATATACCAGAGAATATAGAAATTTGCAATTTGTTGTTAATATGGAAAGAAATCACTCAACTAACAATATGCCACTTCAGGTTAGATATGCTGTACATAAATGTGGGTCAATCTTAAAAAAAAAAAATTCAATGAAAAAATCTAACTTGACCATTAAAAAAGAAAATAACAATCATTGTCAAGGTTAAAAGTAAATTTGTAGTTACAGCATATGGCATTGTTCAAAACTTTGTCAATATTTACTATGCATTTAAATTACGTCATTGAGAAATAATGAAGTATATCTACCTGAATAACCTTAATTATATTTAATAATAGAGAAAAACCTAGGGTCAACTTACAAAATATGTAAAACAGACTATTTTAAGTAAAATTTGTGGGGATGCCCTACAAATGAGATTGGGACACACAGAGTATAAAACCATCTGTTACTAGTTATGTTTAGGAATTAGGATTCACTGCAGAAATCATTACTACACAGTGGAACCACCTCAATTTTGATTGCATGCATACCTATCAACAAGGAAATGCATAGGATTTCTTTTTTAAATGCAGAATGACCAACTGCAGAATTAAATCACATTCTATTCATGAAACTAATGATTGCAAATAACCCTCTAAGTTTTTGGAGAAATGTTATTTAAGGGAACAAACAACCTCATCTTGTGTTATAAGAACCTACTCAAACTAAACCTGGCAAAATGTACTTCAACACAAAGCAACAGTTCCCTGAAACTTATTGCACATGAAAGTTAAGTATTAGTGCCTCTTAGACCAATGTAATACACACATTATTAATATTTCAAGGATGCATTCAGAATCAAGTTGAAGGTAGTTTTAGTAAATTTCTGAGATAGTACTGCAGGTCATGTGATGCCTGGAAAGTTCCATACTTCTGATTTTTGACTTGCAGGTCCAAGCAAGTAGTTAATGATGGAGACTACATAGAGAAATAAAATAAGCACTGTACATTATAGATAAGAACCATTTCCATGTTATCTGAAACAGAAAATATCTTCACCTGCTAACACAAACTTTTTTCGTATGTTTGATACAGCATTCTCTTTATAACTGATTTAACCTTCAGAATTATTATTAAGACAATAAGATTGGAATACAAGAAGAAGCACTTGTAAAGATATCAACTATGAAAATCATGTAAGTCCAGACTCAGTGTTGCAAATGTATGGGTTTATTTCTTCCATTTACAGTCTCACTAGATGGAACCCTTATGAATTCATCATCCCATATGCTCAGCAAAGTGGGACTGGTGATAAAGCAATGATCACAGATTGCTGTCCATATCTTTCCCTAATAAGAAATAAGCAGCTAAGGATGAAAGTTGATATTTACAAAATGCACCCTGGATTGGCAGAAGTCAACTGAGCTTAACTTCACAAATCATTTCCTCATCGCACTAATTAATCACCAAACATAACAGAGTATAGTCCTTCACTTATCTATTTGGGTTAGTAAAAATGCATAGCTTTCAGTAATCTATTAGGCACTGAACAAGTAAAGCAATTAATCAATTCCAAAAATGTCAAAATAACAATAACTTTTAGAAATCAAAGGAAGTTTCAAAATAAAGAACCATTCTTACAACTTGAAGTGAATAAATAGTTCTCAAGATTTCAATAGCGCTTTAAAGATATAAAATATCCAATTTTTTAGAGACTGATAATATGCCAGGATTATGTACTTCACTACAGAAATGTCTCAAGTTTGATTCACCAACTGAAATACTCCTAACAATGTGACAAAATGCCATATGGAACTAGCTGCAGGTAGATATGAATGATAACATTGTCATCATCAACACAAATGAACGATGCTCCTAGAAATAAGAGCAAAAAATGAGAGTAGCCTCCAAAAGCTACCTGCATTTTCCATGGGAAATATCTCACTTTCCACATGGAAAGAAGCTCTAACACAATAAAGCTCTCTTTAGCTATTGTTAGCCACAAACACTATTCGAGGCATCGATTTAAAAAAGAAACCTACAGAACAAACGTCCCATTGTGATTACACGTGTGATTAGAGAGAACACAGAGAGACTAGGAAAAATTAACTTTTGTAAAAGCCCATTTACACAGTTCAGCTTCAAAGAAAACACGCACCAATTGCTTAATCTAGAAAGAATCATTTTATAGGAAAGTTTTCCTCTACTATACATACCATTTACGTCGAAATTTCTCTTTTCAAAATGGATGACTTCTTCAACGGCTTAGAAAGGTTTCAAATTAAAACTTAACAACATTATTTGAAACCCACATTATTCTTCGAACTTTCAAATCTTATTTGCTAAATACAGTGGACAAAATGTTCCAACTTCTCATCAACAGCACGAACTCTTCTCATTGTTACCCAAAATTTCAATCATTTTATTCAAGGTTCCATATAATTTATCAATCCTTCAAGTTGCTCACCAAATTGAGCATTTTAAAGCACCTAAGTAAAGCAACCTGGAAGGAGTCTTTGTGGCCACATCTCTTGGCAGGGCAAATACCACAAGGGACAGAAAAACAACAACAAGGATGGATTTGCAAGGAAAATGAACCAGAGAAATCAATGCAAGAAATGAATGCAATTAAATTCATGCTGTGAAGTAGATGAAATTGTTTGGACATCAAATACTGAGAAACGATTAAGAAACAGTACAATGAACACAGCCAACTTTTCTTTTAAAATCAGTTCATTAATTAAATATTCCATAGCCAGTTTTTGCTTTCATTCGATTAAAATTTTGACAGCTACTTTGGGTGGCTCTGGTCAGATGCTGAGGATGAGAGAGGCCAATCAATCATCTCCTCTTCTCACGAGTCTCTACGATCAATCGAACCACTACTTGCACATTAAGTGCACAACAGGTGCATCCAGTCTGTAAGATAAGCACACTCACACCAGCCATACACACAAACACGTTATTATCCAGACATATCAACTTGTTCACAGTTGCATCTCTGTTATTATATAACATTACAAAACAAAAAAAATCAAATCAGGATTCGGGTTTTTTCTGGGAAAGGGAGGGGGCAAGTTACAAGTCAACTGCATTTCTCTCTCCTGACTTCTCAAATTTTCTTTTAAAAAGGTCTATGTGCAATGACTATACACTGGAGCGATGCCTTTCCTAGGCTCTTGCTGGGATCAATGAGTCACAACACTCGATGGCTCTGAATAACGACGTTCCTGCACCTTATCTTTGGCCAAGCATCAGTCAATGCAATTCTTGCCACCGGATGGTGCACTGCCGATGTGATTGGTGTCTTTGTGTTGGGATTCTTCAGACGTGGGTGATGGAGGTGGAGATGGGATGGCATTGGGATGAGGCGTTGTCACTGGTGGCTGGAAGGCCAACGCATATGGGAAATGCTCGTGGCACCTCACTTTGTAATCTGCTGCTTGAGATGGACAGTGGCCAAACTCTCCACTGTTTAGAGCATTCAAAATCTTTATACAATTCTGAAAGAAAATGAAAAAAAAATCTAAAGTTATACACAAATTTCATATTCATACACTAGAAATATTTCAATGCTGTACCTGAAATGTTAAAATTTAAATGTCAAAATATAATGTTTTTAAATGAAATATATCAAGTACACACTGAATTGAAAGGATAGTGAACAATATCTGATGTTTACTTTCAGATATTAAGATGTTTATTTATCTAACATGGGAAAACCTGTTTTTTAACAGAACTTGTAAAAAACTCCATTTTAACAAAACTTTTACAAACCACAAGAATACACAGTTAACAGAGGGGGTGGAGGGGCAGTCAGAGNCGTGAAATTATTTGTAAGTTGAGCTACAGTGGAAGGAAGGGAAATATTTCATAGTAAATTAAAAGATAACTTCAGTATAAGGTAAAATCGTACATATTTACTTATGAAATATTGTTAACGTGCAAAGGTAATTATTACCGAAAGTACTGACGGAAGACATGGAGGTAGTGAGTTTATTTGAAGGTGTTGAGGATGAAGAAGAGGAATTAAAGTTAAAATTGATCTTAGATAACCGTATAAATAAGCAACTAAGAAGAATAATGATAGTTTTATAATTGTAAATAGAAAAATAGATATAATTGTAAATAATAAAATGACAATAAGTACATACAGTACAGTAGAGTACATTTACAAGAAATTAATCGGATAAAAGAGATTAAGTAATCAATCAGGGTGTTGACTATCCAGCCATTATGAAATACCCTGAGTTTTCCAGGGTGCGCCACATTTGTAAATAAGTATAATTTTGTCCAAATATTAGACATGTGGTGATTATTAGGCACTTAAGGTACTAAAAATAGCAACATTATGATACAAGGGTCATTCAATAAGTCCTTAGAAAATCCAAGTGATTGCTCCTGTAGTATCATAAATTCTTTGTTTATAGAAAACATCATTACACACTGTTTAAGTCTCAGTCAATATATAATCAAGATAGCTGTTTAAGTCTCAGTTATATTTATCACATGGTTTCATTATGGCGGTTGAACCAAAGAACTTTTATTTAGAAAAAAAGTGTTTCAAGCGGTGATTAAATACTTATATTTAAAGTGATAAGGTGATGATCATGTTTCTTTTGGATGCACATGGAATCATTTACACCGATTACCTAGAAAAAAGTCAATAACTGGAGAGTATTATGCATCTATATTGCACCAGTTGACCGAAGAAATCAAGAAAAACATCCTCATTTGAAAAAGATCCTCTTCCATCAAGACAATGCACAGGTACACACCTGCACAGTTTTGATGGCCTGAATTACGGAATTAAAGTTCGAATTATTACAATATCCTCCGTATTCACCAGATTTGGCTCTTTTGAGTGACTTCTTTTTATTTCCAGACATGAAAATATAGCAGACAACGGTCCACATCAAACTATGAGGTCATCACCCAAACATATGCCTATTTTGAGGACCATACAAAATCCTATTTTTTGGATGGCTTAAAAAGTTGGAGAAATGCTAGGAAAAGTGTATAGAGTTAAAAGGAGATTATGTTGAAAAATATTTATACAAAAGAATTTGTTTTTCTACCTTTTTCTAAGGACTTATTGAATGACCCTCCTATTGTATAGGTGTCAAAGCCAGCCCTAGACATGGAGAAGCAGGAAGACTGCCTGGGGTGCGAAGTTTTGAGATAAAATAACGTGAGGTTTCACTTAACATTAATAATGCTCATCATTTAAGTTTCATGAACACTTTCATTTAAGTTTCATGAACACTTTCTATTCTCATTGATCACCAAAAAGCTTTAAAATACCACACAAGCACAGGAAAGTCATTTCTAGAAGTAAGTGGGCAGAGAATAAACAAATAGTTCCTCTACACTAAAAAAATAATTAGATACCCCATATAACTATGGCTTCACACATATCGCATAATGTTGCACATTTGCTATTAATTTGCTAACATTATTTGTAGAAAGAAAGTGCACATCTACATCGTATTAGCTTTAAATTGATCATGACAATACTGTCATCCTAACGTTTCTTCCTCTCAGGGAATTTTTACTCAAAAAATACTCAGCCTAAAACCAAAATGCCATGGAATAATTGTTTGTAAAGAGTGTAAATCATAGATTTTTCCAATTCACTCGCCAAATTCCCTGAGTTTTCCAGAAGAACAAAATTCCCTGAGTTTCCCAGGTTAGAGGATACCCTGATCAAAGCAAATATTATAAGTATTTTTTTTCTAAATTCAGCTAGTGGCTGCAATACCTAAATGTTACTGAGATTTGAGCTATGCTTAGTAAGAGCTCCACAGCTTATGAGGAAAAACGTAAGCTACCCAACTCCTCATCTATCCTCATTCCCTCTGCAACGGCTAATGGAGGAGAATCTAACCTGCCTTCAGATTGATGACTTTATGGTCTGACAAGAAATGATAATTATGGCAACTTAGTCAAATCAACTCATAAAAGAAAGAAGAAAAATAGGTATAATACACAATCTATGATTAATCAAGTCAATTTAGATATTAGTAGTAGTATTGTTAAAAGTGCTTTGACAGCTGAGGTCATTTTGCGTGTAGGCCCCCACCAGGAATTGAACCTGGGACAGCTTTCACCAAAGTCGAATGCGTTGCCCACTTGGCTAACCGGGTGCCCAGTTTTCGAAATTATGCCAAAAAAGACTATATGGAATATATATATACTATATGAGGTTTACAGTAAAAAATGAGTTGATTTTATCTTCTAAGCTTCTTCATTCATTTATCATACAACACCAGAACAAAGATGATAGAAATAGCTATAAAATGATCATCTTCAATTCTGAGTGAAGAAACTTGTATTAATGTATTTAAAATAAATATAAATAATTAAATTTCAGTCAATGGTCAATTTGCTGCTACTGAAAATAAGAATTTCTATGATTACAAAATAAGATTTTTAAATTCATCTAATTTTCTAAATAATTTGTCAACTTCTTCAAAAAACTAAATCATACAATATTTAAGTCTATATTTGTACCCTGCAAGATGTCTAGCAGTATATTGCAGGGAGTTTAAGGATCACCGTACTGATTTTGTGTCTAACAATCATGGATCATTTCTGGATTCAAAAATTTTTCATCTTTGCATTTATCCCAGAGGCCTGACTGATGCAAAGAAGCATCACACTTTTACATTGTATCTCCTACCATACCCTCTACTAGGCAGAGTTTCTTAATTACTCTACAGCAGACTGTCATAGATGTGAATGTTTTGGTTTAATTTATCCATGAGTAAGACCAGGAGATAATCAAGAGGATTGACTAATTTTATCTTCATTCCATTAATTTTACACTTCCTGGAAGTTCAATCGCTTGCTTTCAAAGAATTCAACAAAGGAACCATTACTTAAACTGGACTCACAAAGTTTTTTTTTCTCAACACTTTCAAACAACAACAAATTCAATCTGCGAAGAAATGATCATCTGAATTTTCTTTGTAAATAAGTAACATAGATGCAGAAAGATCTTATGCTTTCCCGTCGAATGCTGTTCAGGAAGTTTTCTTGGGTTCTCAACCGGGTCAAGATGTTGGATGACTCCGACGTTTCGTCAGCATGGCAGCAGTGGTTGCTGCCGAAACGTCGGAGCCATCCAACATCTTGACCCGGTTGAGAACCCAAGAAAACTTCCTGAACAAGTAACATAGATCATAAAAATAAATGAATTGTGAAATTAAAAGCAAAATAATTCAAGAAAGTCTTCATACTTTTTAAATATTAAATATTCTACCTCTTACAAAAATGTACATAATAATTCTGTTTTTTTGTTTGCAAAACGATTTCATTCAGTTGGTAACCCTGGGCCAAGAAGAATGTACATGGAGGTAGTGAGTTTATTTGAAGATGTTGAGGATGAAGAAGATGAATTAAAGTTAAAATTGATCTTAGATAACCGTATAAATAAGCAACTAAGAAATATTCTCATTTTAAGAAACATGGTAATGATGGCAATGAACCAGCTTCTGCTGACTCTTCACTTTCACGCGACGCGACATGCTCAACGCAGTGGTGTTCACTAAGTGACTTCCAGTAGAGTCATTTAAAATATTACCCTTGCAATGATGGGATTAAGATCCCTTTACGTGAAAACAGCAAAACTTGGGTACAATCCGCATCCATTTAAATCAATTAACCCAACACATTTTTCGTAAACAGGGTTTTTAATATTTAAACTCATAGCACCACCCCCGGTTCTCATTACATTTTAGCGTTTAATCGCCAAATTTTGTTACCAATTTGATTGGATAATACTTTTCCTGAAGTTTATTCCAAGACCTCAATTTATTTACCTGAGCATTAAATCTTGTGCTAATAGATTTCCATGTCTCCTCCTATCATATACACGACAGTCATTTACAAGCACTTTCTCATTAACATAAATATCAGCAAGAGCAATCCAACTAAACATTCCTTGTGCTTCCAAGTGATTGCATCGCTTTTTTTATTCTCTAGAATGCTTTTATTTTCCTCTACTAAATTTAATATAGTCAACTGCTCATCAGTTGTAAAATTACAACTTCTTTTACTATGCATATCAGTTCAAAAAATATATTTTAGGTCTTATTAAAAGCTATCAAACCGTAAAAATAAACGGGCTACGTGGTATTACAGTATTATGATGCGATGTTTTTCAAACAAACCTCACTGCAACGGGTATGAAAATTATTCTTAGTCAAAGCATCTAATATTTAAAGTGGTACCGAAGTAAACAGGACTCTAAAAAGTTTTATAATACACTCCTTATACTTAAACACCACTTTTGTTTAAAGTTGAAAGGCAGATTTGAGTATACATTATAATACCGGGCCTAAATGTGGAAACACTGTAGTAGTTATAAGGATGTTGCATTTCAGAAGTCCTTAAAATTGAGTTAAATTTTATTTCTATAGGCATACCCAGTAATATTATACAAGATTTTCATTAGACACTTCATTGTTTTCTTAAGAATGTGAATAACTACTATATAAATATAATACCAAATGGATGAAATGATGCAGTTGGTCAACGTTTAAGTGCACTGAGGAATAGAAACAGAGTAAGTCTCTGTACATGAATTGTACTGATATCCTAAGAAAAGAATACGATTATAACTCCCAAAAGATAGAAATGTTATAATAATACAACACAGCAAACATTAATTTTATATTTATTAACTTATGATCTTCTGATTATAAGATTTGAAATTTTCAATCTGAAATCACTCTTTCATAAGAAAAATCTCTTTAGCAAAATTTTTATGAAAATAGGAATACCTTATCAATGGAACCATTTCTTGTAATGATCCACTATATGACATGCCACTGTGATAGCAAAAACTTACCTGCAAATTGATACCATCAATACTTCTATCTAAAGTAAGAGTTAACTTGAGGGCTGCTTCCTGTTTGGAAGAATCCAAATAGTACATCATTCGGGCACCTGAAATAGTTTAAGAATCAAAGTAAATGTCTATACATATACTAAGCACCAATACGAAATTATTCAGCAATTACAACCTATTAAAATAGAGTGGATAAATCTGCAAAGCAAAAGAATGAAACAACTTCATTCTCCACGAATAAGGATACAGAGGGTATCATTTAACAATTTATGATCCATTAATTTCTTCCAATTTACAATAAACTATTGATGATTGAAGACTGTTGTAACACAAAAACTTTGGTTTCAGATTAAATCTGTTGAAAAAGGGCTAACATGAAATCTATCAAAAACTAATAAAATTCTGTAGCTTTCATGAATAAGGATAAGTCAAAATGGCTTGAATTGCACACTTAAACGAGTTTTTAAAAATTCATTAAACTTTACATCTACCATGAGACTCATTAATTGAAACAATTTTTCCCTCTTTACGTACATAGTAGTTTCTCTCTGGTATTCTACATTTAGGTCGAAGATATCATATCTTGTTATTTTGGATAAACTGAGTGATTAAGTTACCATAAAGAAGCTATGACAAACATGAAGCTGAGTTAATCAAGCCATCGAGCATTATATGAAGGTAGTCCCATAAGTACTTGACCTGACAAATAGATTGTTTTTGTTATTTGAAAACAATTACTATGGTCAAAAGTACTAACCTCAAAAAGCTTAAGTCTGAAGTTTCAAGAGTATTTGTTTGACAGCCATCAATAGTGATTGCTCTCAGTAATGTGAAAAATGGAAAAACATGGAATGTGAAACATGGAAAATATTTGTCATCGTTATGACACAATATTTTAATTTGAAAGGTCTCAGTCCAACCAATATCAAAGCCAAGCTAATTAGATTCTACTCTGGGAGAGTATGCTCCTTTGTTTATAACAATAAAAAATTGGGTGGCTGAGTTTAAATGAGGCCATATGAGCTGCCAAGACAAACGTTGCAGTAGTCAACCAAATGAGGTGACCACGCCAGAAATGGTGAAGAAATTTCACAAAATGGTGTTGGATTGACTGAAAGTGCGCTAGCTAGCAGACATGGTAGATATTTCAAAAAGTGCTGTACATTACATATTGACTAAACATTCGAACATGAGAAAGCTGTGTGAGAGATGGATGCCACATTTGCAGAATGGAACAAAAACAGTGCTGTGAGGATGTTTCAATCGAGTCTTTGGTGATGTTGCACAGCAATAAAGCAGAGTTTTTACACTGATAACCATGGATGAAACATGGGCCCATCACCTGAGACGAAGGAACAGTCAAAAAAATGGACTGCAGGGGAAGACTCAGCTCCAAAGAAGGTGAAGACAGTTTTATCTGCTTGTAAGGTTATGGCATCAGTTTTTTGTGGTGTGCCTGGGATAATTGTCATTATCTTCAAAAAGGTTCAAAAAACAATCAATGGTGAGTATTATGCAAACTTATTACAGCGCTTGAGTGATGAAATCAAGAAAAAACAGCTGAAGTTGATAAAAAAAAGAATGTTATTTCATCAAAATAATGCAACAGTTCACAGATCTGTCATTGCAATGGTCAAAATTAATGAGCTGAAGTTAAAATTGCTTCCTCATGCACCCTATTTGCCTGATTTAGCCCATCAGATTATTTTCTGTTTCCAAATTTGAAAAAATGGCTTGGTGGTAAAAGCTTTGCCAACAATGAAGAGGTGAAGTCTGTGGTTAACGGCTGTTTCAAGGAGTTTGATGGTTCTCAATATAAACAGGGCATCAGAGTTATTGAACACTGCTGGGAAAAGTGTATTGAGCTAAAACGCAAACTAAGTTGAGAAACAAAGATATCTTTTTCCCAAATTTTCTGTTTTTTCTTTGTTGGGATGGATACTTCTGAGACACTAAGTACAGATTTACCTATGCCTCCTATGCTCGAATTCTATAAACTGACTCATAACTTTATCATCAGAGTTCTTATCTTACACATCAAAAATGCATGTAAATGAAAAAATACTACAGCTCATGCAACTAATCTTAACTCACCACTTAACATGACTCATGAAAGTGTCACTACCAAACCCATAAATGATACTAATAAGAACATAAGTGACACTAACAAAAAATAAAGCTGCACCTACATTGGATCCATTTTTCTCTCAATCCAATGTTGGATGATGTCAGAAGGAAAACAAGCACGAAGATAATAATGGGGGGGACCTACATCGGGAGGAGATTCCCAATCTGACGATTGCCAACGTCACACGCTCAGGACGTCCGATCACACATACATGTTTCCAATCCGACATCTCCCAACATGATGGCAGAGAACCTATGCTGAAGTTAGATTGTCAGTCATTTCATCTTTTATGCCATCAAGAATGTAGTCAAACATTTCTGTAGTCATATTATGGAAGTTCTTGAATACATATGGGTGATTTTGCATGGGGTGGCAAGTTGTTAAAAGTTCTGCTGCAGATCTATCTTTGTTAAACTGATGCACCCATACCGTTTTTTTCACCTCCAATCAAGGATAACATTGTTTTCTGACAGAAGCCAACAAAAAATCATCCTCAGAGTCACTCATGGTACCACCACAACACAAATGCAACTGCTTCCCAATTGGGAGTAAACCTCAGCCAATGTAGGTACTCACATAGGACAACATCAGACCAGAATCTAGACTAGACTAGCCTAAACTAGAGAATCAGCTGACAGAGAATCAGGAGAAATACAGATCCAATGTATGTGAAGCCTAACTCAAACTAAAAAAATTCAAATTTTGAACAATAAAATCTGCAACATTTTCATTTTTAGTTCAAACGATGCTTCTATGTATGAATAGCATGCTCAGTGAAAAAATGTGCTTGCTACAATAAAATCATCTGTTATGTACCCAAGTTGTCTCTTACTGTAAATGCTCTTCTGCATTGCTCTTTCATGGTAATATAACATACAGTTGTTAGTCCACTGAGAACGGAGAGCCAGTCTACTTTGGTAAGTAGGAGAGAGTGGTTCCTCCGTTAGGAGGCACTTCCTCATCAGTGTTAGTTAATGATCAGGGTGGATAGTAAGACTAAAACAGGTGAAAAAATTCTCTTGCTTGGATAGTGTAATCTCTTGGGATGGGAGGTGTACAGATGAGGTTCCAAAAAGAATGGCATTGGCCAACGAAGCTTTTGTGAAAAAAAGGAACTGATGACAAGAGTTCTCCATAAAGGATTCAGGAAAAGATTGGCAAAATCCTTGGTAAGGAGTGTTTTGCTCTATGGGTGTGAAAAAAGGACCTTTAGAAAGGAGGACATCAAAAGAATGAAGGTCTTCAGATGTGGGTATGGTGTAAAATGAAAAAGCTAAGTTGGGTCAATAGAAAAACAAACACAGAAGTACTAGAGGATGAGAAGGTTTCAATTAAAGTGATTAAGTGTTGATAAAGGAAATGGGTGGGTCAAATATTGAGAAGATAGGGAGTGCTTAAGAATGTAACTAAGGACAGAATGCAAGGGAAAAGACAAAGATAACTTCTGAAGTAAGTCATTGAAAACAGGGGACAAGAGAAAACTGCAAATTAAGGAGTATTTAAAATAGGTTTTCTGTATATGACAGATGACATCTAACAAAGACATCCTGTACCATCCAGCATGCCCTATAGAGGGTGAGTGCTCCAAGATATTGTGCTGTCTCTTGTGGAATTTCGCTAATTTTATAGAAAAGTGTTATTTTATATTGTTCATTAGGTGTTTAGCCCCCGTTTTGCATTCATTTTGTGTAAATTGGTTAAGGATTGTAATTTCTATTCTGTGTGTGTTTCTGAAGTTCGAGGCTTAAAAAATTTGGGAAGTTTATTGGCGCGTAGACTGTTGGTGATTCATCCGGGCTGTTAGTTTGAAATCTCGGTACAGATAAGTTAAAATTTAATCTTAGTTTGTGTTAGTTTAAGTAGTTTATTCTTCTTGTTTATTATTGTTTTCTTAATTGTTCTTTATACAGTGCATTTGTGATTACTTTGGTGTTTTATTAAGATTTTTAACTTCCATACTATTTTACAAGGATACATAAATTATATTACAATAAAAGTGATCTCACCTTCAAAGAGTGCAGGAAGAGAATTAGAGTTTTCCTCTAGGAAATCCGAGTTGATTTTGGAGGAGCTTCGACCACTAAGGATGTCCTTCATCTGCATGTCTACCACTTCAATGACAGGACCCTGAAGGTTCCCTCGCCACTTGTCAATGTATCCACAGAATCGTATTATGCATGAGTGGAGACGAGAATTTCCAGGCTCTAGGTTGTAAGCCTTCTTTATAGATTGCATCATCAGCAAAGGCCTCTCTGAGTATATGAAAAATAACAACACATAACCAATAATTTAAATACTTTAGAAATATCTAAGGATACAGCCGCCTATTTAACTACAAAACTGCAACTTATACAATTCATTTTCCTTTGGTTCAATAGATGAAATGAAAAGAATTGTCAGCTCATTACAGAGGATTTCTAGTATAAATTTACCATAAGGTCAAAGTTCACAAATCTCAGTTAAAAAGAATCAGCAATAATAAATTATAATCATGATGAATATTATTCTTCATACTCGATTAGTTTTAATTTTAATTATATGAGAGAGAGTTAATAGTTACTAAATATTGATATCAAGACTATTTGTGTAACTTTATGTACATGATGAGTAACATCAGCATGTTCCTAATTATAATTGGAGAACATGAAATCTAAAATTAATTACAACCTTTTCGGTAATATATCTCAAAGGCCATAAGATGTGTTTCAATATTGCCAGCCGCAAGCGATTGAAGAGGCTTCAGAAATTTGATGGCCTGCTCAAGAGGATATTCAGTCTGAAATGCAAACAAAATAAATTCATTAGAACAAAAACAAAATAAAATGCTGCCAAAACATACAGGATTAATCAGCAAAATACTGAATATGACCCTTTTATTGTTTTAGCTACATTTGACATCAGCTGCAGATGATTGTGAATCCTTGGAGGGACCACAAGTATACGTGACCCGTGGAATTCACAGAAAGACATATCAGGCATGGCCATTAGGTCTATTGCAACCTATCATTTAAAGGAATTTGGTTGACCAAAACCAGACCTCATTGTGCTTCTGAAAGACCAAATTGTTTTTATTACTTAGAGTATTTAACTTTATATACCATATATGTATAATGAAATTGTTTACAGGGTTCTGCATGTATAAAAAAATTGAAAGAAGAATGGAATGAATTAAGATACCACAACAAATCACTAATGTTGTGAATAAATTCCAAATTTATCAATTTTTAGGTGGTCACAGTATAAGTAACAAAATGCACTGCAACTGGAGATATGATGCCATCCCTAGCTAAGAAAGTAAAACTTATAACATCACTGGAAGCACAAAAAACAAAACAATTATATTTATACACCCAAGATTGTAGGTCATTATACATTACATTTCAAACATGTTTGTTGCTTCAGAGAATCTTAGGAGACTTCTGCAAACTGAGAAGTATAAAAAGGAAGATAACATGGATATCTACAGCTTCTTTTGAGCCACATAGCACATTGTACACATAGACAGGGATGTAGCGTTGAAAACCCTTCCAAGTATGTGATGTGGGAGACAAGCAAGCATGAAATGGAAGATTAAGATTTAATAGTGATTGAAATTAACATAGTATGATTGGCTTTGTAGTCAAAGGTGCCTAGTTGTCATACTCTGAGAATAAAGTGGACTAAATAATTTTCAACAATGCTTTTTATCTTGCTCCTGAGGAATTTTAGCATACTTTTAACACATTCACACTCATCCATTTTTTGGTTCTTCATACTAGGTGTAGTTTTTTTGTTATGAGGGTTTACATACTCCTACTCACAGGATATTTAAATTTCACCATGAAGCTGTGTAGGTCAGCAAGGCTAGTATGATTGCCGTCTATACAGGCCAGTGTAGATTCATTCCATTCAACATCTTAAAGACTGTGATAGTAGGATGTTTACAGCCCTACCATTTAAAGAAAAAGTGTACCACTGAATATATGACATTGAGAGTTCTATAGCAACATGAGAATGGATTTTGAGTGCCAACATCTCCTACAGTACCTCAACCCTCAAAACCACTCTGTGGTTCATTTCCCCAGGTGAGATTACTTTAAATTACTCCAGGTTTGATTCAAGACAAACAACTCTCACTATATATAAAATAAATTTAATTTATGCTCTTATTTGTTCATGAAATTAAAATGAATAAAAAATTGGGACTAAAGCCATAAATAACAAAGAATATTTCACTGTGATTCTTCAAAGCATATTGATTGATTCATGTTAAAATACTTGAGTTTGATAAAATTGTTGAGTTCCGACATATATAGAACCTACAAACAGTGAGATACACTTATTTTAGTAAATGAAACATAAATTGGTAAGAGTCAGTACCATTAAAGAATCAGGAAATAACATAGACCAGTCAAAATATATCTAAAAATGCAAAAATATGAATAATAATTTTTAGGTGCAATCAATGTGATAAGTTAAGGGGTAAACATTCATTTCACAAGAGCATGCCTTTCCAGCCAACTTTCCAGAAAAACTGAACTCCTTCCAGGAATAGATCCTAGGAAAGCTTACACTAACAATATATCAGTGGCGTAGCCAGAGGGGGGTCCCGACCACTTCCCCCCTTAGGTCCTGATTAGAGATGTTCAAATACTGTCTACAATAACTCACTATCAATTTCACTACTCGGTTGGATTTTGTAGGACCATCATTTCTAAATAAATACTGTCAAAGAAATAAAGCCTGCAAGAGATGGAAATACAATATTATTGTAAAAGTGAAATTTCCAGACATCTGGATTAGCAAACAGGATACTTTTGTTAAATTATCAACAAATTATGATTATTGATTATGCTATAATGAATTCTTTAATTTCATACTGCAGTCTTATCGGGAAGTGCAGTTTATCATATTTTGAATTCGTTCCTCTACGCATCTGTGTTAAGAGTGGTATCGGATGAATAATTATAAGAAAACCCATTTTAAGCACTCCTGCATCATGCATGGTTTTCTTCTGGTCCTCGTCCCCATCACACAAAACACAGCTTAAGATGCTCTACCATCCACTTAAAAGGTAGAGTTTTCCAGTTGCTAGGTGCACTGCAACTAGTTGAATGTCTACCTCATTTGATTAACCAAGAACTTTCTACATTTTCTGTATCACCATCCTCTGCTTTCCTCATCAGCCTTGCCTTGTACATAAGGGGATCCTTTCGATACTATTCTTTACAATAACTAATTCCTTGATAAGAAAATGAAGGTATCACGAAACAAAATCCATCCCACGGTAGGAGCCAATTCTAGCACTGAGATTGAGTGGTAATTTTCCCATCTACCTCTTCACAGGGAAGAACCTAAGATAAAACAGTTGAGGATGTCCTTTTGTAGCAAACACAAGTTATAAATTAACCTTAATTATCAAATTAACCAGAGTCTCGGTGAAGTGTTTCATTTGCTCTTGAGCGTAGTCTAGGAAAGATCATGGATTTTGAGGAACTCTAACATTTTTTGTTAAAAGATTCGTTGTTCATCCACAACAGAATATCTGATAAAAATGCTTCATTCCATACAGAAAATGAAGCAATAAAGGGGACAATTGCTTTGTCTAAAAAGTTGACCATATTAAAGTATATCAGTATGATGAGAATGGACAAATAAATCAAATCGTTCAACTAACCAAGAATAAAACCAATGTATCACAGCATTCCCCCTAGTTATCTCATCAAAAAATTATTTATAAAATATGCTAAATAAAGCAAACTAAAGAAGATACCTTTTCATTTTTAGTTTAAAAATTGTAAAAGTTCACTGCTCTTTCTCAACGTACAAGAAATAAAATGTTTTTATATCCTGCTTAAAACCTGGATATTTCGCGGCTCTTCACTCGACCTCCTGGAAAGCGTCTTTAGCGAGTTTTACTGTATAATCACGATGTTGATTATTACAGTAGATTAATTAGTTAACCATTTTGTCATATCATTATAATTCT
>KZ308845.1:332859-356068 GCA_000376725.2 Ladona fulva | reverse complement strand
AAATATCCGAGATAAGGTTCGCCATCACTTTTTGGAACAGTCTTCTGAGATTACATATCGGGCATATTTGTGATAATGTTGGTGACAGTAGGTAAGAAAATACGACTGCTCCATGCACCTGTTCTCCTTCCGTTAGAGAATCAGCGAGTAGGAGGTCCATAACGTTGATTTTGCGGTAAAAAGACGTATTCGACTTGATTGACGATTCTAAATTGCGAATTCATTCAATCTGCACTGTCTATAACTCGTACATTTTGAGCTACCATCGCGTATACGCAACGTTTCCATCAATGTCTTTATTACAATTAGGTCCGTCCTTCTAAATGGGTGTCTGCTATAGTAGCCGCTCGCGATGTTCCTACCATTTCTTTAAACCGAACCCTTGCAGCGAATTTAAGTACCGTTATATTTGAGGTAGTCTCCTTACAGTGTTGCAACATGTTTTCCAGTGAAGGAATTTTAAGAATATCCCGAATCTTATGTTACCCGCAATTTTTAAGTTTTTTTTGCTCATGACTGTACCATTCATAGAAGAAACAAAATGATAAATGACAATACAGAATGAAATAGTTAAGTAAAAGAAGTACCAAAAAAAATGGAGGAAACAAAACAAGAAGAAAATGTATTTAATTACTTTTAGGAGTTTTGTAGAAATAATCTGCCTATATCTAAGGCTAATGTGAAAGGAAAAGCATAACATTTCGCACTGAAATTGAATATTTCTGAAGACTGCAAATTCTCTACAGTATGGTTTGATAATTTAAAACTCGCCACAATGTAGTGATTTTGAGACTTTGTATACTAAGATTTTGAGGACAAAGATAGTGAAGATGCAGATGTACGGCATATATTAAATGATTCCAAATTTTCTAGCTATCCTACAGATTGTAGATATGATCTTGATGAAACTGGACTCTTCTATAAGGCACTACCATGAAGGAGGTTGAAGGACTCTGTTCTTCTTTAAAGAAATAAAGAAAATTTTGCCATAATTGACTGTCAACATTATGCTAAGTGGCGAACCCACAAACACACATTGCTGAATCATCTTTGAATCCTCATTATATAAAAATTGCAGCATTTCTTAGTGTTTTAGATGGTGGCACTCAAGAAATAGTCTGACACACCACACCAGGGGTGCTATGCCCTATCTTTCCGATACGCACGGAATTGGGTTTTGATCGGAATTTTCGGCCATCCTGGCAGTTTTTACGACTGGAATCTCATTTGGTATGCTCTAACTCAGAATTCCGATTATGGAACGGAATTGAATTCCGTTTGTACCGGAATTGTTCTCACCTACAAAAAGTAGGTGGAATCTAGCATGTAAACAACAAACATGGCGGACCGACTGTCTGCTACGATAAAGATTTGGAAGAGGAGAACGAAATGATGAGCCGTAGCACCCTTAGGGATTCTACAAATCCATTTGCTATGACAGCAGAGTACATTCGCGAGTAATTTAGGTTACCCCAGGAAAGAGTAGCGTATTTAACGTAAGCCTTAACACCCCAGCTGGGGCAGCTGGCAAGAAGAACTGGAATTCCAGTTCATTTACTGGTATTATACATTAAATATTGATTTTATTGGGACGTAAGCAAACGGGATATGCAATGCATGTAGACAATAATATATTTATGTAATTTACGTATGATTCCTAATCCTGCAGATTCTCTGTGCCCTTAAAATCTTTGCAAGTGGAAGCTACGAGGCTAAAGTTGGGCAAGATTATTTATATTACTAATGCTAGAATGTCCTAATCGTTAGTGTCATCGGTTCCTTAAGTAAAAGTGAAATACTCTATGTTCTATGAGTCGTATTTGGAACTCAACTTTTATCGTGAAATGCTGGGATTGGATTGTTTGATTTTTTTTGAAGGTCTACCTAAGCATTTAGAAATAGGTAACTATATTCTTCTATGATTTATAAGTAAGGAGGCGGAACGAACTCTATGACTAATCAAACTAAGGTAGCATTTTCATCATGAAGAAAAACGCAATTAGTGTTACTATGATCTACCAATTCGTTTCGAAGTCGTAATAAGTGCATTTTCCTTTACAAATAATAGCATAGCATTGCTCAGCGGAGTCAAGGCTGAGGTAGTGGATTATAGAAGAGGACACAGAATTTTATACAATTTTATATTTGTAATTACAACAATATTAATATCTAAATGACATTTAAATAAAAGTTATAAAAGTCTCATTTCCCCCTACCATACGCGACATTTTGTATAAGTTTATAAAGTATAGCTCTAAGGTAAACACAACTAATTACGTTCTGTTCACAAAAAATTATATCTTAAATACTTTCTATTAGTTCCTTACAACATCATGATCAAAAAGCAAAGCAAGGAAACCCAAAAGAGGATTTGTAATTCACACTATGCCATATGCTTCGCATATCTACAATACACATTCATCATCTTCGGAGGCTTTCAGTCATTACTATATTTAATCAGTAGTCAACGATAAGCGTAAAACGAATACATTCTATTCCGTAAACGATGGCCTAATTCTTAATCACGTAAAAAATGACAAATCAACGTATACAATTTCTATAGAAGGACTCAACGATTTCATTAGTTTACGGAGAGGTGACCCATGCACTAAATAGAAATTTATTTAAATACTTTTTCCATGACATGACATTATTTTCCACTGAACTCACTCTTCAAAATTCATAATAGATGTAAACACTGGTAAACACCCGCCTAGCAGACTGCAATTACTCGCCAATGCGCATGCGCTTTGATGAGAATGTAGTAAAGCAAGTCAGTAGAATACGTAAACCTTGCAACACCGTTACGAAGAAGCTTACTCGCAACGATCGTAAGCGAAAGGAGATCGGGCATACCAATTGTCACGGAATTCTAATTTCGGTCGTTACGGAGAGGCTTCTTCGGAATTCTGGGATTACTCATTCCGTTCGTTACGAAAAGATAGGGCATAGCACCCCAGGGCTGATACCATGAAAACCATTTCAGTGCAACAAACTTTGCAGTCACAATATACTGATCTGCCAGATAAGAATGAAAAGACAATATGCAATATCTAGAGTGTAATCTTCCTTTCTGTAATATAGAAAGATACAACAATGTAGCAGACTACTTATAATAAAAAAACATGAGATTGAGAAAACAAATTGTCTTTATTCCACGAATAAATAATTCACACTATCAGTTTTGATGTGAAAAAATCAAAACTAGTAGTGTGGGTTATGTGTGTAATAAAGACATAGTTGTTATCAAAATCTAGTGTTTAAGATGAATTTTCACAATCAAGGCCAAAGTTATTGAGTTTGACAAATTCATTAAAATATGTCATTAGTCATAAACTTGTTCCTATGATCTATTCTAATAAAAAGTAGTAACAAAATAGATTCAGCTTCAGTATTTAAAGTATAGGACAAGCATTACTTATTGAAGGAAGGTTTCTGCTAGTTGGTTCATGAGAAACAACTCATTTAATTTTGCAATGAATTATGTACTTTTAAAATTAAACTTAAAATTTGAGTAAGGATTTAATAATTTCAAGGATGATAAAAGGATTAGGTGAAATTAGATGAAGATAATTGTTTGGTTGGATTATAGTCAAGCTAATTACATAAGATTGGATTTATTAGCATAAAAAGGTAGAAATTCCATCTGTTAACACAGTTTATATTGACATTGTACTTTTCCAGAATAAAAAAGTCACCTTGAAACAACTGAGGTCACAATACCATAACAATTTGTCAGATATTCTGAACTAGAAACAGATAGGCCCGATTGGCACCCTTTTCTTGCAAAAGACAAGTTCACTTAGATAAACTGAGACTATTCATTCACAAAATAAGTGAGCAACCTCTCTTCAATGAGATGAAAATAAGGATGGCAAGAGGTAGCGCTAATATGTTCAAGATCTAAATATTAAATGAGCATAAATCAGTCAAGTTTATATACATAAATATACACACATATACATAATTTAGAGCTCTCATAATAAAGATAAAGTAAAATTCTATAAATCGTCATTTCATTAAAATGCTGATAAAATCTGAACTTTCACATACAATTCACAGAGCGTAATTAACTTCAAGAGTCACCTCAAGCATATGGCAATACAATAAATGAAAATTCGAGAGGCAACTCAAACAATCCCATCATTTACAAAATCAGTTAATACTTGTTTAAACCAGAAAGTTAGAAATTATAAGCTAGTGAAAACACTTCTTCAGTCATGTTAATCCAGATACATACAACTTATGATTACAACAATCATACTTCAGTGTTACTATTATATATTTCACCCAATGGTCAAAGAGCACCAGATATCACCTTCTACTGAGGTAGAACTTCTCCACTTTATACCTCATTCTCGTTTAAATCCTGCCACTATGTAAAAATCACATAAAACAATCCATATTAAAATTTTTTTAATTTGCAGACCAAAATCAGTGTCAAACTCTAATATGTGATTTACAAAGGGCTGTGAACTTACAATCATTAGAAAGGCTTCCTAATATTCATGATTAAAAACTACTTATGCACTTAATTCAACAACTTTGCAGTTTACAAAATGGAAATGCTGATAGAGAGAAATCATCTTCGAATATTTCAATGTCATGTTAATATATTAAATCAGTCCATGATTTTCAATAATTCACAGATATAATACAAGTTCAGATTTCTAACTGTAAATATAATTTATTACACTTCATTTTATTGTCCAAAATGAAGACCATTTACATATTTTTCACTCAATGGAAGAAAGGTGAGCCAAACAAGTAATACAAAAAAAAAATATTCCTCAATCCTTCCATTTATTTCTCTTCATGGTAGTTTAACACTTATTCAAAAATACACTCTTTCACTATACAGTATGTAAAATGTTTTGGGAGTAAAAATCTTGCAAGGTAAAATACATCACATCACTTACCACCAAAGAAGGATTGATTTGAAGTCATTGCTTGATTGTTCATCTGACTTCTAGTATTAGTAGCATACAACTGTTGCTGAAAATTGTGAAACTGTTGTGCATAATTAGGGTCTGAGGTGGTTGGACCAATGAAAGGAGAGCTTTTAAAATTGCCTCCCTGGCCCATAGAAGGAGGAAGTGGTTGACTGGCATCAGGAGCACCACCAAGTCCCATTGGAGATGACTTGGCACCTGGTACAAACAGTTGAGCATTAGGTGCAGCTGACATTATCTGAGAACTTCCAGGCATTGGACCAAACATCTGCTCATTGCTAACACCTTGCCCCCCACCACCAAACATACCTCCCCCCATACCAGGAGCAGGTCCACCACGCATCATACCACCATGTGTTCTTGGACCTAAAGGCTGACCTACCATAGTGCTACCCATTTGATTTCCCATCGGTCCACCTCGTAAAGGACCCATAACACCCATGGGTCCCATTCCCATTCCACCAGGACTCATTCCCATTCCTGTATTCATAGGTCCATTAACCACTGACAAAGACACATTTGGGCCCATCATTGGACCATTTGTTCCACCCATGCCACTGTTTGGACCACCAACATTTCCACCACTAACTCCTATTGAGCTGCCACTTGGGACCATTGAACTTCCAGAAGCTCCCATGGGTCCGACAATGGGACCTCCTGAACCTCCTAAGGAAGGTCCACCCAAATGAGTTCCAACCGGTACTCCAATTTGTATTCCCATAGGGCCACCAGGACCACTCATGGGACCTCCTGGTACACCCATAGGACCACTCATGGAACCAACCATTGATCCTGGAGGACCACCCATGACACTACCCATTCCCATAGGAGCACCATTTCCACCCATTGGTCCTCCAATCTGAGAATTAGGCCCTCCAGAAATCTGCAATCCACCTCCACCACCATGAACACCAACTGGGCCACCCGAGGAGCTGTTTTGACCACTAATCTGGTTGCCAGCACCAACTAAATTTCCTCCTCCGGGTCCTCCCATACCCCCCACATGCATGCCCATTTGACCACTATGGCCTACTCCACCACTAGATCCATCTCCAGGTCCATTCATTGAGCCAATTCCTGCACCATTGGGGCCCATCTGACCACAGATGGGACCTTGAGGTCCTGTCATCATTCCACCCATAGAAGCATTGATACCACCCATGGGACCCATTGGTCCACTCATTGAAATTGGTACGTTTGGCCCTCCTACAACACTGTTTGACTGAGAACTGTTTGGGAAATATTGAAGATTATGAGTGGGAACTTTGTTATCTAGATTTGAGAGAGGGTTAGCAAATCGCTGCAGAAATTCCAGACTTGGAGGGCCACGAGGTCCTGATGTGGCCTGAGGCCTTGCTGGTAGATACTGAATAGTATTAGGTGCACTTGGTTTTACTTGAACATTTGCTCCGTTATAAGGAGCAGGTGCAGAGGCACAGTTACCGCGTGGGCCAGGGGGTCTGTTTTGCACTCTCTGAGTACCCATTGCAGGGGGTGAGTATGGAACCATGGGAGGAGAGCCACGAGGGGCAGAGCCCATCATAGACTTGGGAGAAGCTGAATGGCTTAAAGTACAAGATGGCATCATACCCACTCCACCTGGCATCATGAGAGGGCTACCGCCACCTTGGGAAGTCACTGGACCTCCACTACCAACTGATCCATATGGATGGGGTCCAAAAGCATTTCCTGGATGGTTTACACCACTACTTACAGATGTAGGAGGACAATGGAGCATACCATCTCCTACAGGATGCATGCTAGAATCAAATGGAATCATTTGAGGACCTCCAGGGCCACCAACACCACCAATTCCACCCATTAAGCTACCATTTTGACCAGGAGAACTGGCCACTCCACTAGTCAACTGTTGACTCATCTGCGCCATGGATGATATAGGATCAAAATGTGACACCTTTCCATCATTAGAACTGCCACAGTTTCCATCAGGATCCAATGGCATATTGTCTGGTCTAGAACGGGTAAAACTTTGACCTGAAGGAGAAATATCTGCAGAAACTTTTGGGGGTGAAACTTCAGCAAAATGGGAGGAACCTTTTTGTAGGGACATACTTGGAGCACTAGAAACAAAGTTTTGCTGGCCAGGATTACCAACTACTGGTGGAGTACTTACTCCACCAGGATGCCCAGGTGTACCTGAACCACTACCAGCAGAGCCAGGGAATCTTGGTGGCCCCATTCCATCACCACCTTGAGGACTTGCACTTGAGAAGCGGGGTACACCATCAACTGAAGAAGATGATGTTTTTGCAGGCATGCAAGATTCCATTCCCGGTGTTCTTGAACCTTGACTTTGAGGGCTACGACCTGGGAACCTTTGACATTTTTCTGGAGGGCCTGGAGTATGGGGACTGGGAATGGGGAACCTGTTGATATCTGATGGTGTGTGAGGAGTATGAGGTCCTCCATATCTATGGCTGACATCTACTGAGGACGGTGTCAAAGGAGTACTGGCTCCAGAAAGATGAGGTCCAGTTGAGTCTGGAACAGTTGTTTGAAGACTTCCATCTAAATTGGAGGTTAACCTGGACAAATATAAGATGACGTTAGTGCACATTATGATCATACTCTTTTAATATTACACTTAATTGTGAAGCAAAATGAAAACATACGTTGGAGACATAATATCAGTATCACCAAGGCTTGTATTGGGCTGCTTCTGAATTGTTAATTCTTGTCCTTCAAATGTATTTAAATACTGAATTTGTTGAGGAGAGGGGACAGGCATAAGGTTTGGCTCCTTGTTTTGATTTGTCTGTTGCTGTTTTTGTTGAGCAAATGACTGCAACGTTCTCCCAAATGCTCCATCAACTGCAAAGGATTAGTTGAAATGTTTTAATACAGAACTTGAAATAAAAATAAATTACAAGACTACAGTAAATCTAAATAAGGATAACATATACAATAGACAAGCACAAAACATTAACCATTAACAATTTAAGTTTGCATAAAGAATAGCAATACACAGTGAGTGAATGTTTCCCATTAAAGAGTATTTAACATAAACTGGATTCACTGTAAGCATACTTGCACAATTACAACATTTGACAAAAATATATCAAAAGAAAAAATAATTCAAATACTTAACAACTAAGATATGGTACTTGACAATATAAAAAATGATCAAAGGAAATATGAAAAGGAAGCTGGGGAAGGAATTAAGAGGCAGCAGAGAGACAGGGGCATGCTGTGCTCTTAAGATGAAGTGGATCAGTCACCACTCCTCCTATTCACTTTAAGCTATTTAACTACAATCGGAACTGGCTAGAACTTTCTTTTGAAAAAATGTGGAAGTACACATATACTACCTACAGATCAAATTTGAGCAAAATTGAATATTAATTAAACATTATGTGGGGTGCACCCACCTCCATTTAATGAAGATCTGCCATTCCAAAAAAACATCAACAGCACGCCCCTGGAGAAAAATGTAGAAAATTGCAAAAGATAGGAATGATGAGCATACAGTAAAAGAGTGCAAATTAATATCAAAATTGTGACCTCATCTAAATAATATCCATTTCAATCCAATGAATCTTTTATGGCAACTAAAAATATTAAAACACATTTTACTACCAAGATAACTCTTAAAGACACTGATGGACATATCCAACTAATGCCTTCAATTTCAGATTCCTTACACAATGGTGATGCCTATAAACATCTCAGAGTAAGAACAAATATTTTATTATAATATATGTAGCATTAAAAATGTTTTAAATATAAGAAAGGCCAAATAAGTAGCCACTACATATAATTCACAGAAGAGAACAACTGGATATGCTTGACTGGATATCTCTAAAAAAACAAGTCAAGTTTTAATAAAAGAATTCTAATTGCAGAAAGGACTAAATAGAATGAAATTACCTAATAGATAAAAATCTTTTTATCATTAACAAATATCTGAAATACCATTTCATAAAATGAATTTTTCACAATTAAAGAAACAGCTAGGTCAGCAAAGGGAGTAATTACTTTGTTTACAGTGTTCCAGCATGAATAATTTGTAACAAAGGATATCAGAGAATAGTACTTAAAATTAAAGAAAAAGGGATTACCCTTTATAATTAAAGGGGTAGTAGGTCAACTTTATCAGTCTGATTGCAGATCAGACAAATTCTTTAGCTGGATGAGGGTTATCTAACTGCCACGCCACATTCTCAATGTTATTACATCAGACTTGTCACTCCTTAGAATATTCCTTGCCTAATCGCTAATTTGAAATTCTATATGCACAAATCTAATGATTCACCTACATCACCAAAATTTTATTTCTGTTCATCCTTTGGTTCTCCTGCAAAGAATACCTTGTAGAGATTGAAATATCTATTTTTTTGGGATCACTTTCCAAATGGAATGGTTGCTCTCACATGGTATATGAATAGAAGTCGTGACATATTTTTTTAAACCAACACCATCTCCTTCACAATTGATCCTTCATTCAATACCAAGGCACCATAAATATTCTTCCATCAGGAATGTATTAGAAACTTGGACCACTGTTTGAGACATTCAACTGAATGATTTTTATTTAAAACTCTAGATATAGTTATAGGAGGTGCATTCATTATGTAATATGCAATCACATCTTCCAAAATGGTTTTAGGTTTGATGCCACTTCGGGTCAAAATTCTTTCACAAATTGGGAAATTTCTTTTAAACATTTCCTGAGATGAATGATTGTTGCCTGGTGTGATGATAGCAAACTTGGTTTAGTAACCAATATGGCTTAAAAACCTTAATTATTACTAATATTTGACTCCATTTAGGTGTGAATGTTCTTCTATAAGAAATAAAAGAGAAACTGAGAATGTGCCAACTGAGAGGTGGGCCCTCAGAGGACTACCATGGAGATATGAAAATGATTAATTCACCTGAATATACTTTCTCACAAGTGAAACAAATTATACTGAAATACATCCAGTGGAAAACCAAAGTTTTTATCTTTCATGAAGAGGATCTTCTTGAGTGTCTCAATGATACTTTTCAGACTAGTGGGTTAGTGCCCCAGTAATAGGCAAGGGGTATGTGTGAGCTTAGTATAGTGAAATGAGTGAGTAATTTTGGGAAACAGGAGCTAACCTCTGAAATTTCAAAGCTTAATGTGATAAGAAGTCCTAATATTCATAGGAAGGCAAATAACTTGAAAATAATAGCCTTGAATTGCAGAAGGATACAAAATAAGCAGATGGAATTCCTCAATCTTACAAGAAGCACTTGTGCATATATCGTACTAGGAACCGTGAGTTGATTAAGCAATGATGTTGCATCAAGCGAGGTATTTCCTCCAGACTATGTTGCATATCATAAAGATAGACTCTGCAGGATATGTGGCAGTGTTCATTGCTGTAAAGGAATCTTTACGGAGCCAGTGTGTTGACTTCATAGTGAACAGCACATCCAAAATGGTATGGTGTTTAGTTCTCAAACAGAATAGGAGTAAGATTCTCTTTTTCTCATTTTATTGGTCCCCAGATGGTGACATCGAGTGTTCAGAAGCCCTTTCCAAGTCCTCACCGATTATTTAGGAAATATGAAAGATCCTATCATTGCAGGAGGCAATAGTGACCTCCATATTGATTTGGTGAATTTACTGAGTTTGTATTTGGGTAGAGAGAAGAATATATCACAAACAATGATGGATACTTCCTCGTTCCATGCTCTTGATCAGGTTAATATGACCTGAGGAAGAAACCATGAGGGAGCAGAAGGAACCACGTTGGATGAAACTGAAGTTGCAGGCATTACATAGGAGGCAGAAGACTTGACACTCACAAATGAAGAAGTTTGAGAAAATTGGGGTTAACTTTGATTTTGAGCAGGAAAAATATATGGAGGTATGAAGGATGGTTAATGATGAAGCTTAGAATGAATTTCAAGAACATAGATCATAAACCCTTTTAGTCTTTGGAAGGTGACCACACAGAATTTTGGTCATATGTCCGTGAATCTTGTGGAGGTCAGTCTTCAGTACCACGCCTCATTAATGACGAGAAAGTTATTATGAGTGAATCGGCAGGCAAAGCAAATCTTCAAAATCAACACCTTCAGGAGTGCTTTACCTTCCTACTGTGGAGGCATTGTCTCTGAAATGTACAGTCCTGGACAAAAGGAATGCAACACTTCCGTAGCGCCATACATCTAGATCGCCGAGGCTCTTGGTCTGAGCAAGAGCTAGAGATATGTGACAACAGCGTGACTGCTAAGTTCAGAGGGTTGGGGAGAAGGCAGTAAAGGCGGCGAATCTGGTGGTAAAAATGAACCTCTGTCGGTATTTCTGCTGTCTCTGCCTGTTTATGAACGGATTCGGTGAGGGACTATGAAATACGAAATCTTAAGAGTACCCGTTCGTCGGAATTTTTGGCGAAAACGATGCGAAATCAAATCTTATGAAAGTTAAAGGGTTATTCCTGGAATTTATAGGTCTTTGAAGATGAAATGTCATTCATAGCTGCTCACATTACATTTGGTGCTCGTGTCTACACTTCTTTTAATTTTCTTCATTCGAGAGACATCAATTGGCTTCATCAGTTTGCATCTTAATTGAAAGCAAAGATAGTCCTTCTTAAGTCAGATCAGTATTCTTCATTTTCAAGAATAGTGGTAACTGTAAAAAGTGTATAAATTTCTCAAGACAACATTTTCTGTTGCATCAATTTCATGTTGCATGAGGGTCTAAAACATCACTAGATAACTATAGGCCCATTAGTTTAACTTTGCAAGTCTGTAAACTAACGGAAAAAGATGATAGCAGACTATCTTCACGTATATTGGAAGGAAAACTATGGGTTTTGTAAGAGGCAGAATGGATTCAAGCAGGGCTACTCATGCAAGACAGAATTCCTTGGACTGGTTCAAGATATTGCTGAAACTATGGATAAATGTGATGAAGTTGACGCAGATTGATTTTGCAAAGGCCTTTGATAAAGTACCGCATGACCTACTCATAGCTAAAGTACACAAGTTAAATGTTGACCATTGGGTAGTAGGCTGGATCGAAAATTTTTTTGAAGGAGAGAAAACAAAGTGTTAGAATAGGTGACGTCTACTCTAAAGAGATTGTAGTCACCTTAGATATTCCACAGGGTAGTGTTCTTGGGCCATTGCTATTCCTAATATACACAAACGATCACCCTAAAAATATAAAATCCAAAGTTAGACTGTTTGCTGACATTGCATATTATATAAGCAAATAAGGGAAAGATGTGACTGCAAAACCTTGCAAAGTGACTTAAAACAGCTAGCCCAGTGGACTAAATTAATGATTAATGATGATCAACGTCAGTAAATGAAAACATATAAATTTCTCTAGAAGAAAGTCACCTGAATCAAATCTTTATATACTGAATAATGAAACCATTCTTACTGTACCTGACTGCAAGTATTTGGGTATTAAACAGTCTGAAAATCTCAAATGGGGGAGTCACATCAAAGATATTATGCCAAAGGCATATACAAATCTCCACCTTGTAATGAGGAAACTAAAATGGAGTGGGAAGGGAGTCAGGGAAAGAGCATATAAATCCTTCTTATACAAATCTACACCTTGTAATGAGGAACCTAAAATGGAGTGGGAAGGGAGTCAGGGAAAGAGCATATAAATCCTTCTTTAGGCCGATTGTTGAATATGCAACAAGTGTTTGGAGTCAGCTTAAAACGGGCAGTATGAAATTCGAAGGTGTGCAAAGGAAGACAGGTACATAATCAGAAAGCATAAGAAGGATGAGAATGTTAATAAAATGTTAGATCAGCTAGGATGGGAATAGTTAGCATTGAGAAGGAGGACTTAACTGGTGTATTTACAGCATGGAACTGTAAAGATGGCAAGGACGAGCTACAAGAGAGGTTTCATACTCCTAATTATATTGGATGCAGTGATCACAGATTAAAAATAATGGAACAGGAACAGAAAACTGTGGCAAAGCATTCCTGTATTAATATAGGTATAAGTGAATCGAAAGCTTTACCTGTAGATCTTCTCATTCCAATACTGAAAAACTCTAAAAATTTCAAAACGAAGCTAAATAGGTTATAAAATTTTAATTGTTTGTATTTATTACAGTCATTATAAATTCATTAACATGATACTACATATTTCATGAATTTTTCTATGTTGATGTAAGAAATATCATGTATGATTTATTTAAATTTCATTGTATCTGAGTTCTGTACAGGTGTTGTAATAACTCTATAATTATGTAATTATTGCTAAGATCTGTACCGTCCATAGGAGATTTTTGGAGGGGTTTTCCTTGCGTCTTTGGGCGAATGCCAGACAGATCTGTATTATTATTCTTAATTCCCTTTGACTATTGCCATCTAGTCCACAGACAAAATTGCAGCATTTTTCCACTAAATAAATAAATAAAATGGAATAAGAGAAAAGCTTATGTGTAGAGAAGTTTGTACATAGAGGTACAGATGTAAAGGGTAACTAAAATAAACTCAGCTGCTAAAACACTTAAGTTTTCCGCTCTATCTTTTCTAAATTAAATCTTCTTTGGACTGTCTCTAATGTTATCATTTTATTGAATACAAGTCATTCTGTGACATTTAATTGCAGAATATCCGTTATTTGAGACCAAAAGGTCTAATTACAAAATTTACATTGAGCAGAATCACAGGAGATCTGCTGCATCCAACTATGCCTGTTTACCTTTTTCGACATTATTTGCATAATCATTTTTTAGCTTCCACTTGATACTGTTCTCAGCATAACAAATGTCAGCACGTGGTTTTTCTTCCACATTTCCTTCATGACTATGAATTATAGACATGGGGGTTGCAGATAGCCAAGTGGGTAGTGCATTTGCCTATGCTAAAAGTCCTGCATTAGATTCCTGGTGGGAGCCCATATTGGCAAAATGACCCCAGCTGTTGATATCATCAAAATTGTGTACATCATCTCACGAAGCTTATTCATGATTTCATCATATATAACAACAAACATTTCCACATTCAAGGGACTTAAACCTAAGTTCTCAACTTTGTAATGCAAGAAAGGCACAGAAGATACGTACAGGTGTTCTTAAAATGATTATCATGATTATAGGCAAGTCTACCACAGTTAATCAAGAAATTTAGTAAAAAGTGGGCATTTTCTAGCTCATATATTTCAAAATTAGCTTTCTCTTCTGTACTTATTAAAGACATAATTTGTTGAATCAAAGGAACCCCAAAATTGGAGGTGGACCAAATGGAAGAAAAGTGAAGAAATATAACCTTTTTTCTTATAACACCCTTTTCTTATTGAGGGTCATGTTTAAGTCAGGGAGCTAACATCCATACACTCATTAACAGAAAATCACACACCAAGGAGGAGTCATGGAAATAACATGGAATTTCATGTGAATGATTTCAATGTTGATGTCAGTAGATGATTACAATTTCAGAGCAAATAAAAATTTCGTTGTTGTAAACAGAACACCTGAATTGAGGTGAACACTGTCTCCATCTCTACCTTGGATAGAAGGTATTAAACGGGTGAGCATGGAGACATACATATTTAAATGGTGTCCTGAGGTATATCTGTCTGTATTTACTGCAAATGATTTTCAAGATCTAGTCAACTCCTAAGCTGTTGAAGTTGGTATCCCTCGGCTACTGTTCGCATCCAAGCATCATCCTGCTGGAAAAGATCCCACGGAAACCCAGGCAAGAATGGCAACACATGTGCCTTCAGGAAGTCCTGCACTTATCACCTTACCTGTTACTGTCCTATGTGTCCCTACTGGGGGTGACCAACTGACATGTGATGGGCTCCAAGACCAGTATGATGCTTAATACAAGGTCTGCAGACACAAACAGGGTCATTGTCAGACCAAAAAGAGAACCTGGATTTTTCATTAAAAACGACCTAGATCCTATCTGTGGCAGACGAGGTAGTCCTTTCACAACACCACTGCAAATGGAGGTGACAGTGAGTGGGTTCAATGGCAAGACATATATTGAGTGGTATGAGACCAAATTTCCTTCAGCTTGTACTTGCAAATGGTTTGGGCAGACACAGGATCTAAAATGATGGTACTACCAGTTCCTGGATGGTGGACAACAATCAACTTTTCTGCAACCAGAAGAAATGGTCAACTACTCTTGAGTAACTCCTTCAAGCCCTTTTATAGGCTAAGGGTTGACAGGGAACTCACACCCTCTGGTGGCAAGACTTCATTCATTATCTGACTATCTCGCTAAGTTGTATCTGTATGCCAAGTTTAGCAGCAAAACAACAACTCTTTGTTGGTCCATGATATTTTTGTCAATGAGTGTACTAAAAAAAATGAAAGTGGTTTTATAATGGATCTATAATTCTCAACCACACCTCTGCTACTGCAGGTGTTCAATGCACGGACTATGTTGGTAGTGACTGATCAGATGTAAGATAGACAGTGGCAACTCTGCACTGAGTAAAATCAATGGATAAATATAATAGATAACATAATATTATTTGTGCTCCTATAATTTAAACAGCTAATTTATCCTTAGAGAGCAATCAACCTGCAAAGATGTATCCAAAAACTGGGGAAGAAATTAACTTCAGTCAATTCACAATATATTAGGAGAAAATGAAAGGGACATTCTTAATACAATTGTTATGATTGCTTAGCTTAAGATAATTTTCTTACTTAAAGCAATCCTTACCTTGGGGTTGTTGACATGGACCAGCAGAGGCAACTGGTTGAGATCCAGAAGACTGCGTTGAAGGTGGGAAATCACTTGATCCATTTGGACCACTGTCTTTACGGCAAGTACTTGGCGATGGATGCGCTGAAAGTGGTGTACCTGGATTGCTAGGATTCAAAGGCCTTCCAGCATTTGGAGAACCAAGAGGGGTATTGTGCATACTTGTTGGACTAGGTCCTGGTAAACGAGGGTTTCCAACAATTTGAAAATGTCGAGATGAATCAGCAGGGGAGTGCAATCCAGAGGCTGCTCTGGGGGATGGTAAAGAAAGATTTGATGTGGGATTGTTGGGAGAGTTGGGAGTGGGGCTTGGCATGGCAGTAGGCACACTGGCAGATCTAGTTGTTTGATGATAAGGTGGTGGGGGGCCATGCATTCTGGCAGGTGCTATTCCTCGAGGACCTACAGATCCTACAGGATGAGAAGGGGCTGTATTGCCACTTGATACCCCAGGGCCAAGAGGTACACCAGGTCCTAAAACTCCTGTACCCATTGTATTCGTAGAACCACCATTTGGACCTGTTGACACAGCCCCACCTAAGGGTCCTCCTGCACATACAGATCCTCCAGGGCCCATCGGAGAACCTCCTATCACAGGACTTCCACAACCTAGTGGCACGTTTCCTGAACTTCCAGGCACTTTCTTTTTCCTATCCTCATAAAACTGTTGCTGCAATTTTTGCCAATCAGCTTGAGCAGCTGGTCCCACTGGAGAACCTTGATTTGATCCACTGCCAATTCCTACAGGCATCACACCCTGACCCATTATCAGATTCTTCTGACCACTAACAGAACCACCTTCTCCTAGTGGACTTGTCCTCATTCCTTGCCCAACCATCATAGTTTGCTGCCCAGGCATCATCCCTTGCTGACCACTCATCATTGTCTGTGGCTGGCCAGGTCCCATTGGGCCAGCTGTGTTTGCATTTCCTGTAACTATATTTAGGTTGTCAGGGTTTGATAGCTGGTGCTCTGGAAATAACATCTGCTGCATTTTTCTTAATGTTGCCAACTGTTCCTCCCTGTGCTGCCTCTGCTGGGGTGTAAGGTTTTCATCAGGAACTTTAACTCCTTAAAAGATACAGATAACCTGTAAGTTACATTCAGTTATGAGGAACTACTTTACCATAAATGACATACACTTCAAAATTCACCTGTTAGTGATGGTTGTGAATGCCCCATCATCATACTTGAAGAATTTACAGAATTTATTAAAGATGAGCAGTCGCCTTGAATCATAGCATTACTAACAGGGGGTAAACTAGGGCTGAGTGGACCAGATGAAGAAAGCATGGCATTTGAGGAGGAAGGAGGACCACTGCTGTTGGGAGAACCACCCACTAAATTAGAAGTAGTCTGTAATAGAGGACTTTCCAATTCACCAGTTTTCATTTGTCTTGATGTTGAAACAACTCCACTATTGCTGTTTGCACTAGACTGTGCCATTGGACTTCCAAGAGAACAAACAGGCAAAACATTACTGGCACACGTCTGCATCATTGTATTTCCACCAGTGCTGATGTTGGCCATGGATGTTATTGGGCTGTTACTCTGTAAAAATCACCAAACAAAATTATATGAAAAGAAGAATTAACAAAAATATGCAAAAATTGCCCTTGCATCATCCTTATTTTAGAAAATAACCTAAGGTGGAGAATCTAAAAAATATACCTATAATGTATAATTATGATCCTTATGAATTATATGAAACATTTCTAAGAAAGCAGAACAAGAATCAAGGTAAACAGGTTGAGTATATTTATTGACACTTAACACCACAAACCATTCTGAAGGGAAAGAAAGGAAGTACAAACAACAAATACATTTAGTAAGAATTTATTTTTTATGAGAAATGGGATAGAAAGGTTGCCATACTTTATAACTGAAACTAAGACAGAGGACACAAAAACAAAATATACAAAAATGGATGTTAGTGTTTATGTTCAAGATTCATTTACATTCTATGTAAATAATCAGCATTTCCAAGTCAAAATGATCTGGCAAAATCTGGCACAATAAAAGCTCACAAATATTAAGTAGGATTAATTTAACCTTAAAAAGAATAGATTAATATAATAATTATCTAAATGATTTGTATTTAACCTGTTTTCCTGTAGTAGTTATATATTATTTGCACTAAAATAAGGCCTGAATTTGACTTGACTTTGTTTTTATTTTTGCTGGGCCAGATGAAGCCTAGTGGCCCCCTTTTCCCCTGGCCCAGCCTGTTCAAAATAGAAGATATTCCATCTTCAAAGATCTTTTATTTTTCATTTATATTTCAGCTTATTTGTTTCTGAACACCTTTTCACTTATTGCAATAGTAAATTCTGCTACATGGATATATATAGTAGAATTTGTTTTACACATTAAAAGCAAAATGTCTGTCGGTCCCCCCTATCTCTGAAACAGCTTGATAAAGAGATGTGAAACAAAATGCATTATGTTTCTATAAGGTTGAAAGGCTCACATCACTCCTAAGTCTTGGGTTTGAACCCAGGAGCCCATAATACATTTCCATAGGAAATGCACGTAACATTCATTTTCATGACTTGCAGATTGTTTATACTGCAAAATTAAATTAGAAATAATGGTCCTACTAAATTGAGATAAGTGTCAAAAGAAAGGAAAATGATTATAGATTCTTAATATAGATAAAACTGTGAGCTTATGTAAATCTCACGAGTTACATTGTCTTAGACGAAATTGAGTTTGTAATTTTATAGGAATTCTGCTAATATTCTTAGCTTAAATTCTATCCTGATCAGTATCTATAAAAAATTAGGGAATGACTAGGTTGTGTATCCAGTTACTATAATTCCATCCTGCTTGACGGGTATTTACCAAACCCGATTATAGATATCTAGCTAAATTTGTTATCCTACAAGAATACGATTGAGATTTAACAGGAGAGTTAACGGTTACGAGATGATAGTATTTTTTCATACAAATTTCATGGCTTTAAGTTGAAGTATACAAAAGACCCCATAATGACAATTAACAGAATGTATACCAAATTTATCCCACATCAATCAAACCATCAACTGTTCATAACTATATTATTAAAGTTATTCTATCAGTCATGATTATCTTATCAAGGACCAACAATTTCTAGCTTAGGAAGATCAGAAGTATACAATAACAGCTATTTTAAAAATAAGTTCTGTCATGCTTGACAGGGGGTGTTTACTGGTAAATAGTATAAATAGATACTTATAAATAGTTAATGAAAGGCAGAACTAAATCCCAATTTTTCCAAAAGAAATAAGTATTAAATAAATACACTGACAATAATTCTACCAAAATAAGCTGCTTGGAATTCAAGAAAATCCATTATAATTGTTTTTAAAGATACATGTAGCCTTCACCATACCATGCAAACAACAGAAGTCTCTCCTTACCTGACTCCAAGGTCCAGAGCCCAATTCCCCAACAGATCCTGACCCTGCAGGAAATCCGGGGTTCGGAGTGCCCAAAGAATTTATATTCTTCAAGCTGCCAGGACCACTTTTGTGCTTCATCTGGGCAAGATTATTGAGCCATTGAGCAGGATTTTGCCTTATGAACTGGTTCATTTTCAAAGGGTGTTTCTGCAAAATTAGGATATTTATACAACCATTCAAAACATGACCCCAGGTTTCCTATGCAGTCATGAAATCAATGTTAAAGCAATAGGCAAGAGGAATAACAAAGGAAATGCACAAATGGTAAAATTATAATAACAAGCACTCCACAAATTAATTTCTCTCTCACAGTAAGACTAAAATTATATCTTCTGTATTTGAAGGTAACACTGACATCCATTCATGAATAGCTAAAGACAATTTGGACATTAAATATACCATCACAATTTACAGGAAATAAGGAACACAGCTACATTTATTCCTGAAAAAAAAAAGATTGTAAATAAAAAAGAGAAATATGAAACAAAAACATCATCTATTTACATATGAATCTTTAAAATTATGCCCACAGAGGCATAGGAGAATCTATAATTGGTAAAATGTTATTCAACAAAAAGAGCATGCTAATTTCAAAATAAATTACACAACTATAGGAAAGGATGATTCAATTACAATGATGAGTCCTACTCAATGACACTTAAGACATATCTTTCTTTAGATGCACATTCAATTAGTGTGACTTAGGTGAGGATCGGGATGATGCAACGCACCCTAAGATGTGATGGCTACCCAGGGGTCTACACAGGTCAGTGTGGGTGGTCTTTTACCAAAAGAAGGAAGGAACATGAAGCGGCCTTTCACAATAATCACCCGGTAGTGTCCCAAATGGCTAATCACTTACTTGAGCTAAATCACCATTGCTCGTGGAAAGTGGAATATCTCCATTTCCAAAAGAAAGGCTATGCCTTAAACTCCTATGAACAATTATAAATTCTAAAAACCCTGTCATCTCCTAATACCCTTACCAATGACAATCGTTTCCTATCCCCTTCCCCAATTGACAGTCAAATTCAAATTCCTCACGCTCCCTTCCCACCCACTTACACTCCCTCCCTCCAGCCATCATATATATATGCTGTTTGAAAAGTGTCTTTACCTGATGATGACCCAATGGGTTGAAACCATGGTCGTGCAATAAAAAACTTTTTGTGGTAAAGCGTAGAAGCGTTTTTTCTAATTATCTTCATGATGGAAGACTACCATGAAGTCAAGGCCAAGTTATGATTCTATTCCTATAGTTTCAATAATAATTCATTTCAGGAAGTGCATAAAATTAAAGATGCACACAAAAAGCCTTCCAATTCACTGTACGCTACCAGCTGACACGTAGAAATCTTGCTTGATATACAGAGTTCATCAGTCAGCATCAAGGGGTTAGTAGTGTATCTTAAGACAACACTCACATGAATTGAAGATGATGGAATGGATGAAGTCAAATTGAAAGAAATCAAAGAAACACTGAATACACAGTCAAAGCCATGAAATAACTCATCAATTCATTGCTAACACTTTAATCACCAACTGGGTACCCATGTGGTGAGGCTGACCTGACCAGCAGTTTGACTGGTACAAAGTTTATTCCTGAAATAGTTGGATAATTACTTCAGTAAAATACGTAGGATTTACCGTTGCTGTAAACAAGGTATTGGGAAAGCACCCAAGCTTGACTACACCCCTGCTTACCACTAATTGCTAATGATATACTTCATGTCAACCTAACAAGAGTAATTTCACTGAGAACTTGTGATGAACATAAAATTAAAACTTTCTGATTACAGATAAATGAAATTTACATTAGTCTACTAATGAGAAACCAGAAATAATTCCCAAAAATATAACATAAGTGCTTTCCATTCATCAAAACAAGCTGTTCAAAGTTAACTTGGGTCAACATTGTAAAGTGGTACCTCGACTTATGAACTTAAATTGTTCCCGACAGGAGTTCGTATCTCAAAATCCAGTTTTCCATTGTATTTGACGGTAAATCACTTAATCTGTTCTGCCTTGGAAATTTTGGAAAAACGTTATTTTAACTTCTGAAGGTTGTAATATGATCCCGAGGGATGTGAGAAAAACGAATTTGGCTGTGATAATTTAAAACATTTTCAGTTCTATGTAGTTATACAAATATAATCTTCGAGCAATTATGAAAATATGTATTAAGAAAGGACTTACCTATGACCGATCTCTTTGGTCGATTTCTCTATCACTAACAGAATTTCTTCTTCTGAAAATGCCAAGGAAAAATGTAAAAGAACCAGAGAAGCTCAAGGCTACGTGTGTGAAATTCAATCGGATTCTAAAGACTGAGACAGAGTGATCATTTTAGGGATCTTTCCAGCCTAAACTCCCATACATTGGTAGATTAATCGACTTAAATATAGCATATAAATTGGACACGATACAAGCCTAGAGTGAGTAGCAAATCTCACAGAAGGGTCCCTCTCTCTGAGAGCTATCTCTGTAGCCTTTTCTTCTTTATCAAAATATAATCCCATAGAGATCAGATTATATTTTTTAGTTTTCTAGTATAGTAGAAAAAAATAAAGAGGACGCACATAAATTTTGTCAAATTGTGTACATTCTGTCAAATTAAATAAAACATTGCTCCAGGAAGAGGTTTATTGCGTAGTCATCTACATGCGCTTGTGCATACATACTACAGTACTCAGAATTATAAAAGCACCATGGTTTGTATGTCGAAATTAAGTTTATATCTTGAGGTCATAATGGAGTATGATAACAGTTCATACATAGAGCAGTTCAGAAATCAAAGTACTACTGAACTTTCCATTTGCTCATTAGTCTCTCACACAGCTTGGCAAAAGCTGACTCTTGCTGATATGTGATGTACAAATATTCAAATAATATCAATTACAACTTATTCATGTATGTAATTAAGCATTCATGTATGTAATTAAGCATTCATGTATGCAAGTTAAACCCTATATAAGTATTTATATAAACATTCACATTTCTTTACCGTTGTGATATCCACCATAGAATATTAATAGTAAGGTTTCTTTTCAATGATTTAAAATGGAAAATTAAAAAAACTGTATCTTCAATAATCTCCTAGATCAGCATGACAACTAACTGAAATAGTTAGTACCGCATAACTCCAAACTAAGTAGCTGCAACTTCCATGCATAGAAGCTGTACTCAGTAACAGTCAGATAACATAAGTTGACATGACAATGTAAGTTACCATGAAATTAGGGTGAATGGAAAGCACCTTATGTATGCTAAATTATTACTACTATTAGGTCTACATGTTATTTAGACAAAGTAAAGTAATAATAAAAATACCATTATGAAAGAATATTAAAAAATGGAATTAATCACATGTACACAAGGAAGTATGTTATCGATGCATTTGTTATAGGCAGAAAATAGAGTAAAACATTATTCTATTTGTCATTCCAGTTTCCAGACACAAAATATGTTAATAAACATACAAATATATGTTAATATACAAAATATTTTAAAGCAGCTACCTCTAAATACTTCTTTGTTCCTGGTTGAGCACAGTGATACGCGATGATTGAGGGAAACTGTCCCTGCAATACTGATTCAGCTGCTTTATTTGCTAATGTTGTAGAAAAGACAAATATCTGGCTTTGTTGCTGCATATACTGAGCTTCCATAGTTCCAGGCTGTTTATTGATGATATTGCTAGGTAAAGGCTGCACACCATCATTCAAGGTGACACCAGGAGCTGATGACATGGGTCCACCCATATTTACAATAGGTTGATTTTGATGGTCTGAAATTAAATCAACTCTCAAATTTAAAATAATGATAAAAAATAATAATGATTTACAATTGCAAGAAAATTTAGTCAACCCTCCTACAGAGAGACCTTTGAAGTTACTAATATTATATTGTATTCTTTTTCATATATTTTCTCTTAAAATGACAAGATATTACAAACAAAACTTATCACTAGCATAGGGTACTACAACAGCATTAAGGGGGTACAGTAGTTCAGAGGCAGGAAAAATGGTCAATATTTCAGATTTAATTTTACATAAAGAGATTATTTTATTCTTTGATTCTAAGTTATTTTCAGTAATGATGTATATTGCTGAT